>CM060845.1:56810000-57410000 GCA_030762175.1 Metallyticus violacea | reverse complement strand
CACACCTTAATGACCTCGGCCACCCACTTTACTACTGCTGCTGCTACTGTTGAATATAAATCATGCGCAACTTCACTATTGCTACTGCTGCATATAGATTGCAAGTTTTTATAATCTTAACAACTGGAATTAACACTTATAAGAGCACAAAATAGAGAGGATAAGAGAGAATTTAATAAAAATATAATGTAATGAATCTATTTTAACAAAACATACATCTATTGGTTTTCATAACAGCAAACATGTCAGTGACTCTTTGATTAAATTGTAGAATATGCAACATGAAGTTTTTCTCTACAGAAAGCATTGCAAGTGGCTATAGAGTTTCTCAGAGAAACATTTAAGAGTAGAGAAGCATCTTTCATTCTGTGATATTGACATGGAAATATTGATTAAGAACTTTAGTACTTTTATGTTATGTTTCTTCAAGATTAACTGTTTTGATGAATTCAAATGAACTTAAAGCACCCTGACATATTTCTAAATTAACCTATTTTATAAATTGCTATCAACTCTGTCCTTAATTTTCCAGGCTAGTATTCACCATAAAGTATCTTTAAAATGATCTTCAAGAAATTTGTTACAAAATTCTTTAAGCTTTCCTGGAAGGAATAAAAGCAGCGCAGAAAGATATGCATTAAATTTGAAGTTATCATAAGTTTGCATATTATAATGCCACAGATCTTCTTAGCTTCTCTCTTTTTTTCTTGCATAATACTTCCTAGCCAACTTTTCTTGTTCTTTGGTAGCTCAGATATAAAGCAAACATTATTATGCTCCCTTAGATCTTAGAAAAGGTTCAGCATCCCTTCCCCCAATGTTACATCTGCCCATGTAATCGCAGTATTCATTCGATTAAACATATCTTTTTTAACTTCCATCTCTTGGTCATTAAAGATATGTATTTGAATATTTGGCACACATTTAATCAAATGCAATCAATTTTTAAACATTGCTGTAATTGACATTTTAATAAGACATTATTGTTTTATAGAATTTAAAAATTTTGTTAATCATCATTTCAATACATTATAATTAATATTAGCTTAAGCCTATATTTTATCTATTCATAATTATATGTTTTTGCATGATAGTTTCATTTACTGTATTTTAGAATTATTTTCTATTATTTTTCTGTATCTAAATCACTAAGTGCTGAGATATTTAATTAAAATTTGTAAAGCAACAATAATCAGCTGTATAAGCTCAAGGCAAACTTTCCTGGGAGTGCATGTGATGGTCAATGACGTTAGGTGGTGCATAAGCATAATGACTCTTATTGCTGAAAATAAGTAATTGGTTTGCAGCGCAAGTGCAAACCAAGTCCCCACAGATAATAATTGCAAATACAGACAAACTAGAAGTTCCCTAGAGACATTAAAATTTTTGGGGGAGTTGGCGCAAACCAGCAAACTCAGAAGAGCTGTGCCTGATTTAATGTTCCATTGTATCTAAACTTTTTCCAGCATAAAAGAAAAAAGTCTGTCTTTCAGAAGCTGCGTAAAATAAGAGAATTTCTCAGCAAGTTGAATAACTTTAAAAATGGATGTAAAATCAAAATTATGGCTTTATGGATTAATGAAATGAAAGAAATTGTAGCATTACTGTGTGGTATTAGGAGAACAAAATTAGAATTCTTGCAATCTATAAGTATCACAAACGAAAACCAAATTTTTAGAATTATTATTATTATTGAGATTCAACCCCAAAAATGAATGGTATGTTATTAATTAGTTGAAATATATGAACACTGACAGATAAAGCTGTACTATGAGGTATTTTTGAACTTTTTTAAATTTAACCACATTTATGAACTGAACCCCTGATATCATCTTTACAGTCGGGAAAATAGAAATAACAGAAAGTTTCCACTTAACTTGTATATTTAAGAAGTTAAGATATGTCAATAAAACAAGAATATGCTATTATTCGGAAACAATTGCAATGTATTAAGCAAATATACCAATTGTCAATATACAATACAGTCGAAAGTTCCATCTATTTTCAATGCCTTTGAAATTTAATTTAAATTTTATTGTAGTAAAAACAAGTAATGCAAATATTTTCTGGAGGTTATTACAGAGTGCTCTTACTACAAATATAATTCTCACACGTGTATTAGAATAATAATTCACATTTGCAATCTTCACAACAATACTTTTGTCAAATATAAAACATATGCATTATTATAAATACGGTTTAAATGCTGAATTAATTTGTCCTTTTATTTTGAAACAATTGAGAGAAAATTAAGTGCTAGAGCCCTTTTTAAATTTAGATTTTCGGGTTTACCCACGACTCCTAGTGGTCCAATTTCTATAATTTTCAGAAGCTATTTTTCTTGTTTTGTTTAAATGGAATATACTGAGTTTTGTTGAGAAAAAACAGATATTGGTACTGCTAGAGCAATTTTTAAATTTTGGGTTTCAGGTAAATCCCAAATCCTAATGGCTTGATTTCTCTGATTTTCAGAAACTTATTTTGTTATTTTATTTAAATTGCATATACCGAGTTGCATTGCAAAAAAAGAAATATTGATGCCACGAAAGTGATTTTTAAATTTTTTGGTTTCAGGTAAACCCCCACTCCTAATGGCCCAATTTCTCTGATTTTCAGAAACTTTTTTTCTTATTTTATTTAAATTGTTTTTACTGAGTTTCACTGAGAAAAAGCAAATATTGATGCCGCCCAAGTGATTTTTAAATTTTGGGTTTCAGGTAAACCCCCACTCCTAATGGTCCAATTTCTCCAATTTTCAGAAACTATTTTTCTTATTTTATTTAAAAGGTATACACCTAGTTTTGTTGCAAAAATAATGCTAGAGTGATTTTTAAATTTGGGGTTTCAGGTAAACCCCTACTCCTTATAGTCCAACTTCACTGAATTTTGGAAACTAATTTTTTTGTTTTATTTCAATAGCCTATCGAGTTTCTTTGAGAAAAAACAAAAAATTGCTTCTACTAGAGCAATTTTTAAATTTTTGCTTCAGGTTAACTCTCACCCCCAATGCTCCAATTTTACTGGTTAATGAACTGGATGAGTCGAATGGTTATATGCCAAGTTTTCTTGAGAAAAACTGTGGCTGCAAAAGCATTAATAGAAACACACACACATATATACATATATATTTCTTATAATGTTGCACATTATTTTCACAATTCTGCTGTTAAGAATAAGATTGAAGATAAGTGCTTTGAATTGATTATGCTAATATAAATTTTAGAAGGCCCTGCAAGAATAAGGAAAATAACATTATTAGAATTGAATATAAACTTAACTGACCAATAATGGAGTTGGCTGTAAATGTCCTCCATAATACCATACAAACTGCTGACGATTGTTTTGAAGATGTAATAGTTTAAGCTTGTAACTATTTCTCAATTTATACCATTCATTGCCTTTCTTAAAGAATATTGTGCATTTATAAATGTGTCTTATAAAGATCTTATGAATCATGTAAAAACAAGCTTTTTTCGTGTAGTTGAAAGATTCATTCAGATATATGTACCTTGAGGTTAATGTTTACTTTCTCCTTTGTACTTCAGTTACAAAATATTTTTTTAATTATGTTTTTGGAAAGCTTATATGCTGTTCTTTCATGGAAGATGAGTTATTTGAGAGAGAGAGAAGATTTCAATAAGTGAGATAGGTTGTAGCATCTTTGTGTGACCAGACATTATAAAAGAAAGAGAAAAGAATTGTTTACTCACATCAAAGGTTAAGGAATATCAGAGACAAATTTAAAAAGATGTGCATTTTTATCATTTAGCAGTTGAATATCTGATTAAATGAAGTGCATTTCTGCTTGAACTGTACAATTTTCATTGGCTGCTCCTAAGCATTTAACCTTTCTGGAAGATGTACAGATTTCCCTGAAATAGTATGACCTATAAATTAAAGGGGGGTAATGGTTTGATCAAATTGTCATTTAGATCATATGTATAAGAAGGAATAAAATTAAAAGCTATAATGATTGGTTTGATGAAGAATGTAGGGAGAGAAAATGCTCGATATAAGAATAGGAAAATACTGATTGAGTTGAGGGCACTGTATAAAAGGTTATTAGACTGGAAGAAAGATGAATGGGGTAGAAAAAATATTTTACAAATAGAAGCAGAAATCAAATCTGGAATATGGGAAATTGCAAGAAATTTTGTAGAGAGTCAAGGGCAAATGGTTATGGTCAGTAGGAGAGAAGATCTGTGAGTTTGATAGTGTGTTTGCCATGGTTAGCTGGCTGGTAGTAGTATGGTTTTTTTAATGGTGTTTAACGCCTGTTTTTACTACTGTGGCACCACAGGTGGTGAACACTGATGGTACATGAGATGAAATGATAAATTGGGAAAGGAATTTTTTTAAGGAAGGGAAAGTTCCAGGCCTAAGGTTAGGGTACCTCCCTGGCATTTGCCATTTATGAGAACTGAGGAAAATCTGGAAAAAAACCTCAGTCAGGGAGGATGGTCCTGGCAGGATATAACCCCAGACCTCCCGCTCACGAGTCACACCTTAACGATCTCGGCCACCCATGGCAGTTGGTAATATGGTGAGTATATATGTAGTAGATCAGAAGTTAAAATGTGTATGGATGTGAGTCAGTTAAGGGCAGGAATATTATAAATGAGAACAGATTCATTGACAATTTAGGATGATTAATGAATTGTATAAATTGTTTTGGTGTGTCATCATAGCATTTCTTTGTTTAGTAGAAGGGGTTGGACCAGAGTCTTCTGGATAATCGAGGGCTAGGTCTTAGCAAATGCTGTTAAAAATAGTTAGTTGAATGGTGCAAAGTAGTACGTTAATTAAATTTTGTATCGGAGTGAGTTAAAAGTTTGGCCTGGAATAGGAATTTAGTGCTATTTAAATAAATGTATAGGAGAACTTAAAGAATGAGTGGAGGGTGAATTTATCCTTACACAAGAATTAGATTGAGTTATTGTAAATGTTCAAAGAAACAATACTCTTAGTTGATAAAGTTAGTTGAGTATTATTCTATCCCTGGTCATAAAGCAAATGATATTTATTTTTTTTTACATGTAATGTCTATCATGATAATGAAGGCTGAACATTTTGATGAATAAATGATCGACAAAATGAGTGCATAAATAAGCCCGGAGCCTGAAACACTTAGTTATCTGGCCTTCACCGTTTCAGGGTAAGGAAACATTCCAGAAAAAGATCTTGCCCAGGCAATTGATTCGAACGGGACTCAAACTCGGAACCTCTGGATTTACATGCAGGCATGCTAACCACAAGACTTTGTAAGCAGCCAAAGCAATGATTTTTTAGTGTTTTGTCTAATGAATGTATAGCAGATGGAAGAAAGAAATAGACTTTCAGTAATTCATTGAAGGCAATAGTGCAAATGCATTACAACATGAGACTTGTCAGCTACTCAGAGATAACAGACAAAAATAATATTCTGATCTCAGTTCAATAATCACCAAAACATGACAGTTATACAGTAAGACCAAAAATGTTTCAACCACAGAAGTGTAATATGTAGTAAGTTATTGTTTCTAAACTTTTGTGTTACTTTTTTAAAATTATGCAGATAGGTTTTTTAGGGAAAAATAACTTATTTGCTCTAACAATAACTGTTACCATAAGTGTCCATTAATGATAGTTCTAAACAGTCAAACCAGGCCTAAAACAGAAAATGCTGAAAGAGTTCTCAAAAGGTGGAGTGAGGAATCTAGGTGGAAGCAATGTTGTAAGTCATAGCTTTGGTACCCAATCTATAAGGAAAATTTACTAAATATTGCTGTTTCTTCTGTTTGTGAACAGAAGCACTACAAAAAGGGATTGTGAAAGAAATGACTGGCCACAAAGACATGAACTCATTTTGAGAAAAAAAAATTTAATTTAATTTCAAGTCAATAAGCCTCTTTATTGACCCACAGAATTTTCTCTTATCAATTACATATGAAATCAGGGCTAATAAAACATTTTTATTAAAGCAGTGGAAAGAACAGAAGAGGATTCAAAGGTATTTTTCTGGATGTGAGTGTGTCATGCAGAAAGAAAAAGATATTTACAGGATTTAGATCAGAAAACTGTTGGGTGATGAAAATTTTTAAGCCACAGTTTCTACTAAAGAACTCACAGTATGGAAATCTTTTGTAACTATAATGAAATTTTTATCTTGAAAACAAAAGGAACAAAACGATAACTTTTTATTGAAAATATTTTGAAAATTGTAAGAATTTAAAATATGCAATATCAATGAAGATCAAGTTTTTGCATTTACATGTGAACTTCTTGCAGAAAACATAGGCAATGAGTAAAGAATGAGATTCTGTCAAGACATTTGAAATTAAAAGAATAATACCAGGAAAGTTGAGGGCTAGACTTGATAGGAGAATATTGGTGCTTTCTGCAGAAAGAAGATGTTGCATAAAAAAAAAAAGACATTTTAACCCCACAAGTGGTCACTAGGCAAAAAGTTCTATGAGTAGTCATACATGAGCATTTTGCTCTTGGTACAGTTTTGTTTAATTTTCAGAAAATAAAATGAATACATTCATATTAGACATAATTATAAGATTTGTATCATTTCCTATTAGCATTCTAAAACAATATGGGTCTGAAAAATTAGGAAATTGTTGCAGTTCTAATTTAACTAGTATTCTTGTTCTACTGTACTCATTTTCACACAAGAAAATCATATGATATGTGCTTAATTCTTGGACACCATGAAAAAATAACACACAGGCGAAATCACTCAAATCTTCTAACTAAATGGGAAATATTCTCGACAGGTTGGTGGTAACACAGTGTTTTGGCCAATGGAGAATATGGGCTATTCAAAAGAAAGTGAAATTTTAAGGACAAAAGAAGGCTCTGGAGGACAATGAAATTTTTAAATAACGAACAATTTTCAGTGTATGGATGTCCATTTCGATTGCAGTAATACTCCATTATCTCCATACAAACACTATGTGGTTGGTAGTGCGATAAGAGAAATACTGACAATAGCACGCAGAATCTTAAGGAGACCCTAATTATGGGCAGGTATGGTGACACATAAACTTTAGGCTGTATTAGCTTTTGTAAGATGAATAAACATTACCTAGAAAAAAATACAAACTCACAACATAAATGAAAATGTTTTTAGGCTTTAAAATAATCTGTGAGCAAAATGCTCACATACCAACCACTTACTGGTTAAAAATGTTTCTCCTATTTTTGTTAGTAAATTTGACTTTGGATGTTTAATAAACATTTTTTTCTCAACTAATATTACTTCATTATTATACCATGCAAATTAATATATTGAGAACAAAAGTTTACAAATACTTTTGCAAATGCAGAATCCAATAATTACATTTCTGGTCATTATGTAATTATAGAATATGCTTATTAGTAGAATCTAAATTTTTAGGTATTCATAATATTTAAAATTTAAAAGCTTTAGGTAATTAAAAAAAAGCAGACGTTGTAAATTTAAGAAAGGGTATAATATATTTGACCAATTATCAGCTAATTTATATATTTATGCAGCACACCTTGTTATAGGTTGCACATTACTACCAGGTACATCATAGATTTTCTGGTTTTAAAACTCTACCTTCTGTTAAATAGAATAGTTTTCATCCCCCTGCCCCCCAAAAACACCTTTATCAAATGGCATAACTGGAACCTGTATGAAACAGACTAGTGCAGGCTGACTTCTTGTGTACCAAGGCTATAGTATCACCTTTCTCATTTGTGGATTTGTTCACCCTTCACTAATGACACTCCGCATTTCACCAGAAACAGCAGAGAGTTTCTTAAACAGTCATCACATATGCTGCAAACTTTACCCACTTTTTCAAGTTTTATGATAATTTCAGGCAACTTACAATATTTTCCACTTCACCAATTGAAGGAGAATCAACTTCTAAAAATGCATGAACATATCTCATAATTTGTCAAATTGTCAACACATAACTGCCCCAGAAATTCATGTTGCAATCTTGGTAAAACAGACTGTGAAGGCAGAGAAAAAATATATCTGTACTGGAAATTAATTTATCTTCTTTTTGTAATAAATTGCAAATTTTCCCGGTAATTCTGTGAAAATATGTTAAATACATCATTTTGGGGAAAAGAATTTTCAAAAGTTCATGTATAGTGCCACATTGTTAAGAAAAGGATTTTTTCATACAAAAAAGTTAAAAGAAATTTTAAATAACTGAATAGTAGCATTGTATCTTCTCATTATGACAATTGTCTTGTCAGTGTGGATATAGATGTTCTATAATATTTGCAATTACATTTTTGTAGCATACAACAAAAAAGATACTACTTTCTCCTCTCTCTCTCTCTCTCTCTCTCTCTCTCTTTTTTTTAAAGGTAGGGGATGCAATATTGATGCAATTTTGGTACAACTTCTTGTGAAAAATATTTAAAAAAAGTTGAGGGATATATTTTCTAACTTCCAGAAAGGAATTACAAAATGGATTAATGCTGTACATATATCTAAGAAAAAATGTGACTGTGTGTTATATATGATGATACTGTTGGAAGTAGCATTATTTATTTCTTTTTTCACCATTCTTTAAGTCAAGTGCAAATTTGTGCTTTGTTGCTGATTTATGTTAGTAAAGTACTTCTTCTCTTAATTCACTGTCTTTTCAGATCTTTACATAAAAAAACGGCTACATCTGTTGTAAATAAATGGGGATCAAGTTCATTAATGTAACTATAGAATTTGCAATTTATTGTTTACTTATTTTAGATGATGTGATTAAATTATATGAAATATTTTTCATTTGACAATAGCATGACTTGCGGAATAGTGTTTAACATATTTTTATCCCACAAATACTACCATTAAGTTAATTCACTTTACTATTTATTTTCTTCTCAGTTACATTACTTATATTCAACATTATAAATTATTGGAGATCTAGTAATAGTCAGAAGACAGCTCGATCCTATTGGTGGAGCAATATTTTTGATGATATTTATATTATTATTGATGATGGTTAAAATCAATACTTATTTTTAACAGCAGAAGGCAGATATGATTCTCTACTTATTGTATTTTAAATTACCAAGAAGCAATTACTTAAATAGGCAAAATAAAGGTATAGCCCCCCCCCCCCAAAAAAGAATGCAAAATGACAATTGATTCTGACATACTCCGATATCTGTATATAACTCATTCATATTTCAAAATGGTAGAAAAATCTTCCTTAAAATCCGAGCTCTGCTTATTAGGCAGTAATATTGAAAACAATGATTGTTATGTGGTGAAAAATGTGCTAAAAGCATGGATTAACTCCCTCTAGTTCTTAGATATACTAGTACTTGGACAACAAAGATTTAGCTAACTCTGAACATTCTGAGTTATTTTCAGTTTTTGCAAATCATATAAATAAATAAAACAAAAATATAATATATTGATTCTGTAGAGTACATCCAAAAAATAAATAATGACTTTACGTAAAATATAATTTGGTAATTAAAGCAGAATTGAAATTTAAAAGAATTAAAGTTTCAAGCATATTTACACAATGAAGGAAAATTAAACGAACATACAGTAAATATAAATTAGAAATATTTTTCTGCACCTATGAAATGCTGATAAATCTGCACATGAATAAATATAATAAATAATGAACAAATTACCTAGATAATCTTGACTATAACATTAAGTACTAAGGACTCGTTTCTTATGCATTTCTAGAAAACGTTAGTTATTTCACTTTAATTATTCCATTTGGTTATGTGTCATTCTTGCAGAACAAAGGTGCATGCACAGAGGAAATTCGCTCAAGGATCTTCAAACATGAGCAGTCCTGCATTAACACCAGTGAAAGATAAAGTGAAGGTGAATGGTACAGTACTATCCCCAGAACTACTACCTGCTAAGAGGCCAAAAACTGAAGATTTCCTCACATTTCTATGCTTCAGAGGTAAGTTTCATGTATTTAATAATTTTATTCATAAGTTTTGGCAGCCTTTTTATTTTACCATTACTCTCACAATAATCAGAATTAATTTTACTCTGCTGTCTCTTCTTTAATTTTTTTTCACCTTTCTCATTTCTGTTTATTTTCGAAATGTTTTTTGTATGCTATTTTGCATTGTTTAGCAGCTTTGTTTCTGATTTCTAGAATATTTTCACATAAAATGAATAAAGTAAAGATAGTTTTATGTATATGTTTGTTCTTAGCTTACTCCCTTACAATACCGCCACGGGTGGCTGAGGTCATTAAGGCACAGACTCATGCAGGAGGTCTGGGTTCAAATACCGCCAGGACCATCTTCCCTGACTGAGGTTTTTTCCAGGTTTTCCTCAGTCTTCATAAATGGCAAATGCCGGGGAAGTACCCTAAACTTAGGCCTAGAACGATTCCTTCCTTAAAAATAAACCCTTTCCCAATTTATCATTTCATCTCATGTATTATCAGTGTCCATTGCCTGTGGTGCCTCTGTAGCAAAAACGGGCATTAAAACACTATTCATTCACTCACTCATTCCCTTACAATGGCTGAACAAAGTTCAGCTTGATTGTATTTTGCTTACAGTAACTTGACAGAAAAAGCTGCAGCCAGTTAACTAAAATTTTTATGACTAAATATTGTATATATGTTTAAAATTGTTATTGAATTTATGATTTTCTAAATTTACTTACTTATTATTATTATTTATTGGACTACACATAAAATTACAGGTCAGTGGATGAAAGTTAAATATAGTGGACTTTTATCATAGTGATGTTTAATACTAAGAATTTGAATGATTGAGTCGAATTTGTAACGTACAACACTAATATTTAAAAAAGGAAAACTAAGTTTCTGGAGCTAATTGCTCCCATCATCAGTTCCAGATCGACTGCCGGTCTTGTTCTTTGTGGGGGTTTGGTTTGTCTCTGGTGGTGGTTGGATAAACTGTATTAAGATGCTAATTGGCAGGATTTCAAAGTTAAAAACCTGATTTTTATTTTTCCAGATATAAATGTTTACCCAAACTGTAAGTTCTGTTTTTCCTGTAATATTTTTAAATAGTTTGGGATTCCTGTTAATACTATGTTGTTACTTCCAAAAATGCCAAGTTACCGCTGATTTTTTTTTTCCTGTCTTTGATTTATGTTTCTTGGCTTATATTTTTATGTTTCTTTTATTCTTTACAATATAAAATTGTTCACATTCGTTACAATTCATGTGATATATTCCTGATTTGTTCTCTTATGGAATATCCTCCTTTAGTTTAGAATTTAGTATTTTTTAATGGAGTAATTGTTTTGGAGCAAAAATAATAGTATATTTTTTGAAAATCTTTTGGAATTTATAGAAGGCTGATGGATGGTATGTAATTTTTTGTACATTCTATTTTCTTCCTTGTAAGGAATTGCTGTACTGATGTCTTTTATTCTCTTTTTGTTCCTTGCTCTTTTACTTTTTGGTTTTTGTGATATGTATATCAAATGAACTCATGAATAACTCTGCTAGAAAAGGTGACAAAGGGTTTCCCATAGGTAGGCCTGAAACTTGTTGGTAATATTTTTTGTTGAAGCTGAAGTAATTTTGTTTAATGCAAATATTAGTGAGTTTTAATAAGCCTTCTATTTCTTCTGTTTTTAAATTTATTGATGTTAACCATTTCTTTAGAAGCATAAGTTATATTAATAAATGTAAAATGGAATAAATGTAAAAGCCTTATTCCCAAGCATACCTACAGAGAAACTTATGCTTATGAGAAAGTTAATAATTCACATCTTAAAAAAGTCACTTTTGGGTTTCAGGTAAACCCCCACTCCTAATAATCTGACTTCACTGATTTTCAGTAATTTGCTTATTTTATTTCAATGTCATATTCCAAGTTTTCTTAAAAGAAATAAAAAATTGCGGCCTCTAGAATGATTTTTAAATTTTGCTTTAACTCCCACTCTTTAAATTTTAGTTTTCAGGTATAAAATCCTTCTCCTAATGGACCAATTTCCCTAATTTTCAGAAATTATTTTTCTTATTTTATTTAAATAGTATATAGTAAGTTTTGTCACAAAAAGCAAGTATTGGTGCTGCTTGTGCAATTTTTAAATGTTAGGTTTCAGTTAACTTCCCAATCCTATTAATCTGATTTTGTTGATTTCCAGAAACTATTTTTATTAATTTATTTCAATGGCATATTCTGAGTTTTGTTAGAAAAAATAAAAATTCCGGCCGCCAAAGCAATTTGTACATTTTCACTTTATGTTAACCCCCACTCCCAATGGTCAAACTTTGCTGGTTAATGAACCCAATGAATCATTTGTTAATTAACGGTTATATGCAAAGTTTCATTGAGAAAAAAAATATTGTGGCCGCTAGAGCATTAATACACACGTGTGTGTGTGCACACTCATTTTTTTCATTGTCACTTTTGGTGCCAAGCAAATAGGATCAATGGAAATTTGAAAATATTTTTTTAAAAATATTTTCATCTGTACAACTGTAATATCTATATTCCTTAGGAATTCGCTAATATTGCAGTATAAATGGACACATTACTTCATTGGCATTTGCGCATATTAGGAAGCAATAACACTGGTAATTGCTTTCCAGCATTATAGGATATATCTTTATTGTATGCCGATCTAAATTTTTTTCTTATACCAGTAAGGGGAAAGTCTTATAAATATATACAGGCTGAGTGCTGTCGCAGCTGCTATTGTTTACATGCATATGTAAACTGTACATTCATTTGAAATATTTAGGCTTATTTTTATATGTGTTATTACATTGTTGCAATTCCATATTACAGTTCCATATTGCAGTTATTTCTATGTGAAATAATATGCTATGTCAGGGGAAATAATTTTTGGGAGTAAGGAGTAAGAAGAGACCTATGTGAATCTGGCTTTGTACTACCAATATATATATATATATATATATATATATATATATTTTTTTTTTTTTTTCTTTTGTGAACATTTTGTATTTTAAGGCTTAAGATTTATAAAATTTCTGTTGAGCAGATTTTTTTCTGACAGTTAATTTGTACTTAATCAATTAGGAACTCCAATATTACCCCCATGTCTGGACTTCTTCAATGTGGCTAACATGCAAGAAATACCTGAGGAAGATCATAGCACATCTTTGGGGGATTCTAGTCGAGAGAATGCTCGTAGCAATAAATTGCAACGTTCATCTGATCGGAACAATATGGAAGCCACTGTAAGTAATGTTAACAGTTGTTAGAAATGTACGTATTTATCAGATTCTTTACAATAGTTTAAATATTTGCAATTTAATAGGGTTGAAGCTATTTACTTGATGCAGTTGGTTTATATCACCATAAAAGTAACTGCTTTTATAGTTAATTAATGAGAATATCATTCACTTTTTCCCAGATTGTTATATTTAGAGATAAGTAACTACTGTGGAATATTAAAGATTTATGAAAAATAAGTGGGGAGAGGCAGAGAAATATTTTCTTAGTGGTATTAAAGGGGCACTGAATGAAAAATTGCATTCTAGGATAATAGTTCAAAACACCTATGATAATTAATTATGACTAGGTCCCAGATTGCTATATAAATACATGTTTTATTCCTTCCTATAACAACTTATCAATAAGGTACAAATCTTTGTGAATTAGCTGTTACCACTGATATAATGGAACATTTATTATTATTATTATTATTATTATTATTATTATTATTATTATTTATTTATTTTTTTTTTTTGACCATTATTACATATTACCATAAAGTTACATATTTGAAGTTATTTGTCTCATTTTACTTCTCTTGAGAAAGATGTTATATGGAAAAAATCAAAATTTAAACAAGTTTGAGGTTTTCTTGCAAAACTAAGAAGCCTATACTTATGGTTTTCTGTTGTATCTTAATAGGTTATGTGCTATTTTCCTCTGCCTCCATCTTTTTCTAAAATGTATTCTACCTACTTAGGGCATTGTGTAGAATATACCTGGTCAAATGAAAGTTCAATGGCACCTGATAATATTATTATCTTAAAGGGTTTCCTTTCAAGGATTTTAATCCTCTGAATGAGAAGTATGTCCATACTTCAACATGTTTAACCCCTGATTTTCTCCCTACCAACTAATTTATTTTGCCTAGTCAGTCTTTTCTCCAGCATCAGGAGGTTGGTACATTCTAAGTTTAGGTTTGTTTGTTACCAAAGATGGGTACTGGTTACAATTAAGATGGCTCCTGTAACATCATCTTTTCCAGCAAAGCTAAAATGAAGGGTGGTAATGGATGATGTATTTACTGCAGATGGAAAAGTAGTGATGTATACAATTATAATCAGAAATTAATGAAATTGCACATAGAGCAAAATGATGTAGTACTATACACATTAAAAACAAGCAACTAATAAATAAATAAACAAAAAATCAAGTATTTCTTACTTGGATGGAACAGTTTTCTAATGGAAGAAATAAGTTCTCCAAAGATATGTGTCATGCACTCATATCTGTCAACATTCCTTGGAAAAAGCTCCAGGTTCCCAAAGTTCTTTTCTTGAGAGGTAGTATGACAAATTCCTGATGAGTCTATAGTTGGAAAAAATTATCTGGACATTTGTTACCAAGAGAAGTTACAAGAGATGCATGACTACTTGGAAAGTTTCACATTTAAATGGTCATGGATGTGGTTTGTTACTGGACCATTCTCATAATTGAAAAATTCATTCCAAAAGAACCCCTTCAAGTTGTTTCTGATGTCTTCTAAATTACTAAAATGAAATATAGACATGATTTGGAAATACTGGTCTTAAAGTTTTATAACCTGAGGATGTTCAAGAGGAAAAGGTACTAGTAATATATTCAGACACTGCAGCTTTAACATTGCAGATATTATATCCTAACATGATCCATTTCATATGTACAGCTCAGGGACTTCAATATGTTGCCAAGGAAGTATGAGATCATTATACTGACATTGGTAAGCTGATATTGAGAATAAAGAAAGTTTTTGTTAAAGCTCCACAGCATGTCTAGTGTTACAAGAATCAATTACCCAACACCCGTACCCCTGAACCAGTTCTAAAAAGGTGGGGTATTTGGCTGGAGGCTGTAAAGTTTATAGTGATGCAAAATCTGTTGTTATTTCGTTTTAGAAATGAATCTGCTGTTTCTGTTTGAGAGTCACAACATTTTTTGTTCAACCAAAACTAGAAAGTTTTATTGTATATATTAATAGCAATTTCTGTTTTATTGCTGTTAGCACAAAGAAATTAGAAACCATAGAGCTTAATATCACATGACAAAGCTGAATGTGAGTATGATGCTCTTTATTTGACCTACTTAATACCCATATCTTGTGCAAAATTAAAAAATTGTCCTCGTGCATTTCTATCACAACCAAAAGTCATAATAGATTTATAAAGGCTACAACAAGGTGTTGATTTTAATTTTGGTTTCATTTACTTAAAAGAACAGATATTACCAGAGTGTGTCTGATTATGTTGAACTAGATAATAAAGATGTGGGAATGAAATGATTGGTAAATTTAAATTTTTAGACCTTTTTTAATGGTCTAGAGGTAAGTAGGTAATTTAGAAACAGGGAATTACTGATATAGAAATTGTAATTAATTGGTTAAAGTAATGGTTTATGTTAACGTATTTATAGTATTGTATTATTGGTTGGATAGGAGCCTGGTCCCCTGGATGAAGGTATTGGGGTTTAAGTTAATCAAATTGGAAAAATCACCACTACCTTATCTTACTTTACTACCAATTCTTACTTTAGCTTACCTCATCTCAAAGATAGTAGGTTACTGTCAGTATGTTTCTTCTGAGACCCCAAGGCTCCTGCAGGCGACAGTCAAGTCCCATGTGTAGTGGTCAGAGAGATGAATGAATCCTACAGACTTAAGAGCCATAGTTACAAACCCATGCCAGCTTATGTGCTTAATGTTTTATAATGAATTAAAGGGCAATTGCATGCCATCCAAGACTTCTAGCATATTCCAAGAAGGACATTTTTTACATTAGATCTTTTTCTATCTTTTCTTGTTCACGTGGTTACTTCTATAGAAAGTTCAGATAAGCATATATGTCAACAGTTAAATTAATGGTCAACATAAAGTAGAAAAAAAGAACTGTTCCAGTCATATTGGGGATGTATTTCATGAGAAACTTCAAAGATCAATTTAAAAAAACTCTGGACTCCAGACACTTGCACATGTGATAATATTCTAGTTGAAAAAGTAATAGATAGTGGTTGTGAGATTTGCTTATGTTAAAATTTGAAATTGCACCTGTAAACTTCAGGTGATATAGAGCTAATATTTTTTAGCTTATAACCTGGTTCTTAGTGACAAGCATCAAAAATTTTATTATTAAAAATTTTGAAAAAGTTATTTTCATTTACAGTTAATGTAATTATGTTACAGTAGTTATATGATAATGTACAATAATTTAAGACGACTTCTTTTGTGACTCCATATTACCGTTTATAGAATACTTTTGCAATATTTATATGAAAATTTAAAGTGTTTTGAGAATATCATATAATATTTAGATTAATATTAGTCCTTGTGAAACAAATACACACACACACACACACACACACACATTTATAAGGATATGTTGTGATATTTTTAAGCCTAATTTACAATTTAATGAACCTATTTTTGCAAGATAAATGAACCTGTTTTTAATGTCTATAGTAACATTTTTAGAGCTTCAAAAACCTAAGGTCTATTGATGATGTTATACACAATAATAGGTGTAAGGGCTTTGAAACTTTATTTTAATTGTTTTCATAGTTTTCTTAACAGGCTATTGGAAAAATATAAAGGCAATGGGGATTATGGTACTTCATAGCCAATATGCAAACTCTGCAGTTAAGCCATAATAACAGAGAATAAATTTATGTATTGAGAAATAGTTTTAACTACTGTTATTATATTATATTTATAAAATTATATAATACTATAATTTTTTTTAATTTACTAACCCATTAACATGTGTATAAGTGGCCTGGATTTTTCCACATACATATAGAACATTTTTGATACAAAACCATTGTTCATCCTATGTTACCCATAGGACATGTAAATGCCAAAGTATACATTGCATGCAGACATTTATTTCTAGCCTAGTGCTAAGACTGCATACTGTACTTTGAATATAGTTGTTGGTGTAATATATGCACCGTGCAATTGTTCACATTGTGGTATTGTTGGTTTTGTTAAAGAAATAGTTTATATTGGTAGAAATATATCATTTTAGACATGTTTAAAATTTAAATTATAATTAATCTGTCGTCTACACACTCTTATGCTTCACTACTTTTAAATACGGGGGTTTCAAAGAGACATCCTCTCCATCTTCAACCAACTGAGTCATCAAGATGGAGAGGATGTCTCTTCGAAACCAGTATTTAAAAGTAAGTGAAGCATAAGAGTGTGTAGACACAGATTAATTATAATTTACATTTAATAAGCTTCACTGTGTGAGTTCCAACAGAATTTTTTAAAAATGTCGTATTTTTCAAAAGTTCTTAAATGTTTAAAATTGTTTCATGTTTATAAATAATTTTGATACTATTATATATACCAGAAGCATAAAAAGGAGCAACTTTAAATGTTTCTACAGGGCTCTGGGTTAAGTAGAAAAATGGAAAAATCTGAAGCTGATAGTAAACGAAAACCACAGACAGCTGTACAGGCTCTCCGAAGAAAGTACCAAGAGCAACGACTAGCCAAACAGCGGGCAAGCAGTTTGAAGAAGTTGGTTCAAAAAGGTAATATTGATAATCTGCTAGATCATAATATATTTTTTGATGTGGTTGATCATATCAGTCACTTTCCGCTTACAACTACTAATGCATCTTAATCAGAAAAGCATTAGTTATGTTCTACATTGTGTTTTAGTCTGTCAAAATAATGCAAATTTATGTGCCTCTTTTAAATTGTCCTTAGGATCAGACATTTATCTACCTATCCAGCATATTTTGCAATTATATGTTTTTTCAAACTGTTGGAAATATCTGATGTATTCCAAGAAACTTAATTTTTTTAATGGTAAAATTTTTATGTTGAGATAAATGCATAGAAAGGTTGAACATTGTGTTTTGTTCTCTATATCTCAAGACTATCATTTTAGTCAGAAAGTATTAATACTGTAAATAGAAATTAACATTGTCAAGCATCTGTATTTAAACTGTTACCACTGAGTAACTGCATGTTTATAAAAAGGAATCAAAGAGAGAACATGTATCCATGTGTGGATATGGGACATGTGTGTCACAAGTCATGTCACAAGTTTTGAATACAGTCATTACTAAATTATTTAAAAAAGAGAAATAATTGTATTTATGCTTTCCATAGTACTTAGTCTTATATTCCTTTCACCAAGTATTCACAAAGAATATTGAGTAAAAAATATCAGATTGCTCTTATGGCCTGCTACTTTCTCTGGTGCCATAATGTTGGTTGCAGTACCATAGAGTTTGAACAAGGATGTTATTTGGGTAAGCTATGCTTTTATTTTCTGGGAAAAAAGAATACTGTTTACTGCATTCATAGTATACTGTTATTTTGAAGATCTGTACAATGATCTCCCCTGAAATCCTATAGGAGATCTAGATCCTAAGCCGCTGGAAAAGATTCTAGAGCTCACTAAAGCTCTAGATCTGAAACTACAAAGTTAGACTAAAAGGAGTGTGCAAAAAGGTTTGTTTTTAAGTGCAAAAGTGTATTAAATGTCAATTATTTTTCCCTCAAACAAAACAAACTCCCCCCCCCCCAAATGAGAGAGAAACATATAGGTAAATATAACAACAAAACTAGCCGTTTCTTTTAATTTTTTTCTTTTCTTTCTTTATGCCAAAAAATTGATATCAATCTTGGTTATTTGCAGTAAAAGGGAAAAACATGGTTAGAACACGATCTGCAGCTCTGCATGAAGAAATGTTGGCAAAAGGAAAGCTGAGAGCAACAGCAAGAAACGTTATACTCAAGAAGACAGTCCATAAGGTGAACTTGTCACAAAAGAAAACAAAACCAGCACCTAAACCCACACTCAAAAAGTAAGTTAACAGTTTCTTAAATTGTGTTATATTTTTCAAGTTCAGAGCTAGATAAATAAAACTGATTTGTGTACTACAGAGTTCCATTAAAGTCACAAAAAGCTTTGAAGATCAGGAGAGATGGACTTCGCAGTGGTGGACAGTTACCACCAGGAAGTGATGTGGGAATCCAGAGTGAACGCATTCTCAGACAGCCAGAACAGGCACAACCTCGGCTTAAGCCTACAGTGAAAAAGAAAATAGGTACATCTTTTTATATATAAATGTTAATGTTCTTTAGTAATTGAAATAGGTGACAGTGGAACAAAGTGTATGTAAATATATGTTAATGCAGGAAACTATTGCATACTCTGATATACTCTGTCAACACACATTATATCCTTCTTTTCTTATGGAGGGATGGCACAGCATAAAGAGTAAGAAATAATACTGTGACTGGACATGAATAGATGGAGAGAGTAGGGCATGTAGATTGAATCAAACACCTTTATATTAGTATCATAATGGTCAAATTGCCTTATTATCAATACAGTGGTTTCATACACAATTAAGTTGATTTTTGGTTGAAAAACCCTCTTACAGCTATTTATTGATCAGTTTATTCATTAATAACCTAAATAACAGGCAGAACTGAGCAGATATTTTGTAACTATTAATAAAGGAGGTGTATGACATTTGTACTATGCTGAACAGGCATGTGTATTTGTTGGCATTGTATCTCAGCTTTTGTAATATGGAGAATAACTTATTTTCTAGCTACCTTTGTGGAACTCATAGAATGTCATACTGGTTAAGCATGATATTCTGGTTAAATATACAGGATTTTTTATTTTTCAGTTTCAGATAAAAATAAGAAGACATTTGCAAGTTCATTATCAGATTTCTCTTCAGATGATGATCAACCATTAGCAAAGAAGATCAAGATGAAGCCAAAGCCATTGGAAAGAGTTTCTGGAAGCAGGCAGTTAGCAAGAAAAGTGATAAAGCGGATTGTGTCCAAGAGAATGAAACCAAGACTAAGAATGGTGACTCGATCAAGGCAACAACAGCATACAGATGTGAAAGAAAGCACAGAAACCAGGTATTAGCATGCACATAGAAATTTGAAGAACAAAATCAGCTCATCTAAACATATACTGGTCAATGAGCAAAGCTTTATTCAGGGAAAGTATTATGCAATAGTTGTTTAATGGGGCTGAAAATAAAAGCTGTGATAACAGAAAACAGTAACTTTAAAAGTTGCAGAAATTTTTATTTATTAGCATTTACATAGCAATCAAAAGATGGATTTTAACAACATTAGAATTTATAGTTGTTCCATAAAACTTAATATATATTCAATTACCTTAGAGCAGAATCACCACCTTCATGGCTGTGACATACACAAATGCTCATACCTATATCAGTACTTTGGTGATTTGCTGTTTTCTTTTATATTCTCCGACTGACATGTAATTATTGCAGAACTCCTTCCAGTGCTAGTAGTTAGAGCAGAATGTAGTGGTCAAATTTCTCTTTATTTATTGCACAAAACGTCTTTACCAGTCTGGTAAAGTTTTAAGTCCTCTGTGGCTTAAGCACTAGTAATTAGTATATTTGTCAATTAATTGATCTGGGTTTGATTTCCAAATAAGTTGTTCAAGTGGGATTTCTGTACAGTGTTCCTTTACCCTGAAACCTTTAATGCCAAGTAAGTTTATTTGATGATAGTTCTCATAATTATTAATCCATTTAATTCATCATCTTGATGATCATTTGCAGTTGGCATGTGATGTTAAACCTAACAACAACTACAAAATGAATAAAGCTCCCCCCCTTTTATATGTATGTATATATATAAAATTGCTATCAGTAAAGAAAATATTTGCCATACAAGCAACATTGCTATCTCACATACAGAGGAATGTCTGCTGCCATTGCCAGAAAGGAAAGGAGAGAATTAAATTTTTACTAGCAGTCAGATGCACTTGCATATATTTTTAAGGGGGCCAACAGGAATAAAGCTGTACATAGCAAATATTAAAAAACATATAAGTGACATATAAACAATGTAATATAGTTTTTTTCACACTAACTCCATTCACTTACATAAAAATCTGGACATATGTTTCGGGAGTGATCCCTCCCATCTTCAGCCTGTAGATAAACTGTCATAATATATAATATAAGTGACAGCTATTTGACGGTAATGCACAAGCCAAATGATTGATGAAATTGTCAAATACAATTCAATCCTGGCCAATTATACTATACAACAAATTAAAAAAAAAATTCTGTAACACAAACAAAACTTATTCTAAATCATTGTATAATTGAGTTGAACTAAACACTCTTATTGCTCTACTTATTTGTCTATAAATGTAGAACTGGTTTCACAAACCCTTGTCCGCATCATCAGCTAAAATGTCGACTGCTGGATACTTTGTTATGCTGTGGGAATGTGTATTTTGCTCTGGTGGAAGTGTGATGAACTTAAGTTTATGTTTTTATCCCCGGAAATGTCAAAGTTCATTAAACATAAACTTTAAGTCCATCACACCTCCACAAGAGCAGAATACACATTCCCATAGCATAACGAAGTATCCAGCAGTCAACATTTTAGCTGACGATGCAGACAAGGGTTCGTGAAGCCGGTTCTATACTTATAGGCAAGTAAGTGGAGCAATAAGAGTGTTTAGTTTGACTCGATCATACAATGATTTTGCTCATATGATTGACTTCACATGGCTTCAGATTAGCATTTCTAGTTAAAACTTATTCTTTTGTGCAATATATGGTGCTGAACATAATTTTACCAATAAAAATGTTTGTTTGGCTGTATATTAAGTATAATTACAACGATTACATTTTTATGAGAATCTACAGAGCAATCTAATGAACTTTGAACTGTGGTCTTTTTCCACTGAATGTATGCACATGTGTTTCCCACTGTTGACTAAAACAAGTTCAGGTTAGCTTTGGCTGTCAGTGTGGATCTAATAGTAGAATGAGTATTGTTCTGTATTTAATTGCAAAGTGAATTATATCTCATTATATTTTCTTCTGCACACTTTATTTTTTATTTATAATTCATATATGCTAATTCAGCTTGTAAAATTCAAAAATGATTGAAGAAGGTAATTTATACATTCAATACAATATTAAGTTATATTTTCTACAATACTAAACCTTCCTTCTTTTTTTTTTTCCCCTTCCCCCCTTTTTTTTAATTAAATGCATTCGGCCAAATATCTATCCTTGAGAGTTGCTTATTCCTTAGGACCTTATACACACTAACACCCTGGTTATCGGTGTATAAGGAATCCTGTTTAACTAATGATAGATAACTAGTCCCATTCCCTCCCATACTCATTTTCCTTTTTTCACTATCTGACAATTCCATACTATTTCTGAAGTACTTTCATAAATATTTTCCACCCATAACCATTTTTGTTTTACCTTGCCTATGTATTATCCCAGTTACTTAATGTTTTCACCTGATTTTTAATTTAAAATTCTTCTACCTCTTATTTCATTTGGTAAATTTTCCCATTTTCATAATAGGAACTGTTCTCTCCAAAACTTGGTTTGCTTACATTCTAGTATACAATACTAAATACTATCTGGCTCTTCATACATACGACATATCCCCTTAGTGTATTAATTTTTTAATCCACTTAAATATTTTACTTCTGTTCTAAACCATGCCAGCCCTTCCCTTCCTACCATATCACAAATTTCAATATATCTTTCTCTTCTCCACACAAAATATTAGTAAGAAAATACAGGAGGCAATGAGGGCAAATGACAACAAAAGAATGTGGATGATTGTTAAGAGATTATATAATAGGAGAGTGAATGAGAATAATATCAATGATGAGGAATGATGTTTATACTTTAAAAATCTGTCAGGGATAGAGGAGATATTCCACCGAAGGGCACGGGGGGGTGATCAATGAAAAATACACTAAATGTCAATTACCTGGATAGACAGATTGGCACAAACAAAGTAAAGGAATGAATAAAAAGAAATTAAGCTTGTGGGATTGAAGGGATTGCAGGGGAATTCTGAGGGCATGGGATCAGGATGAAAATAGAGGTATGTTTTTGGCACAGATATTTGATTCAGTATATGAAGAGGCTTAAAGTTTCTAAAGGTTGGAGAACAGGTATATTTAAAGGAAAAGGTGATATAAACAAACTAGCTAATTATAGAGGAATTAGTCTACTATCGGTCTTAGGTAAGCTATATACAGCATTCTAGCAGAAAGGCTTCAAAATTGGGCTGAACAAGAAAATAAATTATCTGAGTTCCTAGTGGGCTTCAGGAAAAATAAGGAAACAGTGGACAATGTTTTCATTATAAATACAATGGTAAAGAAATATCTAGGTTACAAAAGAGGTAGACTATACATGTTGTTTGTTGATTTTGAAAAGGCATTTGATACAATTAACCATAAGGCATTATGGTTAAAATTGAATGGAATAGGAGTTAGCAACAGGTTTATAAAAGCATTGCAAAATTTATACTATGCAAATGAGTACTGTATTAAGATTACTCAGGATAAGGTGAATCCGTATAATTTGAACACAATAGGTCTAAGACCAGGATGTAAGTTCCTATACTGTTTAACCTATTTATTAATGATATTTTAGAAGAAGTTATCAAAGTTAAATCCCACATGCCCACAATTAAAAATGTGGAGATTCCAGGACTATTATTTGTGAATGATTTGGTAGTGGGGTCAATTACCAACATTGGTCTAGTGAAATCAATTGAAGTAATCTATAAATTTTGTAAGAAGTGGGGACTAAGAATAAATCCTAGAAAATAAAAAATCATGGTATTTAAGATTAGAAACAAGTTATGCAATAATGAGAAATGGTACTGGGAAGGGCACAAATTAAGATGGTTAATAAATTTGATTATTTGGGTGTTAGGCTTAGCAAGAATGGAGGGTGGAGGGAACAAAAAAGAAAGGTGGGTAAAAGGTAGGCTAGCTTTGAAAGCTATACTGCCTGTAGACATAAAGTACCAGAAATGCATATAAAGTGGTTGGAGAAAATATATACGGTAGTAGAGGCTAAAATGATGTTTGGAGTATTGATAAGGGATGGTTAAATGTAGATTTTATTCACAGGAATTTCTGCAAGCAAATTATGGGCATACCAAAAAGCTTACCAAATGGGGTTGCACATGGAATTAGGCAGAGTAGGGAGTAACGGAAAAATAATGATAAGAATTCTGAAATATTCATTTAGGATTAAGAATCTAGAAGATAATTTTATTTTGAAACATTGTTTAGTGATGCAAGAGAAAGTGAGGGGAGGAAATATTTGGTCAATAGAATCAATAGAGTCAATGAGATTATGGAAAAAATCGGCTTGGGTATGGTGTGGCATGATAGAGAAAGTAAAGAAAGGTGTTTTTAGAAAGAAATTAAGCAAAAAATTGATGATATGGAAAGATGGGAGATATTAGTTTTAATAATAAAAAGTCAGTAAGGGTTTATAGAGGGTTAAAGGAAATAGGGTCATAGAGAATTATATAGATAGGGTTTAGAAAATATTATAAGATTATTTACTTAATATATAATTTGAATAGGAATTCAAGTCAAGGTGCAGGTGGACAAGAGAGGGAATTGCATGGGCCTGGACAGGGATAGTGAATCTGAAAGAAATAATAGGAGGTTTAAATATAGAGGAATGTCCAATGTGTGGAATACAAGATAGTTATTGGCATGCAATTTTGGAATGTGGAGAAACCAAAGAAGTGAGAGCTAAACTTAGGATTGAGAAGTGGGCTAACCTACCAATAGAGATATGGGGAAATATACAAAAAAGGCAGAACATTTTGTAGTTTGGGAATGATTTAGATAAGGTTAAAAGAAAATGGTTGAAGAAAGTAGATAAAAATAAGGAACCAAAGTGGGTAGAAATATAATAATTTAAGCTGGATTTTGATTGAGTTAACTTTTAGATGTAAGTTGTGTGATAACGAGAAACCGCAAGGTTGAAACTATTCAAGCCACTTGGTTACACAGCAACTTGGGAAGATTTACTAGAGTGATTTGTATGACTGAATGATTGTAAAATTGTACTGTGGAAGCTTGTTGTATTATTCAGTGGAAATAAAATTCAGTTCAATTCGAGAAAACATAAGTTATGTGCTTGAACAAGGAAAGTACAGATGGCACCAAGTGAAAGTGAAAATGTTGGTATATCTTTAATTTATATAATTAGCTGTTTTTAAAGTAACAAACACCCAAATAGTTCACTAGAATGCAATATACAATTTAGTTTAAATGACACTAGAATGCAATATGCATTTAGATTACGTAATGTTCTAGTAATGATCAGAAAGGTCAATGTAATCATAGCAGGTAGTAGAAAAGGCTGTGGCTCTGTCTGTGTGACATTGGGGTGTGATTGGGGTGCAGAGATATTGTGCATTAGCTCTAATAGTCTTCTTTTTCTTGCTGGACTTACCTTGAATTGATTGATATATACAAAGCAAAAATAATTAGAGTGATTCTGAGCTCCTGCCATAATAGAAAATGGCAAAGGGCATCAGTGTTATTCTGTGTTTTAACCAACCTAGAAGACTGACGCATATGATGTGCAGAGTCCAGCTCTTATCTTGATCATATAATATGCAAAATTTTCTAAAATAATTTTTTTAAGCTGTTAATATCATG
The DNA here is from genome assembly GCA_030762175.1 of Metallyticus violacea. Lineage (NCBI taxonomy): Eukaryota > Metazoa > Arthropoda > Insecta > Mantodea > Metallyticidae > Metallyticus > Metallyticus violacea. The sequence continues at coordinate 57,384,342 of CM060845.1, read as the reverse complement.
GGAGTTATATTTTTCTGTTGTGTAGTGAGCACTAAGTGATTGACCTCAATATAACAGAAATTAAATTAAATTATTGTATGATTGAGTTGAACTACATACTCTTATGGCTTCTTTTTTATATCTAGAACATGTTTTCCATACTGTTGTTTGCTTCCTCCATTGTTGACTGCTTGGTATACATGGTATACAATATTTCTCATAAAACTTTTAGCATTATTTACACACTTGTGAAGCATTATTAAACATTTAATTATTCTAAATGAACTCTTATACAGATTTTATACCATATCTTATACTTTTTAACAATCTAAGAAAAAAGGTTCACAAAATCAAATTTTATAGACCAAGAAAATTATAATCACTAATTAGCACTTTAGATATGACTGGGTTGTGATTCAATAAACTTCCATAACTTAAGATAAGACAATCTTATGATTATGGTGTTATTGGAGTGATAAACATCCCTAAATATCTCCGGTTTACAACTCTGTTGATGTTGGCTATTTATAAATTTCAGTCAAATAATGTGCCACAACTTAAAGATAAGAACCAAATGACTATTTTAACAATATTTCTGTGTTTAGGGATCATAATTTCATTGCTGTCCAGTGAGGAACAATATGCTATCTCTGAAAATGTTGCATTTGTTAACAACATTTTTTAACTTAAATCTTAAATTTAGTTATTTATACTGAGTACAATTTTATATACTGGTCTGTACTCTGAAGTTTTTGATATCATGCACTCTTTTTGCCTATTTTTTTATCTCTGGAATTTTAATCAGATCAAGGACTGTAACTTGAAGAAATTAAAACATTTCACTTAAGTAATGATTTTTGCTTTAATTGCAGTTTTCTTACTGTGGTTGAAAATGAACCATTATCTTTTGTACAAGAAGTACTATTCTGACATTTGAAGCATCTTGTGTTTTATATAAGAAAATATTTTTCAGAATTTCTACGAGGCCTACTCGTAAGACCAAAGAAGCTGCAGCTTTGTATATGGAATTGTTGGGAAGGAAACTTATAAGTACTGAAGCTGAAGTGGACGAAGACTCACTATCCATTGATAGTTTCCCTGAGCTTCCAAATGCGAGACGTAATGGTTTGTTGCATAATTTTTATGGAATTATATGTTATGTATATTAAATAAATTTATTTTATTATCTTTTGTAAAATATGACACTAACACAGATTTTAGTTTTGTAGTTTCTTGTGAATTAATTACCTACATCCTGTTGATATTCTCTTTTTTCCAAAGCTAAGTCCACAAATCTATATGTCGGTCCTGGTGGTGTAGTGGTAACCATACTTGCCTTCTAAACCCAAGGTTGCAGGTACAAATCTGACCAGGATTGATGGATTTTTTCAGGTGTAAAAATCCTAAGTGTGGCTTCCTTCGGAAGGGAAGTAAAACCGTGGGTCCCGTGTCGTACATTTACAGCACGAAAAAAACCTCAAACCTGAAAGAAGAGGCCTCTGAGCAAAATTTGTCGGTCATTTCATGCCCTTAATTGAATGGAACGCTGATGACCTGTGATGTTAAAGAGCGTCCGTAAATAAATCAAATCAAAAAAAAGTCTATATGCTAAACTATAGATTACTGCCCTACCATGAATTTATCTTTGGAAAAAACAGAAAAATGTATGTTAGTATTATGCCAGGTGAAGTGGGTGATGTAGTTTCCACTAAAATGCAAGCTGTGCCGAATAAGATTTCTGAATACTCAAATGTTCACACTTTGTGTTTATTTAATGGCAAAACTGTAGAATCTCTTTAAAATATTGTTGCTAACATAATTTCAGTATAAATACTGACTGGAGCAGTCTTTACTGTGCATAAAACTATAAAGTCAGCCAAAAGATTTCTCATGACACTAGTACATTTGAAAATAGATTTTATAATTAATTGTGCATCTCCTTTGATGTGACTTAAAAGATTAAGTGGAGGACACTTGCTTTTCAGTACTTGTTCATTCATTCCTATGTTCTAAAATTAATTGGAAAATAGTATTTGCAGTAGAAGCAATTATTAATAATTATTACTGATTATCTTAAAATTACACGTACATGTACATAATTATAGTTTGATTAGTTGTTACTTAAAGAAAATTAAAAAGGGGAAGTCTTTTCCAAAATATATAAATTTTATGCTAATAAAGAAATTAAACATTTCATGTTATTTATAATTGTTTACTGAATATTTATCTGCATATTTAACCAGTTTTGTTTACATATTTATGTACATGTTTTCCAATTTGATATTGCATAGTTTCAAGGTTCGAGGTTTTATTCACAGATTATGTACAGTTTCCTTATTTGGCTCTGTCAATTAATATTAATGCATAACTATATTAATTATATACATATCTAACTCTATAACTTAGTTTTCAAGAATTTCTACACAGTATAAACATTGTGTTTTAACAAAGGTTTTTAACATATTTTTTAAATTTTTGTGCTTGAAGTGCTTTTAACTGATTTTGGTATTTTGTTATACATGATTATTATACCTCTATAAAAGGATGCATAATTGATGCTTTTTGTAAGTCTGTGATATTGTAAGTAATGGTAATCTTTGTTATTCCTAAAAACCTGTTCATTATTACGCACAAAAGATAAAGTTTCTAATAAATATGTGGACAGTAATGATAGCATATTTAATTTCTTAAAAATTGTTTTATTGGGAGCACGAGATGGCAATTGCTGCATTATTCTTAATATTTTCTTTTGCCATTTAAAAACCATAGATGATGAATTTGCTGCCTTCCAGAAGGGTATAAGCTAATACATGTAGAGTATACATAGCCAAAATATAGTCCTCAAAATATCCTTAGTACAACTCCTATTCAATATGAGCATTGCATAAGATATTTGGCTTAATTTATTCCATAAAGTAAAAATGTGTTCATTCCAAGATAAATCTTAATTCAATTACATCAAAAAATGTCACATTTTATAGGCATATTTCATTTTTATGAATTATCAAGAAGAATATGCCTATTGAAACTTGTGTAGTGGGTGTTATCAATATTGAATATTAACTTATTAGATTTTAACCAATTATTTAAATTTTGCAGTGCATCACTGATATGGGTTGCAAAGTAACTTTATTTGGGTTCCTATATATATAAGACTGGCATCATCAGCAAACAGAACCGTATTTGCAAGTGAAGTTAATGCTAGGAGATCATTAATATAGATTATAAATAAAATTGGTCCCAATATTGAGCCTTGTAGAACACCAAACATAGTCAACAGGGGAGCAGATTGCATTCCATCTAATTCTACAACGTGGGTTTTAAATTTAAGACACGTAACAAACCACAATAATTCTTACTTAAAATACGGCTCTAGTTTCATGCAGTGAATTGGATTGTGTGGTGGTGGTTGTGAAAAAAAGTTTAATACCAGATCAGACATTCCCATAACAACTCACTTATGAGGCAATTTTACCCTTACTTGAAGGACATGTTAAGGTGAGTGAAACTATTCGTCACTTTCACTCAGAATAAAATGTCAGAACACTGAGTGGAAACATCACAGTTCAGCACCTCATTGAAAATTTTGTACTTCCACTTGAATACAATCATTGACTAAAGTAAAGGGAATGTAACAATGAAATGTTGGGCCAAACTTTATTTCAAGATTCACAACACTATCAAGGAGAAGAAGAAATTGAGAAGAAACATGCTGATCCATTAAGATCATTGTCAGATCATGTAATTTGCATTTCCATGGATTCATGCTGCTTATTTTGAAATGTTAAAAAGTGGCCCTCAGTTATCAATTTTAAATAAATTTGAAAAACTGCCTTCAAGAGAGCCATTTTTAGGATGGTAGAATGATTAGATTGAGGTCTATTCAAGGTAAAAGCAATAAAATACTCCAGTGATGTTATAATAAGTGTATGTGTTGTTTACATGATGATTGTGAAAAATGAAATTGTTAATATTCCAAATATTTTGTTTCTCTGTCTGAGACTGCAATAGAACTAAACCACCCCTCATAGCTCAACCCCTCCCTTCGTGCGCGCGCGCGTGTGTGTGTGTTTTTTTTTTTCCCCTCTCCGTTCTGATAATTTTATTTAGCTATTAAAATGTAGTACGCCTGAAATTTTGCATTTTTATTAATGCTTGAGATATTTCAATTTTATGTTTCAAACAAATATTGTATGTTTTTAAAATAATAAAATAATAGTATTATAATAGAGAACAGAATTGGCAGCTATACTAGGGGAGAAACTACTTTGTGATTGACATTTCTACTGCCATGTGGCCGAGCCAGTACACTTTTGCTACATCCCTTCATTAGTTATCTGTCTTCAGTGATTGCATTCCAAAGTCACCAAGTCGGTCCTGGTGGTGTAGTGGTAACCATACTTGCATTCTAAACCCAAGGTCATGGGTTCAAACCTGGCCAGGACCAATGGATTTTTTCGGGTGTAAAAATCGTAAGTATGGCTTCCTTCGGAAGGGAAGTAAAGCCGTGGGTCCTGTGTTGTATATTTACGGCATGATAAAAAACCTCAAGCCTGAAAGAAGAGGCCTTTAAGCAAAATTTGTCGGTCGTTTCATGCTGGGAATTGAATGGGACACTGATGACCTGAGATGTTAAAGAGCGTCCTTAAATAAAACGAATCAAGGTCAGCATGAACTACTTATTTCTGCTCCTCTATGATTTAAAACATATTTTATAATCCATATTTATCCTGGTATAGTACATATTTTTATATGTATAACAAAAACTTGCATGTCCTTACATAATTGACACTTTATCTTAAATATTTTCCACGGCTATGGTTTCAAAATTATTGTAATGGTGGCAAATTGCTTTAACTACAGCAGAAACCACATAGTGTCATCTGGCAGCAGAAATCATAAGCTGAACTTGAATGCATTGACGCGAAAGAGTCGCATGTATAAAAACAATGGGTATGCATATGAAAAGCTGCACTTTTGATCAAAAGATACAGAATTACTTTTCTTTGATGAATGATACAAAGCACAATCACTACTCTTAATAAAATACTTGCATACAAAAAATTAGATTAGTGCACGCACTTGGAAATGCTCTGCTACTGGGTAATTTTAAACTTTCTAATACCATAACTGTTGCAACATTGATGATATCATGCCTCTGACGATAATATATTTTTTTTACCTGATTGGATGAGCCTCTCACTGGCATAAACACAGCCCAAGTGTTAATCACAAAGTAATTTCTCCCCTACTATAGAAACCCATATCACTTTATTGTTTATAAAAGCATGTTTTTATTTTTTTATTTTTTTAAAATAATAAATGCTTTGTGCAAATTTATGCTAAGTTTATTCTCAAATGATACCTGATAGCCCTTTTTTACCTGAACACTTTTAAATAGTTGCCAGTTATTTTCTTTCAGTTTGGTATTGAAAAAAAAAATGTGGAAAAATCTACACACTAAGATCATGGAGTAATACTAGCAAAATTTCATGGATTAGGTTCCATTTATTAAACATGTATCTCAGCCAATTCCTACAATTGTGTTGGTTAGGTTTTTATCTAGAAAATATCTGGAGAGGTGTTAATACCTATAATTGTGCTTAATTTGATAATGATATGTGAGAATAATTATGTTATGAAAACATACTAAAACACATTAGAAATATTTCTGAGAAAGAAAAGCTGTAGTCATGATGCCTGTTGATTATGATAAATATACACATTGCAGTCAGGCAAATCAGTGTAAGAAGGTGGTGTAATGATAAAGTTTTTGAGACTAATAGTCCTTGGTTTATCTTTTACAAATGTTTTCAGCTACAGTGCCCCAAGAAAGGGATTGATCATTTGTTCATCAATAGAATACATAACATTATCCCATGGAAAATGCAAACAGCTTTTCCTTACAGTTTCAAAGACTAGCTGAATTTTTCCATAACATGTTGGTGTCATGGACTGTCTCTGCACATGAATTCTGACAGAACAGCTTTTGATCATTTTACCACTACATTGAGAGTATTTTATAACCTTCAGCATTAAATTGAGTCAAAAAAAATCTTCTCATTTCAGTTGACGATATTAATTTTTTGCTAGATTTAAGAGTTGAATGCTTGTTTGTGCAGATGGAGGCTAACTGAAAAATTGCTCTTCAGAATATTTGTGTATTTATACAGAATATCCCAATGAGCTGGCAGCTCTAAGGAGAGACTGTCCTTAATAAATATTATTAGGTGGCTAAAAATTAACCAGTAAAAGAAATAAACTTAAATCTTAAAAGTAGTTGTGTGGATTACTCAAATAAGTACTGGAACAGTATGAACTAGATCTGAATTCTGAAAAATAGTATTAGTCCCATTTTTAGATTATAAATGTAATATTTTAAAACTGGAATTCCATAGTGGTTAGTAGTTGTCTTTTAGCAGCCCTCTGCTGGCATGTACTGTGAGTTGACTACTTGGTGAAGCAGAAACAATCTGTGAAGGAACTGATGGTGATATGGTTGTTTTTTTGATTGATTGATTTATTTAAGGACGCTCTTTAACAGCTCAGGTCATCAGCGTCCCATTCAACTCAGGGCGTGAAACGGCCGACAAATTTTGCTCAGAGGCCTCTCTTTCAGGCTTGAGGTTCTTTATCGTGCCGTAAATGTACGACACGGGACCCACGGCTTTACTTCCCTTCCGATATGGTTGTTGAATCTTCTACATCTACTGGTACTGTAAAAGACATAATCTGTTGTACATTAGTATTAAATGTTGAAAGTTAAGACACTTTGTTGGGCAAAGGATCTTGTACATCTGCTGTTTGTAAAGAAGGCATGATATCATGTTTAGGATCTGGTGCTGTACCAGTCACTGTGAGGGCTGATGGCTTAATAGTGGCAACAAGTCTAATATCCTCTTCTTCATCATCATATTCTGAGGATTCCCCAAGATATTTCATACTGTTGGTTGGTAACATATCTTTGTCTTCATCATTCTGATATAATTCACTTATGGTGGAGTTTTTTCCCAGCCATTGGAGTATGGCATCTACATCAGCAAAGCAACATCCAAGGAGTAAAATATTTTAAGTCTGCAAAATAATACTTTATAAGCAGATATTAGCAATTGAAATACCTCAAATAAAATGAAAATGTGCATGATAGAAGAAGATTAATGATTTTTCTCATACTCTTATCAAGTTTATCATTAATGTTTTATTAATATTAAAAATAAACATTGCATTTTCCTTAAATTTTAGTATAAATGTTTAAAAAAAATCAGTATTGGGAATGGTATAGTAAAGATTTTGTATGTTGTATACCTTCACATTTTTTATTGTTCATACACAAAAGAAGCCTAATCCACAAAATCTTGTGGATACTAATTTATTTTACTAAAAGGTAGTCATATTTTAAAATAATTATGAACTTTTTGTCTTAGCTTACTGTTTATCAATCTTTGAAGAAACTTCTTAAACTATTGCAAGACACTTATTACAGGATGATTGCAACAGTACATACCTTATCACATGTAGCTCTGTTAGGAAAAAAAACATTGTTTTTCATAATTTGATGCTGACTGTTGGTTGCTGATAGTACTAGTTTGTCAAGCAAAACCCAAACAATCATTGCAAATTGATTCAAGCCAGAAAAATTATGTAGAAGTCAAAAATAAATCGAACAACTAAGCTACTATGCACCCACAACATTTTAGGTTCAAAATGGTTAGGTAGGTTTGTTAAAAGTAAGCGGGAAGAGATTACATGTCACTTGCTTTTTAAATACCCAATAAACATTGCATTTTATTTGTTACAGAACGAAGAGAAAATGAAATCAAAGAAAGAGCAATTAAAGAGAAGAAGGAGGCCTTGCAGAAAGGGAGCACAAAAATAAATCCAGTTGTCAAACAAAAGCAGAATTCTGCCATCGCATTTACTAAAGAAAAACTTTCAGAAGAGAAAATTGTAATCAAAGCAAGAAAATCAACCACACCAAAACTGGAACCTCTAAAGATCAAGGATAAAGTTAAAGAATCAGAGTTAGAAGGGAAAAAAGATCCAAGTATAGCAAAGAAGAAAGGGGAGGTAAATATTCTGAGACAAAAACGAGTAGTAACAGGCCCAGAAGAGACAAACTCTCCACGACGAAGCCTCCGCACACCAACCTCAGAGTCCCAAGCTAAGAAGACCAAAGAAACCTCTCCTCCTAGACAGTTGCAATCAACCCCAGTTATACAGGATGAAGAAAAATTTAGTGATTCAGATGAGGAACCTCTTGGAAAACTGGCCTTAAAACAGTCAAACAGAAAGGTAATTGAACAAACTACTAATAGCAAAGGAGAACTTAAAGAACATAATACTGATAAGAAGGAAAAAGAGCAACAAATTGAAAAAAAGGAAAAGCCTTCCAAAGTGGATAAAAGAGAGAAGGAACTCCAAGGAGAGAAGAAAGAAAAAGAGCATAATGTTGAAAAAAAAGAAAAAGAATGCAAAAGTGATAAAGAGAAAGATCAGGGGGAAAAGAATGAAAAACAACATAATTCTGAAAAGAAAGAGAGGGAAAGCAAGGCTTTTAAGAAGGAAAAAGATCAAGTAGAGAAATGTGAAAAAGGATATCAAATTGAAAAGAAAGAAAGGGAGTCTGAAAATAATAAGAAGGAAAAGAATGAAAAAGAACATCAATCTGAAAAGAAAGAAAGAGAATCTAGAGCAGATAAGAAAGAAAAAGATCGTATGGAGAAAAATGAAAAAGAGCATAATGCAGAAAAAAAAGAAAAAGAAAGTAGAACAGATAAGAAAGAAAAAGACAACCTTGGGGAAAAGAATGAAAAAGAAAACCACACAGAAAAGAAAGAAAAAGAATGCAAAATTGACAAAAAGGAAAAGGAACATCATGGAGAGAAGAATGAAAAAGCATCAAAAACTGAAAAGAAAGAAAAAGAAGTTGTAGATAATATAGAAAAAGAACTCTCTGAGGTAAAGAAAGAAGAGAAGCAAGTTGATATGAAGCAAAAGGAAAGGAAAGAGAATGAGTCTAATGGTGAACATAAAGAAAAGGAAAGTCTTGGTGAAAGAAAGGGAAAGCAATCATTTGTTGAGACAGAAGAAGGGGAAGGAGAATACAAAACTGAAAAGAAAATGACAAAGAATGAAAAACAAAAAACAGTTTCATGTAATCAAAGCAAAAAACAAAAGCACATATCAAATATTAAGGATAGGCCTATCCTAAAGATACCTGTTGTAACACCATCTACAGCTCTTAAAAAGACTGTACTACCAAAGGAGAATATCAAAAAATTTGTAAGGATGACAAGAACTAACAAACCAAAGATAGTTACACATGCCATAAAGAATAAGCTCACAGGTAAAGGGGATGGTTTGGAACTGTCAGGAAAAAGAAAAGATTGTAGTACTGGTGATATTCATTGCACTAAGCCAGCAGTTGCATCTTCTAGTAAAAAACAAGATATAAACAAGAGACAATCTGAAAGATTACTTGATTGTCATAGAGCTAAAGAAGAAAATAGGAGAACTTCAGAAAGATTAAATGAATTAAATCGAAAGCCAGATATGATAGATATCAATAAGCTTAATAAAAATGAAGGAAAGAAACCACCAGATCAAGTGCCACATGAATCTGAAAATAAGCAAATTATGGAGCCAATGACAGAAACAAATAAATTAAAGGCTAGTAGGCAAGCATCTTCCCAAAGCAAAAACAAGGAAGTAAATAAGAAGACAGCAGAACAAATTACTGATTCAAAGCCAACCTCTCCTATACCACATAAGAGAAAGAAAGAAGATTTGCAGCCATTAGATCAGCCTAGCGGCAGTAAATTTAATGATGCTCAGAAAGAAGTTCTAAGTAATAAGATGAAAAGTTTGTCCGTAAAGCCAAAAAATGAAGAGGGTAGACAGGATTTCAAACTTGTGGATAATGAGAAGAAGAAACCCAGTGCAGTGAAGAGAAAATCAACCTGTGACAACCAGTTAGTGAACACTATGGGTAAAGGGTCCAATTCTGAACCCGTGGTAGAGCCAGAATCTAAACTCCAAAGGGCAAGCAGTGTTAATAAAAACCTTGTGGATGGCACATCTCTTAAAATTCCAGTTATTAAATCTCCTACCATTGTTCAGTGCAGTAATGAAACAGATGTTGAATCTTTAGCTATGACCTCAGTAAATGCATTTCAGAAAACTGGTGGTGTACTAACAACCTCTAATACACCTATGACACATAAACCTGAAACTGTTATGAATCAGAGTAAAATTCAAGATGTACAGATATCAGAAATTAAATTAGACCTGCATAAGATAAATCAGTCCAGACTGCCAACTTCAGCTAATGTGAATAAGCATACAGACGTACTAAAGTCATGTTACACAAAACCATCTGATGTGAAAAAAGGAGATAGTATTATGAGTCATCCTGAATTAGTGCCACCTTCTTTTAGAGATAAAAATAAAGTCAATATGTCTAATGAGCAAATAGAAAAATGGATACATGAAAGTTGTATGCAACATGGCACTGCTAAAAAACATTTTGCTTCCTCTGACAACTTTCGTGACCAGAACATAATTGAAGGCAGTGATAAAAACGTAAAAGGGAAATCTGAAGTGGACATAGAGGACAAGGCTGGACCAGTCATGATTACTCAAGCTGATAATGCTAAGCAAAAATCTTTGGAATTGCCAAAAGATTTTGGTATAAAGAGATTGCAGCAGCCTGAAGCAGCCACTTCAACTTTGCAGTCAGCTATTGTGAAATTGGCAATGTTAGAAGAAAAGAAAAGTGTAACAGATGGTCCCCTAGTAATACATACACCTTGCATGTCATCAAAGTCAAGTCCTGCAAAATCTGCCCAGGGCAGTATTTCTGGTATTTCATCTCCAGAAAAGATCAACTTTGCAGATGATTCAAGAACTGAGGAAGCTAAGAAACAGGATACAAGCTCTGTAAGGCAGCAACAGCAAGGAGAGAAAAAATCCATTTTCCAACAGCGTAGATCTTTCCCTCTGAAAGCAAAGGAGCGTAAAGATTTGACACCTAGTGCCAATGCTTTCTCCCCAGAGAATGAAAGTAGTGTATATGCATTTGAGACAGAACCAGAGCTTCCCCCTATCAGTACCCCATTTAGAAGAAGAGCTAGAGACAGTCGCACCTCTAGCACGGCTACTTCAAAATCAGAGGAAGATCTGGCCAAACTGGAAGATGAAACAACTCCCCCTCCTTCTGTTCAGCAGCAATTGTCACCTCAAACACCTGCTGTATTACCTCCTCAATCATTAAGTAAAAATGTTCCAGAAGAAGCAATACCTACTACATCAAAATCTACTAGTACTAGTAGCACATCAATTGCTGTGCAGGTAAATTTGGATACTGAACCAGAAGCACCTACACAGGTTGTCCTGGAACCACAAATTCAGGAACCTTTGCCACAACGCAGTATGGAGTGCTCTACTCAGACTGATGTTGCTGAAGATGAGGAAGATGACAGTGAAGGACACTTATTTTACATCCCATTACAACAACCACCAACTGTAGCTGGAAGCTCATTAGGTACACCCATACAAGGTGTAGCTGTCAAGTTGGGAACAGAAGGTCCAACAGGGCCTAATCAGCGTGTCATCATGAGAGCCAAGTTGGTTACCAAACCTCCAACTTTCAACAGAATGGCTACTACAGGAATACAGGATGGAAATGCACTTGGGATGAGCAGGTAAATATCAGGTATCATCTAGAGATGCTAATTGGAACTTGTACAGTGAAGTCAATCACATAATTGAAGTCATAATATGATTTCAATTATCAGGTATCATATTTACATGTGATTGTTTCTAATGGAAATTTAAATTGACAGTTCTATAGTTTAAATGTTTCCTCTCAATCTAATCATGCAAGTTCAGTCTTTGTCCTACATTCACTTCCAGGAGATTCATCGCACTTTTCATTTTGTTCTTTACTGTTTCCTTATAGTTTGACACATACTTCTCACTGAAGTAAAAAAAAAAATACCTCATATCAGCAATGAATTTAGTTAATAAATTAATAGAGTGGTGTTACTATACCTGGGTCTACCATCACAGAAGAATAAAATCATTGAAGTATATAACCATATTATTGTTATTATTGCAGTTGTTAATTGAAGCTCCCTGCTACAAATGAGGCCATTAGAATAAGAGAAGCATATGTGTCAATGTCTCATTTTTTCTTCTTAATTCTTGTGACATTTTTGGTTCATTAACCTCAGTAATCAGCAAAGCTTCCATTGAACTGCCTCATGCAGGAGGAAAACATCTTGCAGGTTTTGAGTACTCTTTCACTGACTATGAGAGCTACCTACTGAATAACAATCGCCATAATATTTTCTTTAGCTGAATGAGTACCAGGATTAATATCAACAGGCAGATAATATGCTGATGAAGTAATTTTGAATGCCAAACATATGAATAAGGTTTTGTAATTCTATTAGATGGTGATTCACAAAGTTGTTTACTGTAATGCTGATGCAAGGAAACATTTAAATTATTGTACAATGAAAACAACCGAAGCTATATATATATATATATATATATATATATATGGTTTAAACTTGTGTATTCAGAAATATGCCATTCATTTGCTTAATAGAGTATTTGATTGAAATTACAACATTTTGAGATACCATACATTGGTTTTGTAAATCTCAATATTCACTGCAAAAGATTTCAGCCTGGCTATGGGAACACAGCTTGGCAATATTGCATGAATCTGATTGGGCAATATGCCTTATATCTCAAGATCAAATTGCTTTCCAATTGAAAGTGTGTAGATAAGTTCAGATTTTTTATTATGTTTTTCTAGCATAATGAGCTACATACTATTGACTTGCAGCAAATAATAACTAAAAGCACATTTTTTAAAAACAAACATTTTGTAGAGCACATTTGGTCCTACACAATGGTTTTTTAAAACAACTAGATTTGTTAATTGATTAAAAAAGTTTCAATTGGTTAACCAGGTGTCTTTAATGTATTAATCTACTCATTAATCAAATTTTAATTTGCTTTAAACAGTGTTTATAATTTTGAAGATAGGTGACTATTAATTTTTATTAATTAATTATAAGGAAGCATTTGACATTGCTGATGTAATAAAAACAAATAAGCAATAAAACATAAAGCTTAAAGAAACAAAAGTTTGCAGATTATACGTAGTCACATCTCTTTGATCCAGGACTTTAAACACATCAACATATTGACATGTTCAGAAATAAGGGCTGCTATTCTCTTGTAGTATAAAAATGTTCTTTTCATAGGTTGTTAAAATAGTGGTCACCTAAGTCACATTTTCAAAGAAGAAAGCTGTTAAAATGGGATTTGTAGTTGTGGTACTTGCAGTATTATTAATTTTAGTTTTCTAAAGCAAGAAGAAAAGTACATCATTTTGCACTAATGACCACTACAGTCAATCACAGCTTAATAGCCTATCTAATCAAATGATATACAGAATTTTTGTTTCACAAACTTCACAAGCAGTTAGGTCTTTATCACATGGTAGTTTTAATTGGTTTGATTAATTGATTAAAATGTAATTTATCAGTTAATTTGATTTTAAAAGTGATTGGTTTCTTTGTTCATTTAATCAATTTAATTGACATCTCTAAAAGTAATTCATGCATATTGTATTATTGTGTTACAGGTCTGCATCTGCTCGACCAGCAGGTGTTATGGAGCAGAAGACTTCAACTACCACAACATATCCTCCTGTAGGCACAGTACAACCTACGGCAAGGGGTCGACCCCTGGGAACAGAATCTCATTTGACAAAGAAGCCTCTGGCAATGGTAACAGCAAAGCCTATTTTAAACTCTGTAACAAACAAAGACAAATTTATGTCTGTTCAGGAAACAGATACAAACTGTCCAAGTACTTCTAATGTAGCAGCATCTTCAGCATCAAGTTTGTTGACCACCACCAGTACAGTTGCAACAACTAGCACTCCAGTCACTTCTACTCCAACTACCACAACTGTAACCTCAAAGAGGTGAGAAATTAGTTGAATATTAGTAGTAAAAGGGCTAAATGATCTTGAGTAAACACTTTACTGTGTTTGAATTTATACTCTTGAAGCTATTAACAGTGACGCAATAAAAATAGTTGATATGGTTTTCAAATGAACAGGTTTTGGGAACATTCACTCCCATCATCAGGAGAATACTAACCTTCTGCTAGTTTGTTATAATGAGAGCCAATGTTATCATGTTGATTTAAAATCAAAGTAAGTGAAGTATTGTCACCAAACCAACTCTATATCAACTGTATGTTTACTGTGAATTCTTCCTAGTTGGCATATATGAAAATTTGGAAATGTGAAATATGCTAGGCTTCCTCCATAATTTGATTTCAATATTAACAGTCTATTGTTGTTCATATGGCTCTTTCTGTTGACCATGCCCAGATTTGATTACATTTGGGATATTTTTGCATGTTGAATTATTTGCAATATTTTCATCATTCTAAATAGATGAATGCCAGATAGCATCAGGCATCTGTTGACTCTAGGAAAATTTGTGCCATATTAACTTATTTCTTTTAATATCTTAAAGACCTTCAGCTGATAATGGTCACTAGAGAACATTTGAACTTTTTTTTTATTTTTTAAATTTCAATATTTGTTATTGTTACTATTTTTGTTGTTGTTGTTTTAACATTTAAAGCACCATTTCATCAGTACAATTGAGACTGTGCAGTCAATTATATGGATACCCATGCTTCTAAATATGTATAATTTAATTTCTGCTTGATACAGAAACTATGCAGTGTTTCACTGCAGTTATCTGTCAGTAGATGCAATACATATCTTATTCTCTTATTATTCATTCCTATTTTCATATTAACGTGGTTCAAAGACTACTTTCAAAATTGTCATTTGTTTTATATAGTTTAATTTCTTTTCCATCAAAAAACCAACTTAATTTTATACAAATAAAGAAGTCTATATTAGGAGACAGTATGTATAATAAATAAACTTCACTGTTTCTAACTTCTATTAAATTTGCAATCAAGTTAATTTGTTGCACTCAATATTGGAATGTGACATACAATAGAAATATAATAAAAAATTCAGAAATTTGTTCTTTGCCATTGTTTCATTAATTTTAGAATGGCACCTTGTAAAACACTTTTTATCATGTGTTTTATAATAATAATAATAATAATAATAATAATAATAATAATAATAATGATGATGATGATGATAATAATAATAATAATATCAATTTGTGCATGTTAATTGATTCATTGAGTTCAGTTTTTTTGGATAAAATGTACTGTTTTCACTTAAATAATTTGTATTTAATTTTGGTTTAACGTTTATATATAATTAAATAAAAATTCTACTTACGAAGCTGTAGACAATGGAGTGGTAATATATCCTACATTAATGTGTTCAGTTGTTAACACTAACTCCACTTACTTTTTTAAAACTTTGGACTAGTTTCAGTTCTTAAACAAAGGTCTCAAAACGTGCATAGATTTTTCGGAAAAAATAACATAGCGGACATCGACATAGCCATGCACCACCTTAAAGATAGCGAAAAATCATTTGTTAAGATGAAATGTAAAAACATTTTGGAAAACATAAAAAACGAAAATAAATGCAAAAACTACAGAAGTACATTAAAAAAGTGAAAAGAAAAGCCAGTAATATATGCAAAAGCAGACAAAGGAAATAAAATTGCCATTTTAGACCAGGAAGAATACAAAAATAGAGTTGAGAATATGCTAATGGGAAAAGCCTATAAACCAATAGAAAAGAATCCACTCAACCAATGCACAAAAAACTTGAGTAAAACATTAAACGAAGTGAATATACTTTCCACTACAGAAAAAATTAAAATCACACAGAGCAACCCGGTAATACCCAGACTTTATGCACTCCCAAAAATACACAAAAATGATAACAGCATGAGACCAATAATTAATAACATAAACTCACCCACATACCAACTAGCAAAAAAACTGATCAACATTTTCAATTCGTTTAAAAAATTCCAGAGCTTAAACATTAAAAATTCATTTGAGCTGGTTGAAAAACTTAAACATAGCAAAATAAAAACTGGGGATATAATGGTGTCATTCGACGTGAAAGCCTTATTTCCGAGCATTCCAATAGAAAACTTAATGCAAAGTTTAAAAAAATGGTTAACATCTATAAACTTAAAATCAGAAGAAGTAGAAGATTTGCTGAAACTAACCGATATTTGCATCCAACAACACTTCTTCAGTTTCAATAAAATACATTACCAACAAGTCTCTGGCCTAGCAATGAGAAACCCTTTGTCTCCATTTCTGGCAGATCTTTTCATGAGTACCTTCGAAGTACATATCACCAAAGCGTTCCCGTTGATCTTCAAGACATGGCATAGATATGTGGACGACATATTTGCAATAATACCAAAAAAACATTCTACAGATGCATTGAAACTCCTTAACTTACAACACAAATCTATACAGTTTACCATAGAAGAAGAGAGAAATGGATGTCTCCCATTCCTTGATTTAAAAATAATAAGAAATGCAAACAGTCTTAGCTTTGGAATTCACAGGAAACAAACACACACAGAAAATTACATAAAAAATGATAGCTATAACCCCATCCCACATAAATATGCAGTTTCACAGTTTAGCACACAGACTAATCAACATCCCACTGACTGAAACCGAGAACAAAATGGAACACCAACATATAATCAAGACGGCTATAACCAACGGTTTCAACACAGACTCAGTAACAAAAATTATCAATAAAGCGAAAAGACAAAAATCGATTAAGGAAGTTTCCACACTTAAGAACACCGAAGACAGATATAAATTCAAAAGTTTCACATACCACCCAACTTATGTTAGCCCCAAAGAACAAATATAATATAAAAAATTTAGTACATTGGACAATGAAAGATACCATCCCTACAGAGCAAAAATTAGGAATATATGAGATTAAATGTGCAGATTGTGAGCAGAGCTACATTGGAAAAACGAAAAGAAATTTAGAAATTCGAAGAAAAGAACATTTTAGGAACATTAGATTGAAACAGATGGACAAATCAGCAATAGCAGCTCATTTTTGGAACCAAAATCATGAAATAAAACCAGAAATTAAATTACTGAAACAACTTCACAACCCAATAGAACTGTCCACATGGGAAAGAATTTTCATTTTAAAAAATAAGAAGAACTTAATGAATTTTGATTTTCCGCCGCTGGATGAACTCAGCAAGTTTCTACTAGAACCACAAGATACTACCACAGGAGCGAACGGGTGTCCATCCCCCGTTTCGAATGGCATTTAGTCAACAGCAGCCAATGGTGGGAGAAACCTCTCCCAAAACTAGTCCAAAGTTTTAAAAAAGTAAGTGGAGTTAGTGTTAACAACTGAACACATTAATGTATGTTTATATATAACTTTAATCCACACTAGTAATTTCATATTGTGCAGTCGCCTACTCAAAGTAAATGAAATGCTAACATAAATATGCCATGAAATTACACATATGAATTTTAGATTGATAAAGTGTTTATTTTAATGCTAAAATTCAACATCTTTAGTCCTAAAAATGTGAACCCTAAGTATCTAATAATCTTTTATTTGGCTATCATTGTTGTTCTTGACATTAATGTTGAGATAATCATGATGATGATTCACATACATATTGGGCCAATAATTTTAATTGAATATTTTTAAATGCACTGTAAATGTAGCTCCTCTCTGTATTTTCTCTTAATAAAGCATTTATTATTGTTATAGATACATTACATACGATTAATATTTTTGTTTTTATTGTTCAGAAGCTCACAGAAATCTAAATATCCACGATCAATGGAAAGTAGCTATGTCTGCACTCCAAGCAATACAACAGCTTTTCCTAGTCTGAGTAGCACACCACAAATGGTGGAGGCTCCTACATTTCATCCTACAGAAAAGGAATTTCAGGATCCTCTTGAATTCATTGATAGGATCCGCCCAGTAGCTGAAAAATTTGGTTTGTGTCGTGTGGTGCCACCACCAAACTTCAAGGTAAGCAGTGTTCATGAGTGTTATTTGGTTAACTGAAACATTGATGTTTACAGAGAAATTTTGATATCTTAAACCATTTGCAGCATAATACAAATAGTAATAAAGTTGTTGAGAATATTTTCATTGTGTTAAAGCATTTTCAGAATGATACATAATGCAGTACATTTTCAGAACATGTACTAGAGGGAAGGAAATAATAATTCTTATGGCATATGTTACATGTATTTGCATTGCATAAATTGAGCAGTTTTTGTTGTACATCTTTACTTAATGAATATTAGGAAAAGTACACCCATTATAGTAAGTCTCATAGCTCTATCAGCAAGTAAAACTGATGATCTAACAGGTTTTCTATTCAAGTTAGTGCAGTTTTTGTGTTAACGTCACAACGTGAACATAATATAATTGTAAACAAAATAAAATATATTCAATTTTATTATTTCCTTTTTAATTATTTTAAACAAAAAATAAAGTTAACCATTTCTTTACTGACCTCTGCAAAAGTTCAGATTGCTTATACCACCAAAAGGTGAACAAGTGCCAATTAATCTGCATCAGCCAAGAAAATAACCAGCAGAAAATCACCAAAGCTCAGCCCATTCCTCTGAATTTCCTAGATGTATTAGCATTGTTGCCTTTGAACAATGACTGGATACAGCTACTTTGATACACACCATCACAAATTGTAGTACTCCCAAACATATATATATAATCATTAATTAAATTGATGTCATTTTGGCAGAAGTCACTAAGTTCATAATTGGCTATTTTGAGGATATTAACACTATTGTATTAAGGAAAGAAAGCTTTATAGTTTGGCAGAACTCACAAAGTGATATCACTGTTTGTTTCAGATATCTGTTATTCTCATCTAGTGCATATTTTATATATTTTTTGTTAGGCAGAAATCACTAACTTCATTATATCTCAAAAAACAATTTTGAACTTAAGATTTTAGTCAGAATAATGACAAAACATGCAAATAAAGCAAGCTTTTTGCAAGCCATGCCATGTAGTGTCCATGCTTATTTTAACAAATTAAAATCATTAAATTGTGGCATAGAACAGCTGCAGCCAGTGAAAGAGTGCTTAGTTTATGCAATAGTCATTGTTAGTAGTTATATTGATGGAGAAATATGAGTAATATGAACCATGGAGCATTGAAGTTAGCAGATTGCTATAAGAAAAATGACATTGATTAACTGTAAGCTATTTTTAATGAATCAACAGAATTAAATGATGTATTATTTTAATAGTTCATCTGATTAAATTATGCCTGTTGAAGCTGAATGTTTGTTCTGAGCAGAATTATGGATAAAAGTGTGAATGTGTGAGGTTCAACACATAGTTACACATTTATGAATTCTTTTCCTTTAAATATTTATTTTTTTCTAGATTGTTAGCTATCTGAGCTAATCAGGCAAAAATGTTCTATAAAGCAATTAGTAAAATATCTTACAGTTCATAAATAAATACTAGGTATTGTTAGATATCTGGCAAAAATTTCTGTAAAGCAATTAATAAAATATCTCATAGTTGATAAGTAAATACTATGTGCCATCAGAAATTTCTAAGACAAGGCTTATATACAACAAAGTATGTATACCTGATTTAAATTTGGCCACCATCCCTTTCAAATAATCCTCTTGTGTAGCTATATACTGGTATACTGGTGTCTTTTCATCTTTGTGAAAGCCTTTAAGTCCTCTATTCAAACCGTGTTCAGTACCTTCTGCAAATCACACTGGAATGTATTCACTGAGTTAAAACTACAACCCGCTTCTGCTTCATTTTCTGGAAGAAGAAGTTACAGGGGATCAATTCTGTTCAGAGGTCAGGAGCATGGGGACAAACTTTGTCACATTATGGTGCATATTCAGATCAGATGAGAAGATTGTTTCACTACTTCTCATGACACATTTACAATTTTAGCAATATCCTGAATTCAGACCATCTTTAAGAACAAGTTGTCTAATTTTTTCCACATTTTTGGGGTTTGTGATTGTTTTCCAGTGATTATCTGCCATTCAGAACACTTTACACAACTTCATTGCTCTGTTCAAGATTTTTAGAATTTGATGTTAGCTCTCGGATTTGCAGTCCATAATGAAATTACAAATATGACTGTGCACATGATAACAAAAGTTTGTGTAGCACAGCTCTCAAAGTTCACAGAACACAACTTTCTGCATAAGGATTAATAAGATTACAGCTCATAATCAATGGACATGCATCCCCATGCTCTGATTTGTTTTGTGCTATAGGCCTAGTCTTGGAATTTTTAGATAGTACCTCATACATATATATAATCTCAGAATTTTTGATGTAAAAATTATTGTATGCAAGAAATTTTACATTGGTTATATCTATTCACATACAGCCTGAATGTAAAGTAAGTGATGATATGAGGTTCTTGGCATACAACCAGTATGTACACAAGATGCTACATCGCTGGGGACCAAATGTCAAGGAGATGATGGCAATCAAGAAGTACCTGGCCACACAAAGCATTTCTTTTGTTCATCCCCCTTGGGTAGGCATTGATTATTTCTTGTATGTATATTTATTTAGCTGATTGACTTTAAGTACATTTTAAAATGTTGTTTAATATGTTTATTTTATATTGGTAATTTATGCATGTTTGTCTTTTTTTTTTCTCTCTCTCTCTACTTTGTGCTTTGTTTAGCTTGCAAGAAATACTCCCATTAAGGAGTTAGTGAGTGCATAGTAAATAGTTTTTTTCCCTGTTATTAGTAAAATGCTTCTATATGCACAAGAATGTTGATTGATCTTGCTATTTTATGGGGGTGAATCAAGTATAAACTGGTCTTTCCTGCCAGTAGCCAACAAACTCCTAGGAGGGGATGGGAGTTTCCATGGTGGTACAGATTAACATTGTTCGTTTAGTTGCCTTTAAGATGAGCAAGAAGGAAATTCATTGTTCTGTTGCTTAACTTGTCATCTGGTTTCTCACAAAGCAAGATGTTGGGCCTGATGAAATTTGGCACAAATTACACATACAATGTGAGGAGTCAACATTATCAAAAATACAGGTGAAATTTTGGTGCAAACAATTTCATGAAGGATGAGGCACCATGCAAATCAGAAACCATCAACCCTGCCCTAGGACCAGCATTACTCCAAGAGCTTCGCATCCATTTGGAAATGTATTAAGAGTGATCGTCGCTGCACAGTATTGGAAATTCATGCAAAACTTGGGCTTAACTATGGGAGTGTCCAATCCATTATCAAAAGTGAGCTTCAATAATGAAAAGCATTGGTCCTGGTGATGTAGTGGTAACCATGCTTGCCTCTTAAACCCATAATTGCAGTTCAATCCTGGACAGGACTGATAGATTTTTTCGAGCATAAAAACCCTAAGTATGGCTTCCTTCAAAAGAGAAGTAAAGCCATGGGTCCCGTGTCATACATTTACAGCATGATAAAGAATCTCAAGCCTGAAAAAAGAGGTCTCTAAGCAAAATTTGTTGGCTGTTTCAAGCCCTGATTTGAATGGAATGCTGATGACCTGAGATGTTATAGAGCATCTGTAAATAAACCAAAAAAAACAAAGAAAGAAAAGCTGCTACTCATTGGGTTCCAGGACTGTTGAATAATAACAGAAGGCTACATGTGTGGAAATTTCTCAACAATTGGCATGCTGTGAAGCAGAAAGAGAGGTATTTCTGCATACTGACCTGCAATGAAACATGGGTGCATCATTACATCCCGGAATTGAAGAGAACCAACAAGGAGTGGCAACAAAAAAGTGTGGAGTATAAAGCAAAAAACTATTTTGTCAGTGGACAAAGTCCTAACAACAGTTTTTTAGGACTACAGAGGTATCCTTTTATCGATTTCCTGCATGAGTACAGACTGTCTATTACTGCAAACTTCTAGTGAATGTGCAAGGGCCTATTGATCCAAAAAATGAGATTGCCCCATCCAAAATGTACTGTTTCTCCATGACATTACAAAACCCACACACTGCAGCTCATACACAACAAAAATTGGGAGCAATAGACTGGACTACCCTGCAATATTCGCCTTATAGTGTAGACCTCACTATATAATTTACATATTAATGGATATCATTGTATGATTAGTTGAACTACACACTCTTAAAGCTTCACTTACTTTTTATAAATGTTGAACTGAGTTGAACCTTAGCATGGCTGAAGATGGGAACAAAATGTTCTCGAAACCGGTTCCATACATTTATAAAAAGTAAGTGAAGCTTTAAGAGTGTGTAGTTCAACTAATCATACAATGATATCCATTAATATGATTGGCTTCACTGTGTTTAAGTTCCAATTTTACATTTAAGTAATTTACATATGTTTGGGCTACTCATGAAGGTGATTGTAGGGAAATGTTTCTGTGATGTTCAGCAGGTGGAGCAGTGCATGTGCAACTGACTTCAGATACATTCTTGTTCTTTGTTCAAGACTGGAATTAAAAAACTTCCAAGCCGATAGTAAAAGCACAGACAAAGCCTGAAACTATATAGAAAAATGAAATATATATATTGTTATAAAATAATGGTCCAATAAAGATTTAAAAACGAAGGTTGCTTTATATTTGATCTTCTCTCGTAAGATATATTGATGACTCAGAAATGTCGATAGCTTACATCATATATTGTTTTGAACCATTCTCTTACTGAAGAACAGGAATTAGAAAGTATACAAAAGAATATGATACATTTAATACATTTTAAATACATTTTAATTTAAGTAATATAGTATGTTTATTTTTGTATTTGTGTTTATTTTTAGAATAGTAGATGTGCTTCATTTTTCATATCTGCTTTTAAGTTTTTTGGAGGAAGGGAATGATGTGTATAAGCCTGCATAAACTATCATACTACTAAAAGATAGATTATATTATACAAATTAATCTGAAAACTTGCATTTGTCTTTTTAAGGTGAACGAAATTTCTGGAATAAACTCTACCAAGGTTAACTTGTCTAAACTTTTTTTTTTTTTTTTTGAGTAGTGTTTAACGCCCGTTTTTACTACTGAGGCACCACAGGCGGTGGACACTGATGATACATGAAATGAAATGATAAATTGGGAAAGGATTTTTTTTTTTTTTTAAGGAAGGAAGCGTTCCAGGCCTAAGTTTAGGTACCTCCCCGGCATTTGCCAGTTATGAAGACTGAGGAAAACCTGGAAAAAACCCCAGTCAGGGAGGACGGTCCTGGCGGGATTCGAACCGCAGACCTCCCGCTCACGAGTCCGTGCCTTAACGACCTCGGCCACCCGTGGCGGTTTACTTGTCTAAACTGGAAACTAAAACTAGTCAATGTCAGTTAACAAGCAAACACTTCATATCAATCATTCAGTTTTGTACTTTTTATTTGATTTTTAAGTAAAATTATTTTTTTTAAATTAAGAAATGTGCTGCCCTTAAACTGGCAAATTAATTATATATTTGGAATAGAAAATTTTGTCCTAAACAGATCTAATGAGAAATATATTTCAATATTCTGTAAATATAGGGAAACCACCAGAAGGAACAAAGTAAATTAATTTTCAAAGTGTTCTGCTGCTTCTTGCTTTTCATTTGGGATAATTGCAAACTGCATAATATTATTAATACAATAGATAAAGAAATTAGTTGATTATTAAAATTAATGTAAGTTCATTTAATCTAATTTTTAATTATTTACTAAATACTATATTACATTAGGTTACATTGCATTACATCATACTTTCATAAGTTATGAGCTAGTTCTAAGCTCACTCCTGTCTCTGTTTATGGCCATTTCCACTTATTTTTTGGGTTAAAGAGGAAATGGGATTGCTGATACTTTAGCAAAAATAGGAGCCACTCAAAAATTTAAACCAACTTTTGATCTAGAACTTCCTTCTAAATTAAAAAGATTAATAACTGAGCAAGAAAAACAAAATTTCGAACAAAAATTAAAAAGAAGAAGAAAGAGGAGGAGGAGAAGGAGGAGAAGGAGGAGAAAAAGACATTTGAAGAGATAAAGGCTTTTAAACATCTTTTATTGAAGCCAATAAAAATTGGAATTGTCTAATTTGCTTAATTTTTGGGCATTACTGCCTGTTAGAATATCTCTTCAGGATGAAATTAATCAAGGACAGTTACTGCTTATTGTTTAAGGACATGAATGCTATCCTAAACAAAGAACATGTAATAAAATGCAGCAAACTTGATAGCAACAAACATGAAAATTATTTGGAATCTCTTTATTGGGAAGCTAGGAAAAAAATGATAAATATCAGCATCCCCAATGTCCACTAATGACCAACTAACCAAACATCATTTCAAAAAAATTCTGTAAGAATATTTTATAATCAGACCTTACTTGTTAGCTGTTCCATTTCCATTTGTACTACTTTCCTTTGCACTTGTACTTGCACTTGATAATCTAAGTACTTCTCTGTCGTTGGTGCTGGTGATCTTTTGGTAATTATACTTATCTATTAGACCCAAGATCACAGGATCAATACCAGCCAGGGTCAAAAATCCTAAATATGGCTTCCTTTGGAAGGGAAGTAAAACCATGGGTCCTTTATCATAGATTTATGGCATCTGAAAGAAGAGGGCAAAATTTATCGGCCATTTCACTCCTGAATTGAATGGGATGCTAACAACCTGAGAGGTTAAAGAGCATACATAAATAAAAAACAAGTACTTCTCTGAAAAACATCCTATGAATTGAATCTACAGTTTCCCATTCCTCTTCAAGTACCCTTTTTTCAATACTATATAATGCTGCCTCCACCATCATATTGTATATTCTTTCTATTCTTAATATCTAGCATTGTTTAAAATTTTTTAAAAATTATAAAAACTTTAAAAAAAATTCACATGGAACTAACACAGTGAAGCTCACATGAATTAAATCTAGTATTATGTCTTATATTCGCATTCTTTTGTAATGGACATAGTTCCCTTTCCATTAACTAATGATGTCAATGTTTTCTCATTTGTCTCATTCATTAAATTTTAATTCCTAGGGAAATATAGTCTCTTTCTACTTTATAATTTTTGCCCAATTTGATATTTATTTCTGCTCAGTTTTCCATCTTTCCTAAATATTACGATTTGAGTTTTCTCCTGATTGACTTTTAAGCTTTACTCCTTACAATATTTATCAATTTCCTTCATGGCTAATTTTAGCTCCCAGACTGAATTGATTCAACTACCAAATTATCTGCAAAGAGATGTATCATTTCTGTATTCTATTTATAGTTGGCATTTGATTTGTTATTTCTGATACCTATTAATACATTGCCGAAGCATAAATTAAATAATAATGGCTTAAGCCTACACCTCTTCCTTAACCCACTTTTTTGATAAATGTCATTAGTTATTTCTCTTGCCCTTTTTTGCTTTAAATACTTGTTAACCAGAGTATTTAACCTAATAATACATAATAAATTCATATATAAAATGCAAACTCTCTGGCATCTGGACAATTAAATCTTTTTCAGAAAAATTTTAATTTTTCTAGTTACAGTGAAACCTCATCATTTCCTAAGGAATAAGCAAAAGAAAGTAATAAATGTAGGAAAATATGGAGGAAGGAAGGAATCTAAAGCATGGATATATTTAACATGTTAAAACTGGGGGAAGGGCCTATGGACTAAAATATAGGAAAGCATATAGAAAGTAAAAATATGCTATTATATTTATTTTAAAAGATCAAAATATTGAAGTGGTTATGTTCCCCCTGTCAAAGGCCCCATGGTCTAAAATACCCTTTAGGTCTTTCATCCATTGTCTTCACAACATTTATGGGATGTGCCATGACTTTGATAACAATAAAAACCTTATAATGCTTCAAGTAATGATCATTGTGGGTTTTTTTTCTGATTGTTTATAATGCAGTTATGTCTGGAACTACATAAATCGAATAATGGATTCAGGAAAATGATGCTTCTGAAAATTAGGAATGAGATTTTACTGTATTTAATAAACCTAGACATTTACATGTTTGTCTCCTGCCTATCTCAAAGTAAAACAACATGTAAACTATATCTGGTGTCATCTCGTAATTAAAGAACAGAAATGTATATTGGAAATATTGCATATAATTGAAATATCACTTATGGATTGATAATTGGTGTCATCAAATACAGGAGCCAACAGTATATGCAAGTACAAAAGATGATTAAGTGTATTAAAGAATTATCCTCTCACTAGACCTTCCCTATAGTCTTGTGGTCAGCATATCTGCCTGGCAAATTTGGAGGTTCCGGGCTGGAATCCCATAACTTCTGTTGCATGGGTAAAGTTTTTTCCAAATTTTTTCCTTTCCTTGAAATGGTCAATGCTAGGTAGCTTCAAATGTTGCTGACTTCAGGCCCATTTAAGCACTTATTTCATCAAACATGCACTCATTATCTTTATAGAATTTTGTTGTCAAGAGGGAAGTTAAACTGTAACAAAAAAAATCCTCTCTCTAGACTTGTAGGTCTGTTTTCCTTCAGTATAAAATTATAGCTCTACTCTAACTCTCCATTTTCCACTGTTTACTCTATAGAGGTCAATGCATAGCTCTTCATTCCACAAAATCTGATACACAGCTATAATACTATAAATTTAAATGATTTATGCAAGACCTTCCAAAGCACAGTATAGGTAGACATAAATGCGTGTACAAGTTGCTCTTACAACTTATGAACTTACATATTATGCAAATTAAAAAGCACATAAAACTGGCTCATTAACAAGTCTATTTACATTATTGAAAAATTGTAAGGTATACTCACGCATCATGCAAGCATTACTCCAAGCCTTTCTTGTGAGAGTGTGTAAATTCATTAAATAATTGAATTGATGATTAGAAAAGTGAAGAAAGTCCATTAACTTCAAAAATGATTATTCTAAAATTTAGTTTGTTAATTCATTCAAACTAATCACCATATTATTCAAATGGCTGAATTCTAAAAATTTGTAATGTATTAGGAAATACTACAAACAAACTGTATGTATTATGAAGTTATTTTTTGTTTTCTCAAAACAAGGTTGCCATGGTCATTTTCCCCTTTTCCAATATGCTTCAGTTAATAGCATTACTTTAATCATTGTTATTTTCATTTAGTACATTGGTAATAATTTATTGATTATTATGTATACTGTATATTTCTAATTCAACTTTTATATTCTTATTTGTTTTTCACTTTATATAACTTTATATATCTTGGTCTATATTTATTGTTAATTGTAATATATTTTTAAAAAGTCTGTTGCAACAAATGGTTGTTAAATGATGAATAAATATATAAATTTCAGTTTTAATTTCAATACTGCATTGCTTCCAAGCTTTTCCAATTAAAGGTATTATTATTATTATTATTATTATTATTATTATTATTATTATTATTATTATTATTATTATTTGACGAATATCTATACTTACACTGTCAAGTTTGAGAACACCTTAAGAAAATTATTGAGGATTTAATTTTCTCAGAAAATAGTCATGGACTAGATCATATTAGAAAATAAATTAATTAATAAAGGAATATTGAAACATTGTTGCTCTGTATTATATGTGAAAATAAACATTAGTAAAATAAGATGCTAAGGTTAAAATGTTTTTATATGCCACAGGTAGGAGGAATGGAAGTGGATCTACCTAGATTATATAAAATAGTACAAACTTTGGGAGGACTGAAGGAAGTAATAGAGAAAAAGAAATGGCAACGTGTAGCAGATGGAATGAAGATCCCAAAGTCAGCACAAGACAGAGTAACTAAATTAGATGATATTTACTGCAAATACCTACTGCCATATGATACCTTATCACCAGGTAAAGTATCACTCAGCTGATTAAGAGCAATTACTACTATAATATATAATATAATGGAATGCAGCTACGGCTTTGTTAAGCATTGGGAAATATGCTTTAGAAGGAACCTTTTCTCTATGCATAGTTGCATAATATTTACCAGATTTACAGCATCTTTCACTGGCTGACACTACCAAATTTAATCAAACTAGTTGTACACTGTACTGCTTAATACAGAACTAGTATTTCACTAAGCTACTGTCACATGATATTGTTTATAAATAGCCAGGCCAAACCTGGGCCAAGAGCAACAGTGCCAAAGCTCTTGGTGCATGCAATGTGGCAATTAAATTGGTAAAGATATCTTATGAATTTAGTTTTAATGAAAATTACTAGAATTGCTTTTTTTCTTTTGAAAAGGAAAACCTCTAAGTAAAATATGTGATGCTTTAACATTCTTTTGAAGTTCTTATTGTAACATCTGCTGTGGCTAATTGGTATCTAATGCCTTTCAGCTAAGCAACTGGGCATTTTGAAGATTGAAGTGCAATTTGTTACTGACAAAGTAGCAATTAGACAGATTTTCTCCAAATTATTTAATTTCTGTTTCACACAAACTGACAATCAAACTACACCTTCACATGTCCCCCCCACATAACCATCACCTCCATCACCACTTTTATTTAATATGAAGAGTCATTTAAGAAACTAGCATTAACATTCATCTGCATAATTCTTTAAATTCCTAATTAATATTTCAAATTGTTAAATATCTCAGGTACAAAAAAAGCCAGCCACTTTTATATTTTATTATATTTTGTAATGAAAGATTACCCATTGGTAAAAAAATATTGTTTTATTAAGCACCTTAAATTACAGCAAAAGAAACAAAAATTCAACTCCGGTTAGAAAATTTATGAAGTATGTAAAACCATGACAGGTTTTTTTTTTAACTGTGAGTACATTTTGGGTGCTTGAAACATTAAAAAATGCATTTTAATAATGGACCTCAGCATAGCCTCTCTGGCTTAAATAACTGTATTTATATGTCTTGGCATGTTTTTGAGCATGTTAGCTGTGGCTTCTTGAGGAATATGTTCCCATTCTTCAAGAAGTGCTTGCCTCAACTCCTGTAAAGTTTCTGGCAGCGGCAGTCTTGCTTTAGCATGCTGTTCCAGCATGTCCCACACATGTTCAAGCAGATTCATGACGGAACTCCTTGCTGGCCATGGTAAAACATGAATTCTCACTTCTTGGAGGTAGTCTCTGACCACGTAGGCAATATTCGGGCATGCATTGTCATGCAATAAAATAAAATTATCACCTAAAAATAGGCCATATTGTACAACATGATTAGCCAAACAATTGTTTATGTACCTATCAGCTGTTCTACTTCCATTTTCTACTAAAATTAACTCAGTATGAGCATCCATAGACACTCCTGCCCAAACTATTAATCCACCACGCTCAAATGGTATATTTTCGGTAATGCAGTAATGTGCAAATTGTTCTCCCCTCCTTTTCCAAACTCTTTCACGTCCATCAGGTGATTGAAACAGGACTAGTCTGTGAACAGAACACAGCTCTACTGTTCCTTTCTCCAACCCCTATGACCATTTGCAAATTGCAATCGTTTGACTCAATGCATTCTGAGCAAATTGGGACCAGTTGCAGGTCTACTTAATATCAATTCACGTGCTTTCAGCCTTCTTCTATCCTTTTTGGCCAAAATTAGGCATCCATGCATGTTAACAAATTGCTGGGCTACAGTCATAGCTGACAAATTGCTCTCCCTAAGAACTGACAACACCATGCACCTATCTTCATTTTGACTTGTAGCTGTCGGTTTATTCTAGGGTCTCTCTAAACCATTTTATGCTATCATGGACTGTGCTTCTAGCCATATTCATTACATTTGCAATGTAGCATACACTGCATCCATCATCATTTAGGGCTACAGCTTTACATTTACAACATGTAAAATAAAAAAAATAGTGACAATGAAGCACAAAATGGTTAAGACAAATTTGCTGTATCTGAGACTTTACACACATAATTGGACTATTTGGCTACAATGACTTGTTTATAAAACAAAACATTCAATGTAGCCTACATGTCTCCATGACAACAAATGCTACTATAATATTTTATGACAAGCAAATGTATTGCAATATACATGCAAATATAAAAGTGTCCAGTTTTTAGGTCCCTGGTTGTAGTTTTTGCTGCTATAATTTTATGCTGCTGCTAATAGTTGCTCTGCAATCACACAAACATGTTAACGAGCTCTTCTGATGTATATTGCCAGTTTTGAACTGTATTAGATTTATTGCTGTTAATTGCTAAATTTTTATCTCACAAGATGCTGAAAACTAATATATGAACACACACATTTACATTAGGTAAGCATGCAGTTCCTACCTGAAGAAGAGCTATTCAGCTCAAAATATGTTTTATAGTGTATTTTAATAGTGTTTTTAGTGGTAATTCTTGTTTAGTTGTTGGAATACTCTAGTTCTGTACATGTATAAGGAAAAGTTGCAAGAGATCAAATCACAGGAATGAGGGTACCATTCCATAGTTCCTTGTATATCTGATTATTTAGTCATATGGATGAAAGGAATTTCCTCACTTTGGTGGTGCAATAAGGAGGAGCACCATTTTGTTGCCAAATTAAACCAATACCCTCAAAAGCCAGATGATTTCTTATCAGAGAGCATGCTTTCTTCCAACATTTTAGTAATTTTCTCCTTAATAGTGTTTTTGAAATTATATGGGCCAGTGATATCCTGTTCTGTATGCCAGCCCAAACACAGAAGTAGAAACATTCAGCTGCTTTTGATTATAAGGGTTATTACGTAGTAAATGTAATTATAACAACTGACCCATTTATTTATTTTAAATGTTGCCTGGTGTCTGACGAATAATAACCATCCAAAACTAACAGGATCTGCTTCATTACTAATAAGGAACCTTTGTAGAACTTAGTGTGAAGGTCTGGTTTTCAGTCAAAGCTTGTAGCAATTTTGGTC
This sequence comes from Metallyticus violacea, assembly GCA_030762175.1. Taxonomy (NCBI): domain Eukaryota; kingdom Metazoa; phylum Arthropoda; class Insecta; order Mantodea; family Metallyticidae; genus Metallyticus; species Metallyticus violacea. Next base: position 57,353,518 of record CM060845.1, on the reverse strand, counting down.
TAGCAGTTTTAAATCCTTGAGAAATCTTACCCAACTCTTTTACCTTCCCAGATTCAACTGATGCCTTCTTATTTACTTGTATGAGCTAGCAGCTAGTGCTTGAACCACTGTCTAAATATTTTCATGAGAATATGCAGTTCAAGAGCACTCAGATAGTCATGTGTAGCCTGTTTCCTCAAACTGTTTGTTCATCTTTCAGAAGAAGATTATTCAATTCAGTTATTCAATGTATGGATATCTCTCTTTTGTATAGTAGTTTTCATGTTTTCACCAAATTTGTTACATAAAAATATGTTATTATTAAAATTGCAAATTATCACAAAGAAATTACACCAATGCAAATATGAAATATTTTTAACCTATAGCTGTATAGCAATGAGGCATATGTGGTTTAATGAAACAGCTAAAATAATAATGATGTGTGGGGTGCCAACACTGTTGCAATGTAATATATGCATTGGGAAGAGTACTTAATTATGCAAAATAAATGGCAAGAAAACCACTACTTCACTGATGCATTTTGATTCATTATTTTTTCCTGAAATATGCAACTCTAAAAGAGCATTATAAACTCTAATGGGAATCTTGCATATGAAAGGAACTACACAGTTTTTCATGTAAGCTGTTTCAGATATGAAGAAAGGGGAAATTTGTTAAATGTGATGAAGAAATATTTTTATTTTTTACAGTGGAGCGACACAAACTGTTTGATGAGGTTGAGAAAGAATGGAATGAAAAGGAGAAAAAAAGTAGTGCTGCAAGCACAGAGTCTGCAGACGATGATGATGCAGACAATGAAACTGCAGATGATAATGAAGAGTGTATAGTAAAGGTATGACTCAAATAAAGCAGTATTTAATTTAAAGATTTTTGTATTTGTTGGTACAGAAAAAATGTTAAGAGTTCAAATTTCCCACTATAAATAAGGGGAGTAATGCAGGCTTTTGCTTTAATGACAGATAATGCTTTAAATTGAATCTGTCGTCTTAACACTCTTCATGCTTCACTAACCTTAAAAATATACGGAACCGGTTTCAAAGATATGTTATCTTCATCTTCGGCCATGGACGACTGGTGTGAAAGGTTGTTGTTGCGTAGTATCAGAAGCAATGTTCCGCTCTGGTGAAACTTTTATGAACTTAAAATTTATATTTTCTTCTTTCGGAATGTCAAAATTCATCAAATGATCCTTATGTTTGTAGACGTAAATCTTTTCCCAAATATCCAATTCTACTGGTCCCTGTACAGCTCTCAATAATTCAACCTTTTTCTTTATATCATGACTTTCGGTCCAAAAGTGATATGCCACCGCTGATTTTTGTATTTGTTTGTATTTTAAATTCCTCATATGTTCTTTAAGATGTATCCCCACATTCCTCTTGGTTTTTCCTATGTAGATCTTATCACATTCAGCACATGAAATCTTATAAATTCCTGATTTTTTCTCTTTTGGAGTATTATCTGTAGTATTGTCTTTCAAAACATTGTTTAGACTAAATTTATTAGTGGGAGCCAATTTTATATTAACAGCTTTAAATATTTTTTGAAATTTATACATCACTGTTGGGTTATATGTGAATTTTTTAAAGGATATTTTTTCTTTAACTGTTGATAGTGTAGTGCAATTTTCAGTTCTTTTCTTCTTCTGGAATTTTTTTAATCTTATTACGTATTAAGTCTTCATTAAAACCATTTAAAAATGCTATTTCTTTAATTTTCTTATATTCCATGTTATATTCTTCTTTACTGATTGGCAAATTGATCATTCTGCATATCAGACTATTAAAAATTGCATGTTTGTGAGCCGTAGGATTAAAACCATTTTCTTTGATATAATTATCTGCATGTGTGTCCTTTCTATATATATATATATATGCCAAATTTAAGGTTTTCTTTACTTTTTATAATTTTTATATGCAAAAAAGGCAGCATATTGTCTGTATCTATTGCATGTGTGAATTCTTTATCTTTATCTTGAATATTCAAAATCTTTAGTGCATCTTCAATTAACTTTTCATTAACTATGGCAAAAACATCATAAGAAAATTAAAGAAATATCAATTTTAAATGGTTTTAATGAAGACTTAATACGTAATAAGATTAAAAAATTCCATAAGAAGAAAAGAATTGAAATTTGCACTACATTATCAACAGTTAAAGAAAAAATATCCTTTAAAAATTTCACATATAACCCAACAGTGATGTATAAATTTCAAAAAATATTTAAAGATGTTAATATAAAATTGACTCCCACTAATAAATTTAGTCTAAACAACGTTTTGAAAGACAATATTACAGATAATACTCCAAAGGAGAAAAAATCAGGAATTTACAAGATTTCATGTGCTGAATGTGATAAGCTCTACATAGGAAAAACCAAGAGGAATGTGGGGATACATCTTAAAGAACATATGAGGAATTTAAAATACAAATAAATACAAAAATCAGCGGTGGCATATCACTTTTGGACCGAAAGTCATGATATAAAGAAAAAGGTTGAATTATTGAGAGCTGTACAGGGACCAGTAGAATTGGATATTTGGGAAAAGATTTACGTCTACAAACATAAGGATCATTTGATGAATTTTGACATTCCGAAAGAAGAAAATATAAATTTTAAGTTCATAAAAGTTTCACCAGAGCGGAACATTGCTTCTGATATTACGCAACAACAACCTTTTACACCAGTCATCCACGGCCGAAGATGGAGATAACATATCTTTGAAACCGGTTCCGTATATTTTTAAGGTTAGTGAAGCATGAAGAGTGTTAAGACGACAGATTCAATTCACATGAGCTTCACTGTGTTAGTTCCATATGAAAACTTTTTTAAAGATTTACAATTTTTAATAAATTTTGAATGCTTTAAATGCTCATTCTATAGAAATAAATGAAAATTTTATTTGGCAATAATGTATTGAATACATTAATGTAGGATATATTACCACTCCATTGTCTACAGTTAAGCAATTGCAATTATTCACTTAATTATTCATTCACTCAGGCAATGTATGAAAAGGATCCAAATCTAGTATTAGCTTCATTTATTTCATTCACAGTGTTCTGCCTAAGGGCAGGAAGTCCTTCACTGTACACTAAGCATCATCATGCCGTCTTTACAGCTTTTATGGGATTAGATACTGTGGTAGCTTCCCATTGCTTTTCACAAGGAAGCAGATGAGATGATGGAGCAATGGCAGATTGAGTGGCAGGGGAAAAGAGAGTACCCAGAGAAAATCTGCCCAGGTACTGCTTCATCTGCCGCAAATCCCACATATGGTCACTAGGATCGAACTCAGGCCACCTTGATGGGAGGCAAGCAGTCTAACCACTAAGCCACATTGCTACCTAACTATGGCACAACCTAGCATTAGTTTAATAAATGGAAAAACAATCATTATGGGACCAATAAAAATGTTGCATTATGAATATTATAAGCCAAAGAGAAGTATACCTTTAAGATCATAAGGATAATATTGTGTATGTCCTAATCTTGCCTAATGTACTGCATAATTAATAGCAAATTCTGCTCCTTTAAGCATGCATGAATTGGCTGCTATTAGGAATTAATGCTATTATAACAACAATGATAATAGTTGTGGCATTGGTACCATTATCTGAATAATAGGTCTGTCTATATGCCTCCTTATTGTCTGCATTGAAATGTACACTTGTAGAAACAGCGGCATTATTAAATAAGCATTCATATGCATATTAATTGAACAAATATATATACTAGTCACTACAAATTAGTAATTGTGTTTCAAATATCCTAAGTGATTATTTTCTGCATTGCAGCCTCCTTTTTTTCCTGAAACATACTTATTATTAAATTCCTTTTAAATTATGCTATTTGTAATTTTAGCACAGGTAAAAGCAGTCATTTGTATTTTATGATTGTTTAACTTATACAAGAATGAAGTAATAAATTATGAGATTTCTGTAATAGATATAGTGCATTCATATAGGTAACTTTGTAGAGAGTGCCTGCTTCCCAAAAACTGTGTTTGAATTCAGATCTTTCTTGAGCATAAATTGATTAAATGTGAGTGTTTTCTTCTCTGTTTTAAATAAACACCAAATAATTTTAGATACCAGTGGCTCTGGGTTGCTCATTAATTTATTTAATTTATAAAAAAAGTTGTAGCATTGTTTGTATAAGAGTGAATGGGCTTACATGAGATACATAATTTTCTGATTTACAAACACATTTTTCCCAGCAGATAGGAAGCTTCTTATTCCCATTTTCAAAGAGAGTCATTTGCACATTAATGCATTTGTCCTATTGCAGTTAAATTATCTTTCGTTTACTTTACCAATTGATACGGATTGAATAATATCATGCAACTAGAAATCTGCATACTCAAGAGGCACTGTTTTTTTCACAAATTCAGCTGTAAGCACATTTACCAGTGCATATTTAATAAATTCTAATAGGATACATTAATCAGATTTTCAATTTCTCCAGGTTGCATCATTTATTGCTTATTGATTTTGTTTATATTGAGATAACATGTTAAATTGAATTAACAGCATACATTATTTTAACAGCACAAATATATTTTAGTCTAAAATTGTTAATTGGAACATTGCACAGTGAAGCTAATCATCTATTAAGATCATTGTGTGCTTGAGTCGAACTAACACTTTTGCTTCACTTGTTTTAATATGTAGAACGGTTTTATGAACCTTCGTTCGTATCATCAGCTGGAATTTTGACTGCTGGATACTTTGTGCAGGAATGTGTATTCTGCTCTGGTGGAGGTGTGATGAATTTAAAGTTTATGTTTTCATCCCCGAAAGTGTCAAAGCTCATTAAACTGTCTTTGTATTTGTATATGTAGATTTTTCCCCAAGTTTCTAATTCTTTAGGTTCTTGTATTGATTTCAATAATTTTGCTTTATTCAATATGTCTTGGTTTTCTGTCCAGAAATGAAATGCTACTGCTGATTTCTACATTTGCTTATATTTTATGTTCCTGAAATGTTGTTTTAACCATGTGTCTGTGTTTCTCTACCTAAACTTGCAGACAATCTTCAGCTTTCGTGCAAACAAGGGGACCACTTAAAAAAATATTTTTGTCCTGTGCTCACTTAAATAATTTTAGTATGCACTCACCAACACCAGGATTTTTTGAATGTCTCACTTTGTTCAACTCTTTCCATTTTCACTGGAGGTACTACGTTTTCTCCTTATTCTTCAGATGAGTCAACAGAGTATTTGCTAGTATACTGTACTCTTTCATAATTTCTGATTTTTTCTTCAAACCCTTTTCGACTTCTCAAATGACAGCAACTTTTTCCAAAAAAGTTAAAGTCTTACACTGAACACTCAGTTTACTGAAAGACTTAGTGGCACTGATTTGCAACATACTAAACAGCAGGAAGCTCAAGTGACAACTAAAGACACACTTGTTAAGCAATAGCAGATGTGGGTTAGATAAGGCCAGCAGTTGAGGAAAATTATATTCAGGATTGCGTTCCAACAAATAACCTCAGAGCAATTACTTGTTTTATAGAAACACATATAAAGAAAGTTTAACACCTTAAATTTCCTCATTTAGACTAATTTTTGACTGACATTTCTGAACAAAAACTTCAAGTTAAAATGGGTGAAATTACAATTACATGTGGGTTTTTTACATTGATTTAATACAAAATTCAACGGACTGAGAAAATCTCCAAATTAAAAATTATTTTGAATTGTAAATTTTTGAATTATCCGAGTTCTGCTGTATTAAAGATTTTATGTTCTGTTTGTAGATTGCAGTGTGCAAGAGCTCTAAAAACATATCAGTTTTAAGTTTGAAATGTGACTGCTTTAATTAATAATTATCATTTAGCTCTAACTAAATATGTGGCCAAAAAGTAATATCTGAAATTTGTTATGTGTTGCAATTCTTAGAAATAATGCACTCATTCACCTCCTAAGGCTAGTCTTACAACTAATTTGGAGTATTTATTTCTCTTGCATCATCCTTTGTATGCCTTATCTAATATACAAGATAATTCTATAAAATAATAATTTTTGTTGTTGTTGTTGTTGTTATTATTATTATTATTATGATTATTAAATCTATATATTTTGTATATTCATGAGAACTAGAAGTAATTTCTAAAGAATTCAAATTTAAATTTAGTTTAAAAATGTTGATTTGTATGTACAATATTTTACTAATAACAACCTTATTTTGCAAAAACAAAAACAGGGTCGAAACATGCCATTGAATGCATTCTACAGAATTGCACGCAACACAATGAGCATGTGGTTCAGGCAACCAGAGCCTCCTGCTGTTGAGGTTGAACAAGAGTTCTGGAGACATGTCACATCCCGTCAAAGTCATGTGTGTGTACATTCGGGTTCCATCGATTCTAGTGGATGGGGTTATGGCTTTCCAGTATCTAAAAATAGTCCTTTTGCTCGTCATCCTTGGAATCTGAAGGTGCTTACAAATAATAGTGGTTCAATCTTACGATCCATGGGTCCAATCATGGGTAAGTCAATATAATGTAAGTCTCTGTATTATATTTTGCATGTTTTATCATTAACTTTTATATTCTACAGCATAACAGCACTGTAAAACCTGTATCTCATACACTGTTTTCATTATAAAAACTTTTTACTGTTGAGATCTCAGATTTATGTGCTTTGAGAATAGTTACTTTAGGAGGGACCTAAACTCTCTCTCTCTCCTAGTGATGCTCTGAAAAATGTAATAATGAATAAAATGGCCCTGAGCTATACAATAAATATCTTAGTGCATCCTACATTATTTAGTAGAAATTTCTAAATTCTTGCCAGCAGTTTCTAGTGATTGAAATAAAGACAAACTAAAGTTTGCAGAAACTGTCAGTGTAACTCGAAGTATTTCTTCCATAATTAATGTAATCAATATAATTCTTGGGCTTTATGTGTGTAAGAAGTAAGACAACAAAACGAGTAGGGGAGGGAAAAATAGACACATGATATTGGCTTTCAGTTTCATGGTATATACAGGAAATTGGTAGCCTTCATATTTTTTGCTTTGTTACAGGTGTGACAGTTCCAACACTTCATGTAGGAATGTTGTTTACAACTTGTTGCTGGTACAGAGATCCACATGGCCTTCCATGGGTGGAATATCTGCATACTGGAGCCAGCAAGATATGGTACATAGATAGATATATATATATAAAAAACTCATAATCCGCAATTGTACAATATCTACAGTTGCATTTCTATCTTTACAGTTCATTAATTTAATCTGTGGCTTCAATATGAAATTCTAAATAGATCATACAGAAGTATTCACTTGTGCTGAATATTCTAAACAGTTGTATAAATTTAAATAGCTGGGATTTTCACAGTGAAATATAGTATAATGTAATAAATTATTTATGAGGAAACCACTCAAATTTTACTAGTTTAATTCGATTTACTTGGACACATTTCAAAGGCTGTTGACTTCATTATCAGCACGGTTCCACTGTCAGCTTCCCAGCATGGCATTAATGTGTCACTCTGTGGATAAAGTTCATAAAATCCACAAAGCGACACCTTAATGCCACACTGGGAAGCTGACAGTGGAACTGTACTGATGGTGAAGGCAACAGCCTTGGAAACATGTCCAAGTAAGTTTAATAAAACTAGTGAAATTTGAGTGAATTTCTGATAAATGATTTGTTATAGCTGTATAAAGTTGTGAACTCCATGTTGTGTACATTACACATTAAGATGTTTTTCCCATTTTACATCATCAGTCCTCTAGATGGAAAGCTTAGCAAATTCTATCCTTAGCATGCTCTGACCAGCTAAGTAGGTCCATTCACTACTGAGTATACAAGGCTGTACAAATTACTTGAAGCTTTAAATATTTAGCCCCTTTGATTCTCATTATGTATTTAGCTGACATGCATGTAAGAAAACTATTTAGTGTCCAAGCTTTAACAAACTTTGTTAAATTCAGTAACAAGTGTTGTATGTAAATATTGTACTTACAAAGTGTTGTATTGCTCTGAATATAAGACTGTTTTTAAATCCAAGGATCTTACAAGAAGATATACATACAAAAGTACACATATAACTAGAAATTACAATCAGCAAGACAACAAAATTAAGTTAAGATAGTGGCAAATGCAATAATATTCAGAATGTAACAAATACACCTGAAAGTAGTTCCTGATGAAAAGCAAGTATGCTCAAGTAAAAATACTTGATGATAAGCTAGTATGTTCAGCAGGAAAATAAATCATAGACCGTTTAAAGCACAATCAAGTTCATCAATACTAATAAGCCATTTTTTATACACTTTTGAAAATGAAAAATGCTCATATTTATAATATATTAAGAAAAATGTCTTTATAAAAATTATATTATTTCCACAGACTAACATATAACAGATTGATTTTCATTAAGTTCTATTTGTATTATTCCTCATTTTTGCTGGCTTATGCAGTAGGAATCACCACATGCATCACTCAATGTCTTTTTTTTTTTTTTTTTGGTTGATTTATTTATGGATGCTCTTTAACATCTCAGGTCATCAGCGTCCCATTCAACTCAGGGCGTGAAACGGCTTTCAAATTTTGCTTAGAGGCCTCTCTTTCAGGCTTGAGGTTCTTTTTCGTGCCGTAAATGTATGACATGGGACCCACGGCTTTACTTCCCTTCCGAAGAAAGCCGTACTTAGGATTTTTACACCCAAAAAAATCCATCGGTCCTGGCCGGGTTCGAACCCGCGATCTTGGGTGTAGGAGGCAAGTATGTCTCTATGTCAAGTTGAACTAAAATGCATCGAGCTTTGTCACTGTTTACCATTTGTGCTTGTGTTCATTTTTACCTGTCATCATAACAGTTAAGTAAATTAAAACCAAAAGGAATATAGAGAATTAACTGATTATAACAGTTTGGATTATCAATCATGGTGGATCAAGCAGAAAAGAAAACATCTTTTGTCTCATTTGAATAAAAGACAGAGGAGAAATTTTGATGTGACTTTCAATTTATGCATTTTACATTAGACAAAACATAATACTGTAAGAGCTGCAAAAATGTTTGTTGTTTCCAAATGTAATATTGCTGGAGGCAAGAAAACAAAAGTTTAAGATTGCCAGCACATGATGAAAAGCACTTAAGAGGACAAGACTGAAATATTCAATGAAATTGTTAGACTTGTTGCTGAATAAAAAGCAAGGTTATAAAAATAATAGAAGGTAGAAACAGTGAAGATGATTGATTATACACATAATGAAGTCGATACTAGGTGACATTATACTTCACTAACTGATTAATTTATCAAAACATAAATATTGTACTTACGAAGCTGTTGACAATCAAGTGGCAATATAACCTAAACTTAGGTATTCATTTTTACACTAAACTCCACTCACTTACACAAAAGTAAATGCGTTTCAGGAAAATCTCTCCCATCTTCAGTTGCTCACTGAACCGCCATTACTCGAAACAATGGCTGGACAACCAGATATTCCTGTGGTGGCCTCTGTTGGTTGAAGAAGGAAGTTGCTGAGTTCATCCATAGGAGAAAACTGGAAATTCATCCTCCTATGGATGAACTCAGCAACTTCCTTCTTCAACCAACAGAGGCCACCACAGGAATATCCGGTTGTCCAGCCATTATTTCGAGTAATGGCGGTTCAGTGAGCAACTGAAGATGGGAGAGATTCTCCTGAAACACGTTTTACAAGGTGCAAAAACAGTTTGGGCTATGTACAGGCAATGAAAAGCTGCACATTACTGTTATATTAGGAGTTCACAGATGGTAAAAAATGACCACTATATATTACTATTAAAGAGAGAGATGCTTCCAAAGGAATATTGCCAACTGAAGTCAATTTTAGTGTATACGAAAGGGAATAGATGATAGAAGAATTGATGCCAGATTAGTTTATCCTAAAACATACAAATTTACTTTAGTTAAAACAGTTTTTAAAAATCAGGTAAAATCATAAAAAAGTACCTCATCTGTGTGAGTGTTAATATACAATATAACCCTAATTTTATCCGATCTGGATTAAGTTTAAGCCCACATTTAATGCAAGAAATTTATAGTATATATATAATTTGCTCTACAGCAAAACCTGCAGCATATCTGATGTATACATCCAACTTTAGCCAAGTATGGCCATCACAGATATGATTATTCTTGAAATCAAAGATTGCAGAATAAACAAAGCCAAAGACTGTCACATCATTCAAATCTATACCACCTCTTTTCTACAAACCCTGGTCTTATTTGCACTTTAGCATCATTGTAGGGCTTTGGTGATCTATTGTAGATATAGAATATCTGCAAAGATCAAATGAAGCAAACTGATGAAGATGAGGGTGCTGGGAATGGAAAAATAAAATCACCATCATTCACTGAAGCTGTTGTTAGTTAAGACATTGTTCGGAGGTTTCTCACATAATTTTAAGTGGACAGCTATATTATAGAGAGAGTAAATGAGAGATGGACATTTTGAACTTAAAATGCAACAATGCTTAAAAGCACACCCATCTTTGATTATTTTAAAAAATGAGGCACAGTTTTTTGTAAATTGTGTAAATACTCTTTGTGGTCAAAAGTCTCTGGACACTAAAAATACTCTGTGTGATGTGGGATTTGGGGGGTATATAAGTGCGAGCACAATACAGACATCTTTTCTGTCAAAATAAGTCATCAAAGAGAATTGAGTAAATTCAAATGGGGCATGATTGTAGGGGTTTGCAAGTTTGGGTATTCCATAAGAGATATTTCACAGGAGTTGCATGTGTCCAGGTTCACTGTTAGCAATGTTATTGCAAAGTGAAAACATCAGGGAAACACTGAATCACTCTGGTAGACTTAAGAAATTAACTGATAGGGACCACCGAACTCAAAAGTGCACTGTATGAACCAATCGTTAAACATCCTTGTCAATTATTGCAGAGGACTTCCTTTGCAGATCAGGTACAAAGGTCAGTGCCAGTAAGATCAGCCAAGAGGCGATAAGATTTGGTTTTTGCTCATACTGCAGCTCTAAGACACTGATCACAAGAACCAATGTGCGACATCGCTTAGAGTGATAAAAATAATGCCACCATTGGTTTGTGGAGTGGTGGGAGAAGGTTTTATGGAGTGAAGAGCCACAGTATTACTGGGGCAAGCAGATGGGCATGGCAGATGGCTGGTGAACAGTATTTACCGGAATATTTTGTGGCAACAGTGAATTTGGAGCAGGTGGTGTGTTGGTCTGGAGTTGTTTTCCCTGGTTTGGACCATAAGTTTTGTTCAATAGCATAATGAATCAAGTGTTTTTGTAAAACATTTGAGACATTAGTAGGCTTCCCACACTGTGGCAACAGTTTGGAATTGCACTTTTTCTGTATCAGCATGATAATGCTCATATCCACAAAGCAAGGAAGACCATTGCATTGTGGTTAGAAAAAATCAGGTGGATTTGCTGGACTGGTCTGCTCAAAGCCTCAACCTGAACCCCATCAAACATCTTCAGGATGAATTAAAGCATTGGTTGCGAGCCAATTTGCCCAAACCGCAACCACTATTCACCACTATTCACCATGCTTCAAGAAGAATGGCAACAAATACTGCCCCTTCATTGTATCCAAACTTAGTGGAAAGCCTTCCAAGAAAATTAAATGTTTTAATGATAGCAAAAATAGGTCCTACACTCTATTAATTACATATAGCAACAAATACTACCTTCATTGTATCAGAACTTAATGGAAAGCCTTCCACAAAAATTAAATGTTGTAATGATAGCAAAAATAGGTCCTACACTCTATTAGTTACATGACTGGCATCTCTACCTGTGGTGCCTTAGTAGTTAAAATGGGCGTTAAACACTATTAAAAAAAAATGAATGCCATCTTTGGAACAAACAGCAATAGGTGTCTGGAGACTTTTGGCCATATGATATGCACGCGTGCGCACATGTGTGTGTGTGTGTGCATGCGTGCGCGCGCGCGCGCGCGCAAAGTAATTTCTTTTGCTGCTGTGAATATGAAAATATTTATTTTGTGGATGTTTTACATCATATGCAAATACTAGAAAATTGTAATCTTGAATTACAGTATTTATGGCATAGAAAAAATTATGTAACTGCAATACAGTATGTTAGATAGGAACTTGCTTATGTTACATTATCATGAAAATAATATACTTTGACACCAATAATATTAATACATACAAAGATTTACAGAAAACTTTTTTTCATTTTGCTGAACCTTAATTTAAGGTTAAACCCCATTGTAAAAAATGGCTATACTATTTTGTACATATCTGCAGAATTCATGTTACAGTATTGAAGGTGTACAAAACTGGAAATTATTCTTGTTCCTGATTAGGTATGGTATTCCTGATGAGTACAGTTCAGCATTCAGGTCAGCGCTCACCAAGCTTGTGCCTCGATATTGCAAGAACAAAACAATATGGCTGCCATCTGACACTGCTATGGTGCCTCCTCCAATGCTAGTGAAGCATGGAGTATCATTATGTCACACTGTGCAAGATCCTGGTCAATTCATCATAGTCTTCCCCAAAGCATTTACTTCCAGCATTTGCACGGGCTATCTTGTGTCAGAGAGTGTCTATTTTGCTCAGCCTAGCTGGCTGACCACTGCTGAGCTGGTTTTCAAAGTGAGTATAATCTTTCAGTAATCAAAATAGATTTGACCAAAGGCAACATAAAACAAGTTTCTATACATAACTTCAATTAACACTATAGAATTTTGTGTAGAAACTTATGAGAAGTTGCAAGCATTTATCTTTAATACTAAGAGCAGTTTTAAGAGTATTTTTAAAGCCCAATCATTAGGTATCTAGAACCTTAGAAAACTGGCATGTACGGGTTTACTGATGTAGACCAATAATATTTAACCTCTTCTGAGTAGGATATTTAGAATACTCTTTATGATTTCACTTAGAGGAGATTTACTCAGGACGTATGTGCTCTGTGGCCTAGTGATAAACTTAAATAAAATGCTGTCTGCTTCCGGGATGTCAAAATTCATAAGTTTATGCTCATGTTTTTTTATATAAATCCTTTCCCATATGCTTAGTTTTTCAGTTATTGAACAGTTTTTAATAACTATATTATTATATGATTTAATGAACTACATACTCTTAATGCTTCACTTACTTGTCATAATGTATGGAAAAATGGTTGTCAAAGTTGAGTTGACTTTTAGCTTAGCTGATGATGAAAACGAAATGTTCTTAAAACCAGTTCTATATATTATGACAAGTAAGTGAAGCATTAAGAGTGTGTAGTTCAACTAAATCATACAATAATATCAATTATATGATTGGCTTCAATGTGCAAGTTCCAATTAACATTTTAATACTTTTTAATAACTTGATGCCTTTTTCTATTTCAAGGTTTTCATTCCAAGTATGCTGTCACAGCTGATTTATCTATTTGTTTGTAATGGATGTTTCAATGGCAGCACATTTTGGAATGAAAACCATGAAATAGAAAAAGGCATCAAGTTATTAAAAATTGTTTAACAATTGAAAGAACTAAATATATGGGAAAGGATTTATATAAAAAAAACATCAGCATAACCTTATGAATCTTGACATCTCAAAAGCAGAGAGCACTTTATTTAGGTTTATCACTAGACCACCAGAGTCAACCTGGATACCTAGCTACCCAGCTTCTACTAATGATCCAACAGTCATTTAACAGCTGATGATGTGGAAAAAATTCCATGAAACATATGTCCTGAGTATCATGTGTAAGTGAAACCATAAAGAATGTTCTAAATATCCTACTCAGAAGAAATTATTAATGGGTGTTTCATTGTGTTTTATTCCAAATTGAATTAATATTTAAACATTTAACCTGTTTATTATATATCCCACCTATAATTTATAAATTTATCCCAAGATTTTTGAACAGCTGAGTGAAATTATGAGGATTGTTCAGTAAAGAAATATTATACTTTTTTTGATAACATACATACATTTCCTTATCCTCATAATTTTAATCAATTGAAATTCACAAGCATAGAAACAACTTTAACAAGAAAGAAGAAGCTCTGAAATTGCACTCAGTATAATATCCAGCAATACAAAATACCAAGACAAAGAAATGATGCAATCAGCAACCAACACCCTGCTGGCTATGCCCAGGAGCTCCAGGTAGATCCAACCCCCTTAATCAAGAGAACCAATCAGAGCTCAGTTCAACAAGTTAGTTCCTGCCTCATCTCCAAGAAGATTACGTTGACCATACCACTGAAGATGTTCATCGCAGTTGTGGACGAAACATCTGAGAAGATGAAGGAGAAGAATTCCAATGGATCATGGCCTTACAGCCCAGAAGACTCAATTCACATAACTGGCATTCTATTTGTTCTGGCAAGAACAAATTCTATGTTCTTGCGTAAACATAGAATTTGTTGGTAAAAGAAACTAATGTGCATTTCAAACAAAAAATAAATAAATTAGATCCTTCCCCCCAAAATTTCTATGGTATGATTGTTCCCCAGACCTGAAAGTATGTCTATATCTGAGATAATTTAAAAATAAAGTGTATGAAACTAATTTTCTCACATTGAAGGAACTTAAATGCCTAAAAATAAAGTTTGTGAAACTAATTTTTCTCACATTAAAAGAACTTAAATGCCTATATATACAAATAAGTCGGTATTAGGATGTTTGAAGAGCGTTTGCTCTCATCTTCAGCAGGGGGGTTCTGATGAATTAACCATTTAGCACAGTTAGTGTCACCTAATATGACTTATATGTATATTTAACAAACTTCACTATTCCTAACTTCTTTTAAGTTTACAATTATGTGTCTAATTTTTGTTTAAATGCTTTATTTTAGTACAGAGGAACTGTGAATGTTATTTTTTGTTAAAAAGATATGAATTATGTGTCACAGAAAATGGACAATATTTTCAGCACATATTGTGGGGAAAGTGAATGTTGAATTCTGTTATTTAATATATAGTACCTACCTAAATTTTGCAATGGTAAAGTATAAGTTTATAGGAGAAAGTGCTAGCACTAGTGTGGTGGTTGTGCAGTTGATTAGCCAACTTGTAAAGCAGTACTGTTATAATAGTCACTCTGTACAAGTTGTTTGTTGATGTAATAGGAATGTCAGTATTTTCTTAGGTTTCTGGTGAGAGTACAATAGGATACTGTAATGTTTCTACTAGAGGGCATATTAAGAGTGTATTTTATATATTGTGTATATTGTATATTTACAGATTGTGAGTAGGATACAAGCAAATAATTGGTGTATTAGTTATATGTTGAACATATGTTTTAATATTTTTTACCACATTAAATCCAATATTATTATTCATAATGGTGATGTAATTATGAAAAAAATTAATCATTTTTAAAATGAAACTTCCTTTCATTAGTTTCATTCTCCAGAAAAGATCTGTAATCTAAAGTAAATATTAATGACAATTTCACTGGAAATGAGCCATGTGAAGATATGGTTGTTGCAAATGTAATTATGAAAAAAATTAATCACTTTTAAAATGAAACTTCCTTTCATTAGTTTCATTCTCCAGAAAAGATCTGTAATCTAAAGTAAATATTAATGACAATTTCACCAGAAATCAGCCATGTGAAGATATGGTTGTTGCAAATGTAATTATGAAAAAAATTAATCACTTTTAAAATGAAACTTCCTTTCATTAGTTTCATTCTCCAGAAAACATCTGTAATCTAAAGTAAATATTAATGACAATTTCACCGGAAATCAGCCATGTGAAGATATGGTTGTTGCAAATGTAATTATGAAAAAAATTAATCACTTTTAAAATGAAACTTCCTTTCATTAGTTTCATTCTCCAGAAAAGATCTGTAATCTAAAGTAAATATTAATGACAATTTCACCAGAAATCAGCCATGTGAAGATATGGTTGTTGCAAATTTACAACCTACTTATAGAATGTTACATACCTCCCAGAGAACTACAGCTACACAATGCCTGATCCATCTAACAACATTTCACCCGCCAGGTCCCAATTTAAACTAGTCCCTAATACATGCATTAAAGCTGCGCAATACATCTGATTGGCCACGAGGCACTCTTCCACCAGACCAATCACCATACAAGGTTTCATCTATATAAATGCATCTTTTAGCAGGTCTCAACATTGTCCTAAGAAGACCATGGCTATGATGGCCGAAGCTTTGCAGACATAAGATCTTCATTCGGCTGATTTCCCATGAAATTATAATAATTAGTGTTGAGAAAGCATAACATCTTAAAAATAAATATGGTTTAATATTTCAGGATATACGAGACAGTTGTGAGCCTTCCATGCTCTCTTTGGAAAGGTTGCTCTTCAGCATTGCTACTGACACAAGGTCTCACATAGATGTTCTGAAACAGGTATGGCAGCTTGTAATTTGAGTCCTTATGATTAATGCATTTTTATATATATTTTTGCTATATGGGGTGATAATGAACAACATTGAAATATTTTCACTGTATATAAAAGGGTTTAAGACAAGTGATTGGAGATAAGGCACCTAGAGTCACAAATATAAAATGTCAAAGCTATGCTCTATTTAAATAATTGCATTTTGATACTCAAATTCATATTAAAGCTAAATATCATTAAAATGTGTATGTGAATGACTTCATATCTCCTTAATAATCAAAATAAATCTGGTTATTAATAACTATGATCATTGTTTTTACAATTTAGCATTCAAATAAGCTGCAAACTTTCAGGCTAAATACATGATTGCATGCCACTGCATTGGTGTGCTAATAGAAATTCAATTGTTAGAAACAAAGTTGCCATTCTATTTTTTGCCAAATGTTGTGAGATGTCTGTCAGTTTTCCATGCAGTAGTTGTTTTGCAACCAAAATATGTAAGACAAAATAACTCATAAAATAAATTACAAATTAAAAAAATGGAGTTACAGTTACAGTTACAGTTTTTCTGAACCTTCTGACATGCACTTGATTTATGGGGAGGCAAAACTTTTAAGTCCTAACACATAATATTGATGTAGAGTTCATTTGATGACATTCTTGATTTTTTTAATTGGACATGTTTCGGGAACATTCACCTCTAGCATCAGCAAAAAACAAACTGGTAGAAGTATACTCTCTGTAGGCGGTTGAAGAAATTTATTGAATATATCCAATGGTGGTGTCTCAGAGTTCATGATGCAGTTTTTATTTTTGATTATGTAAATTTTTCGTATGTCGATAGTTCCAAAAGTTTGCAAATGTGTTTCAATAATTATTGTTTTTTCAATTGCATAGTTTTCTGGGAAAATTTGGGCTCTCACTACCAATTTCTCTGTTTGTAATGGATACTTTTTAAATGTTTTTGGTATGAGTTTCCAAATTTATTCTTGTTTTTCCAATATATACCTAATCACAGTCTTTACAGTTGATCTAGTAGATATTTGACTTCTTGTCAGAAGATGTAGAATCTTTACAGAAGATTGTAATATATTTTTAATATATTTTGAGGAGTGAATATTATTTTCTGTTTTTTTTTTTTAATTAAATTTATTGAACACACTAGGGTAGTATGTAAATTTTTTGAATTGCATATTTTTTTTATTTGTAATAACAAAATTGTGTCTTTGATGCCTTTATTACTTTTAAACTTTGTAATTATTTTATCTACTAATTTTTTTTATGGAAACCACTATGTAGTGCTGTGTGGATGATGTATTGGTATTCTTCTTTGTATTCTTTTCTACTAATTGGAACATTTACTAATCTTAAATGTAAATTGGAACTTGCACAGTGAAGCTAATCATATTAATGGATATCATTGTATGATTCAGTTGAACTACACACTCTTAAAGCTTCACTTACTTTTCTTACTTTGAAAAGTAAAAGAAGCTTTAAGAGTGTGTAGTTTAACTGAATCATACAATGATATCAATTCACTAATCTGTTTGCAAGGCTATTTAGGATGGCATGCTTGTGTGTTTTGAGATTAAAGCTATTATTCTGAATATAATTGTCACTATTGGTAGGTTTTCTATTTATTCCAAAGGCGAACCTGTTGTCTTTTATAATCTTCAAAAACTAAAAAGGGGATCCAACCATTCTTTTCAATTTCTAATGTAAACTTTATAGAACTTTCCTGTTTAAGGCATGTAAGTTGGAAACCTTTCACTCTCATTTCCCTATTCTTAAATTCCTTATTTAAGACACCTCTATATAGCATGTGTTTATTAACACCCTGTAATTCATAGCAGTATACATGAAAAATAACGTATTCTGAGCCAAATGTATTTTATGGAAGACTGTTCACAAAAACTCTTACCTCATTTAAACTATTTTTGGGCATTTGTATAATATTTTAAAGGAACAGTACTAAAATCAAGCTAAGCAGCCTCTTTTCTATTACATTTATCTACTAATTTGTGATGACCAGAGGACAGATTTTAAGGTGCAAAATTATGGTTAGGAAGGGGAAAGAAAAGTTCTGAAATTTTATATGGAAAGTTTAAAAAAAAGGTGATTTAAAATGCCTTTATTCAAATTTAAATTAACTACATTAACATTATAACCTAAACTTAGGTATTCATTTTTACACTAAGTTTAGGTTATATTGCCACTCCATTGTCAACAGCTTCGTAAGTACAATATTTAGACATTAACATTCTTTATTCAATGCTATAGCAAATAAAATAACCAATATTTAGGAAGTAAAAGAGGCATTTACTGGGTTTCAAATAATTTGTTGCACAAGATTACACACAACGTTTCTATGTTTTCAATTGTAAGCCACTGGGGCCTTGGGATCAGGAGTTCCTTATATACAGAGAAACTCTGATCAACACCTACTGGGCGTATTTTGTAAACACATAGAAAAGGGAGTTCAGTGGAAGTTGTAAAGGCTTGCATATCATTATTGTTACTCTAAATAAATTCAAGTTGACTCAAATCATCAAGGTTGTCCCTCACAATTGTCAACTTCTTTCACTATACCTGCTCCTCCATACCTTCTTTTTCTAAACTCTGAATCACATCAGGCAAATACCTGTAGGCACTGTGAAAAGTTTCAACTCTAGGTCTTTGCCATTAAGCAATTATTGGGCATGCTTGATTGAATGAACAGCACATATGAAAGTTTTGATTTTTTCAAAGCTTTTGCACAAGAAAACTGTGCTTCTTATTTAAGTACCCCACCTGGTTATTATGGGGAATTGTGGTAGGTTGAGCCCAGTAACAAAAGTTGACAATTTGAGGCATTTACAAGAATCTTCTTCAGAGCAGCAATGAAGTCATTTATTCTATTGTATTCAGTGATTCATGTATAAGGCTGTGCCTGGAGGGATTACAATATGAAAAAGTCAAACCTGTGGTGACTGATCAAGCTTGCCACATGCTTTCGACTTTCCAACAACTGAAGGTCCTATATCCAACCTCAAAAAGCATGTAATATGGTATTGCACATGGACTACACTATGTTTGTGAAAGTCAGACAGAAAAGACTGCATTACTGTCCAGGCATTTGTCTTCTTGAGATGGTACACATTAAAGAGTGTGGATTTTGCCAGATAATGGAAACACAAGCACATTCAATATATATCTTAGCAATAGTTTCATCTAACATGAATCCCACTTCACGTTTGCTGGCCACCTCATTTTTTTTCTCTCTCTCTTTAAAACATTCATAAATTGACTTTAGAATTTTTTTCTAAGGGTGCTCTGACCTTTGTGTGTGCTTCTCAAGGATTGATTTGAATGCAGGATTGTTGATTTAGTGAAATGAAATTCTTGACTGAATTAATGCCATGGTAAGTTGTGCAGAGAACTGACTCAATGATTGCTGCTTTTCAGATCCTAAAATAAAGCCATGTACCAAAGTAGTTTGCTTAGGATGCAGCTTGTGGAGTTCAACATTCTTCACTTGTTTGTCATACTGGATGTATTGTTTTATTCTGGCTCTTTGATGCTTCTAATATTTACATTGCAGACAACAGATCAAAGGATTAGACCATCAGTTTTGATTAATTATCTCTTGAATTCTTCTGAAAGTGCATACAACTTTGTCTACTGAACTTTTGGCATGGTAGACTACTTGAAATGTATACAAACATAATCAAGTAGAGCAACTAGCAACTCAAGATTTGAACCTTCTTTATATAAAATGTGCACTAATCGCACAGAGAGCTGTAGTTCTGGTAAATGACTTTGGTCAACATTTGTTTTTTTCTCTTGCAGGTTTTGTTATATCAAATTAGAAAATTATGAAACTGCAAATTTCTAATTATATTATTTTATAGCTCTTGTTTTGTTCTACAAAATGAGATCATAAAATTTTATGTAGCTGCTCAAGAAAAGTGAAAATCATATTTTTTGCTCAAGAAGAGTGGCATAATTTATTTTTCTGTCCAATTTTTTAACAAAATATGAAAGAAAGGTGCTGAAGCATCAAAGAGGGGGGTGAAAAAGGATAAATATGCTAATCTCATGAAAAGGTGAGACAAAATTTGTTTTCACTTCATTTTATGCCCTAAAGTTCAAATGTCAAATGATCAACATGAAAACAGTATATTTTGTAAAGGTCCTGCGCCCTAAAATCCATTACTTATTTATGATTGATCCACCTTATAATACCTTTGTTCAAACTTTGTAGGTATTGCCTATGGTTCTGAAAATTCGGCAACAAGAATTGGATTATAGAAAGCAGCTTTATGCTCTTGGTCTGAAGACCTCAGAGCGTTTGCCTCTACCTGAAGCTAATCCTAAGAGAAGGAAGGCAAGGCAGGCAAGAGAAGAAGAGGGAGACTATGAGTGTGAGATGTGCAGGGCAAATCTGTTTGTATCTCTGGTAAGTGCAATTTAAACTCAACGTGTATAACACTTTAATATGTGCATCTTATATTAATATAATTTGAATAGAATGGGTTATTGATTCTTAACAAATGTATTAGCATAGATAAAATCAATAAACTCAATCACCTGCAATTTCTGTTGAAACAATTTAAGTTAAACTTGATTTAATAGGTGATGATAAGACCTATGGTATAGCTGTATAGACTCATACTGCAGTGGTAAATATGTTTATTTTAACCTCAAATATTTTATCATTCTAACATTATTTTCATAAAAATAGATGGTTTTATTCTTTTACAGTTTCTGTAATAGAAGTGTAATAGCCCCAATATCTTTGGGTTTATGTACAGTTCTGCCTAATGTACATAAAGTTTCCTAAATTCAATATAACGTGTACATTTCTGAAATTGTATAAACAGTGGTATTTGTGAAAAAAATCTTTTAATTATGTTTAAGTAAAGTACCCTGGAGTACAAGGGCTGTTGCTAATAGGACAGATATTCATAAAGTAGCACCATGTGCACCATTCATTGGGAGGCATTTAGTTGGATTGTAGTGGCCAATGCAGATGCAGTTCTACTGTGTGACATGGTCAAGTGCCCTCCCAATTGTAAATGTAAAAGACATTATTAGTATTTTCTTCTCTTTCTTTTGAAAAGCACTACCTTTTCTTTAAATATCACTATGCAGCATTACTGAAATATATGAAGAAAACTGGCAACATAGTCTTGTGGACAAACCAAATATTCTGTACTTGTCTTTAGGATCTAAATGGTGGAGTATGATTAGGTGCACTTTTATGGGCTCAATGGTAATGATGAATTTGTGACTATCTCCCAAAAGTACTCACTTTTGAAACCAGAATGACTTACCTATGCTAGGCTACTGAACCTCAACCCCAGCTCAGGATTTAGAAGGAAATAAAGATAGGGCACTAAGCAGAAGTTATTGCCAATTTTCCATTGCCAGCATGACTCGTAGTATCAGAGTTCTTTGTGAAGTTGCTGATGTGGATAATGTAGTCATTTGCAGTAACTTGTCTCATGGAGTAAAGTTTTATTCTAAGTGTCTGTGTAATGAATGTGCATGTCAGTACTGTCACTTACAGTTTTGTTTGAAGTGTTATGTGAAACAAAAATAAAAATGCATGAATAAATGCTGTGGAATTCGCTGAAACATAAGGCAGGAAAATTAAACTGCTCTACAGGAAATTATAGGTAATATTTATACAAAGTTTAATCTGTGGCACTGTGCATAAATTCTATAAATCACAGAAACACGGTTTTAAGAAAGTAGCATATAAAGTCAATAGAATTATATGGTCTCTTATGAAAAGATGGACACTTTTTCCCCCTATTGTGGAAAATCTGTATAAATTACAAAAATTATGATTTGTGACTGTAAGATTGAAAGTAAAGCAAACAAATAACACTATTATTTCAAAATGTTGCAATTTGAGGTTATGAGGCACACTGCCACAGAATTAATTATAAAATCCTATGTGCTCCATCTTTTAGGAGCACTGAGCCAATGTGGAGAGCATGTTTATTGTACTCCGAAGTTGCACCAGCATATAGCAATATCATTTTGTATTCTGCTGGACAAAACTCCTACACAGATCTTGAAGCGACGCAGCAAATTTATAAGAATTAAGCATTGTAAAGAACACAAGTCTTCCAATAGCATATGTGATTTAAGGAGGGTAATGAAGTTCTTTTAGATTTTTCCATGCTCTGGAAGAACCATAACTGTGAAAACTGAAATTGCACAGACTGCCATATTATGAATATGTCTGATGAATCAGTTGAAACATAATGCATAATATTCAATATACTGAACCAGTAGAAGGTTGCAGCAAAGTCAGTGCATTATATGCTGAACAATATCAAGAAAGGTGCCAATGAAGAATTAAGACACTGAGATCACGTCACATCCACCTTTTTCTTTGGATCTAAGACCATGTGTTTATATATTTCCTGAAGTGGAAAAGTAGCTTTGTGATTTTTATTTTTGAAGTGATGAGGAATCATTCAATGCTGTTATACTGAACAGGCTTTCAAAAAAAAATTCATTTAATGTTTTGAACAGTAGTTTGATTGTCACCATTCTTGGTAAACAAGGACAAAATTCTTTCAATGCATTTAAAGAGTAATGAACATTTGGCCACCAACCATTTTCTCCAAAGAACTTATCCCATCTACACACATTAGAATTTTTGTTTATAGGGAACTACTTTTAACTTTCTTTATAGTTGTATGCAAAAAATAAAACTCCCAAGAAAGAAATATCATGTAAATCTGAAAGAAAAGGAAAAGGGGGAAAAAAAAGTAATAGCAGCACTCAGAATATGTACTATCGTGCTAGTGCCTAAACAGACTCCCCCCCTCTCTCTCTCTCGGAAATGTAAGATTCTAAAGCATTTTAAAAATATCCAGTACTGTGATTGGAGTTATCATTAGTAATAAAGCCCAGACGTTATACATTTTTCAACAACAATTTTTATGATAGGATTTAGAGCTGAGAGTGAAAGAATAAATCTGCTTCTGGTGGACAGTTACCCAGATCATCCTCATATTGAAAACCTCAGGACCATAAGCTGGCATTCCTGTCTACCAAACCATGCCAGCCCTCCAATTCATGATCAAGGTATGATTTGCAGCTTCAAGATCTGTTAACAGAAAATAAGTAATGCTTCAAATTAATTCAAAGTGATCCAAACATTACAATCAAAAGAAGAACACATTAATAAATTTTCTGCATGCTCCTTATTTTACCAACAAAGCATAGAGGAGTGTGTCACAGTCACTGTTCAGAACTGTTTTTGGAAATTGTTTGGTTTTCAACAATGTGGCATTCAAAGAAGAGGACAATGTATCTCTCAAGGACCTGCTTCAGCATATTAGTGATAATGGCATTGAAGATGAAGGTTTATTGATGTTGACTCTGAAGTTATAATGAATGAAATCCCGTCAGAGTCAAGGATGTGAAAGGTGGTTCTAGTACAGAAGATAATGGGGCTAAAGATGATTATATACAGAGCTTCATTTGGATGCATGGCTGGCTTAATAGGGATTTGCCTGCTCTGTTTCTAACCAATTCTGTTTCTCCCCTCCACTTTCCTGCCTCTCCATGTTTTTGTGTTGTGTAGGAGTTGAACATTGTAAGACCACATGTTTCTATATGTGTGTTAGTGCTGTAATAATGCCAAAAATTATATCTCCATACATGGTTCCTATGTGACAGCAAACTTGTTAGAGAAGTAGACTGTGATTTATAGACAGATTCCTTGCTGTTTGTGCCCTCACAGAGAAATGGTTCATAATCGTATGAATAGATTTAGGAAAACAGGATCTGTTGTTTAGAAACTGAAAGTAAGATACCTTGTTCTTACAAAGGAAAAACTCAATATCAGAGAAAAGTTGGAATGAATTCCAAAGAAATCTCTGACGAAACTTGCACAGGAATCAGAAATTTTGCAAATTCTAGCTTGGAGTGCCACTAAATTTTTAAAATTAAAGTCCTATAAGATAATTGTAGTTCAGGAATTGCAACCATGCAATAATGTGAATAGAGTTAATTTCTACAATTGGGTATTAGATAATGTTAATATTTGCTCTGTGACCCACATTTATTTTATTTTTACGGATGAAGCATGGTTTTATTTAAATGCTACACAAAACAATAGATACTGGAGTGCCAAGAACCTGATCTTGTTCACAAAAAGTCATGTATGACCAAAATATTGTTTGGTGTGCCTTAGAAATCTATGCACTTGAATTTAAGGGGCTATGAATATCCAACTCGGCTGGCAAACTGCATGCTTCCCAGTGCCAAGCAAATCCTCCTTAAGTCAGTCATGTGTCAAAATGAGGGCTCTATAGTTGATATAATATACTTAATTATAAAACAGATATGCCTGCAATTATCACTGTTCATGATAACAGATGCCAGAAGTAGTCATAAAGATAAGCCACATCATAATTTAATTGCTATTGATTGCTCAGGAATTCTTCAAAAACTTCAAAAGGATGTCTGAAAGGATATTTAGAGACACAAGCACAGACTCTTAATATCTTAAAGAATTTAATGTTATATTTTATTATCATTTCAGGATGTGTTAACTCATTATTGTTCAGGTTATGAAGCTGGCAACTGCAGAATTGTTCATTTGTTTTTTCTTAAAATGTATTGCCCCCAGATTTTGAAGTTGTTTTTTCCATTCTATTCCCTGCTATTCGTGTAAGTATTGCATTTATATAAAGCATTTCTTTGTGATTAGTTATAACATTTTACAATAGTAATTGAAAATTGCAAGAATTATATAACAGCAATATGAATTTATTTTATAACTTATTCTTTGTACAAACTTATAACTGAACAGCTTCTTTTGCAAAGTTTTGCTTATAAACATTTCCATAAATTGAATGGGTAAGAAAATGTAATACTTTTGCATGTTACACCGCTTAAAGTATCATTAAAAGTATCATTCTTCAGTTATTATTATTATTGCTTAAGGGCACAAAACATCATTCTTCAGTGACTGTATATTCCATTTGCACATTGATTAAAATAATTATATGTGCAAAAAATGTAAAATAGTATTGTTTAGGGAATGGGGTTGCAATTCCAAATATAAACGTATTTATACAAACTTGATCTATATGCTACAATTATTCCATGTAGTTTTGTAATTAATGACAATCACATTTTCATTCATTTGTGTAATATGAATGAATACTACAGCTTTTTATTTGTATAGTATTATTTTCTTTTGTTTTGCCAAGAGTATCATCTGTATCACCTGTATGCTTAAGCGAGATGTATATTGTTATTAAATAACTACCAATTTCTGTTTATTGTAGGTTACCAACTCTCATGAAGAAGGAGTTTACTGTCTTCCTCATGCCATTGAACTGCTAACTAAAAAACAGCACCATTTGAAGTATTGTAAACTTATGTACACATATGATCAGGTGAGTTTATTGTTGTGGACATCATATACTTAACAAAGGCTTCTGTAACTTTGGTAGGAAAAACTCTCAGATCAGAGATATCACAGAATTGGGTGCTATGGTATACTGAGTTTCCAGAGTATGATGTATTCTAATGCATTTTTGTGAAATGCACTACAACATTTTAATCTACTTAAATTACTTAAGCACTTAAACTTCTGAATATCACAAAACACATGTTATATATGGTGAATTATGTGATGAAAACAATTCAAGCTTAAGTTTGTTGTGCAATTGATTGGCAAAAGCATTACTTAGCTCTACAATGATTTTGCTGATTTAGATTTTGAAGCCTTTTTAAAATAATTGGCATGCTCCGATTCTAAAAATAAATTAATGGATATCATTGTATGATTAGTTGAACTACACACTCTTAAAGCTTCACTTACTTTTCATAAATGTATGGAACCGGTTTCGAGAACATTTTGTTCCCATCTTCAGCCATGCTAAGGTTCAACTCAACCTGAACCTCAGTTGAACCTTAGCATGGCTGAAGATGGGAACAAAATGTTCTCGAAACCGGTTCCATACATTTATGAAAAGTAAGTGAAGCTTTAAGAGTGTGTAGTTCAACTAATCATACAATGATATCCATTAATATGATTGGCTTCACTGTGTTAAGTTCCAATTTTACATTTAAGTAAATTAATCTAAAAATAAAGCCCATTTAACTATAGGACTTATCATTTCTTTGGAACTTTATATCCTAAATTGTAATTATGATTCTATTTATAAATTATAAATGAATAGTCTGCTCTTTGCAGATGATTTGGTAACAGGTTGTTTAACAAGTGTAGGATTAAAATGATCATTAGAAGCTATAAGCACATTTTGTAGAGAATGGGGTCTTAAGATTAATAAAAACAAATCTTAGTTTATGGTGATGAAAAAAGGTTTCAAATTAAAAAAACAGGAAAAATGGTGATGGGAGGGCACAGAAATTGAAGTTGTCAAGAAAATTGATTATTTAGGTGTTAGATTGTCTAGTAATGGGAAATGGAGCGATCAAAAAAGGAAACCATTAGCAGAATAAAAAGCAGCCATTAGTGTAATCAGATCTTGTGTTAACAAAATACAAATTTGCAAGTAAAATGGTTAGAGAGAATATATAGCTCAATAGCGGAGAGCAGAATGATGTATGGAATGGAAATTTGGGGGTCAAATGAAGGAGGGAAAGGGATGAATATGATAAATAGATTATTTTCTAGAAATGTCCTAGGCTTACTTAGATCTTCACCTAACAAGGTTGCCCTAATGGAACTAGGAAGATTGGGCTATAAAAGCAAGGTCATAGAAAGAGTATTTAAATATTGGTATAGAATAGGGAGACTAGAGGAGGAGAATATCATTAATCAGAGTTTGGTAGCACAAGGAAAATTTAAGGGGAGAGAAACTTGGTTATCTAAAATACAATATCCTACAAGAAGTGGGCTGGGATTAGTATGGTACAAGGGAGAAAGATTGGGTAAAAGATTTTGGAAAGAGATAACAATAAGAATTGAGGATATAGACAAATAGGAAATATGGGCAAATCTTAACACCAAAAAATCTCTGAAATTATATAGCATGCTAAAAATGTGTGGGGAAGAGAAAGATATATTGAAATTTATGATGAGGTAGGAAGGGTAGGGTTGGCATGGTTTAGAGTAAATATTTAAGTGCATTAAAAATGGATACACTAAGGGTAAATGTCCTATGTATGCATAACCAGATAGTACTTGGCATTGTATACTAGAATGTAAGCAAACCAAATTTTGGAGGGAACAGTTCCTATTACGAAAATGGTAAAACCTACCAGATGAAATAAGAGGTAGAAGAATTTTAAATTTAAAATCTGATGAAAATAGTAAGGAACTAAGAGGCAAGGTAAGACAAAAATGGTTATGGGTGTAAAATATTTAGAAAATGTGCTTGAGAATAATACTGTCAGATAGTGAAAGGAGGATGAAATGAGTAGGGGAGGGTATGGGGCTAGTTATCTAATATCAGTTAAACAAGATCCTTATACACCAATAATCAGGGTGTTAGTGTGTATAAGGCCCTAAGGAATAAGCAACTCTCAAGGATAGAAATTTGACCGAATGGGTTTAATTAAAAAAGAAGGAAGGTTTAGTATTGTAATAAATATAACTTATGTATTGAATGTATAAATTACTTTTAATATCGTGTTTTGTTTTTGGTTGGATCGAAGCCCAGTCCCCTGGATATTCCAGTGGGTAGCTGCTGATGAACAGGGGACTGGGGGGCTGAGGCAATCAAATTGGAATAAATTTTGATTGGATTCAGTACCTTCTGGAATTGCCGAAGGTACTGTTCCTAATTGTTATATTTAAAAGTAATGTTTTTTTTTGTGTGTCTATTTAGTATTTAGAAAAAAATCTGTATATGATGCATTAAAAATAAATACTATTGCTACTACTACTACTACTACTACTACTACTACTACTACTGCTACTGCTACTGCTACTGCTACTGCTACTGCTACTGCCACTGCCACTGCCACTGCCACTGCCACTGCCACTACTACAATGAATATGAACCATTATTCCTTTATACCAATGTCTTCTATTGGGAATATACCAAAAAGAACTAGCTCACTGTTTTCAGCACATTCCATGCTGCTTACACCATCTTGTATTGTTATTGTTAGAATGGTTAAATAGTTGTTATTGAAAGCAAGAACTTTGTTTATAAATACTTTCATACTGCTACCTTTATCATGTGGAATAGGTTGAGAATAATGGAAAGAAAATATAGCTTAAATAATTCTAATTCTTTTTGTTATATTTGTAGCAGTTTTGTTGTTAAAAATGAAAGACAATACATATTTATGAATTTGTTATAATATTGTTACATTATACTATTATTTCACTGTGAAAATTCCTGCTGTTTAAATCTATAAAACAATCAGTTTAACACAGTTAGTAAAAATATAATAAGGAGTAGCATATTGGATATTAAAAAAATTCTTTTACCTTCTTTTCATGTTAAACCAAGTGTAGTGAAATAATTTGTAGAAGTATTTGAGGAAAATGGAGACTTTTTCATATATCTAACTGATAAATTTTCTCTTTTAGTTAGAAAAGTGTTTGTTCTAATTCCAACTTGCTTGCCTGTTCAGGGCAGGGGAGTTCTGCACATGGTGGCAGAGGGCAGTAGCATAGTCCATTTGTAATGTTTACACTAATAAATCAGCAAATTACATAACATTGATGATGAAGTGAAGATAGGGGAGATGAAGTAACAATGGAATGAGTGGCAGGGGAAACTGGAGTACCCAGAGAAAACTTGCTCAAATGCCACTTTGTTTGCCACAAATTCTACTTACGGCTGTTGGGATCAAACCAGGCCACCTCGGTGAGGTGAGCAGTCTAGCTACTTAGCAAGGCGCCATCTCAGATGAGAAATAAAAGAAGGAATTTTTATATAGTCACAAATCATAACACTAGTTAAAGGCTGGCAATTTGAAAATATTGTAACTCTTATAGAAAAAGGAGCTTGGAATGCATTTAAAGAAGTGATTGAAAAGTTTGTAAATAACAATAAACATTCTAACTATGCAAAAATTGTGAACAACATGCCACAGAAATATTCAATTTAGAGATACATGAGTCTCAAATTATAATTTCTCTTCTCATATTTGGATTATTTCCTGAAAACCTGGATGCAGTCAATGCAGAGCAAAGTAAGGGGTATGGGGAGTTTTTAAGGCTGTAGTTCTCAACAGGTATGCTGCAAAATTCAAGACATAGTAAAATAACTGGTAAATGTGATTAAAATAATTTCACTTAAATCCTTATTTTAAAAAAGGAACAAGAGAAAAATATTCAAAAATATAAACTTATTTATTTTACAGGAGAATTATTGGTTAATGACTTACAATAAAGTATTTGAGGTATTAATGAGAAACTTAAACTTGTCATTTCTTACACAAAAGTTCAATGTGTGTTAGAATTGAAAACAAATACACAGGAATTTCCTTTTCAACTTTTAAATTTTTAGTTTTTTATGTTTATTAGTACTAAAAAGGCGAGCTTGCACAAATAAATTGTTAAAAAATGTAACAGTATTAACTGCTTTTCACTGCTATTATTGGGGCTCTTTTCTTCATAAACATCCAAAAACTTAGATGTTGTAGTTCTCTATATTTCAGCTGAAGTTTTTGTTAGATTCTGGAGACATAGCATCCAGTCATATGGTAACAATGATGCAATGTTTTGCCTATTATTCTCAAGAGTTAGGAGGAGATTTAAAATCATTTCAAATGTCACTGACTCATCTTCAACTTTTCTTATTTTAACTTATTCACAATAAAAAAAATTAATAAATAAAAAAGGACAAAATTAACACAATAATGAATGTAAAACTACCAATGAGCCTGAAAACATGCCAGAGCACTTATAATATGACATTATGACTACAAACTTACAAATAACTGACTGCTGAAAGCAAGTTATATGTGTGCAAGTTCAAATCTCCTGCATTGTTGCCATCTCATACATTAGTGTGCCATGGGAACTCACTTTGTAATGTTGTGTGTCATGAACAGAAAAAAGTGAGAAGCATTATTCAAAGGTTTAGCTGAGAAAGGTTTATAGTCAGCAATCCCAGCACTTTGAATTGGAATTACATTCTACCTCTTATATATAAGAAGTTGCCGTAACTGAATTTTACCAGTGCTTAATGATTTGAATGCTGTTTAGAAAAATTAAATAAGAATTTAATTCAATGTGCTAATGCTAATAAATCAGAACCACCCAAGATAGTTCAAGTCTTCATAATGTTGTGTTGCTACTCAAGATTTAATTAAGCATACTTCTTCACGCTATGTCATAGCTTCACAATAAAATGATGAGTAAACTTTTTTGTAATAAACTTTTTCTATTGTTATGCATTAATTGTTTTGCTCTTTCAGGCTGAGCTGAATGAATTGGTGCAGAAATTACAAGAAAGAATTGAAACAAAGAGTCAGAAAAAGTCTCAGTCTAAGCATGTGATGAACTCAGCTTTACAGAAACCATGACAGATATCTAGAAGTTAGTGCTGTTAATAATTGGGCCTCCAATACAGCTACCATCACTGCCATTAGTGTAACATAAATGCTTTTGATTTGGAGCTGATCATAGAAGTTTATTTTCATAAATTGTGGCTCAGTAGCATTTTTAAACTTTTGGGTTTCTTGGGAAACATTCAGATATTACATTTTTATTATTTGTACAGATTGTGATATTTTGTATGATTTTTTTATTGAATGTCTCTAAAATGTAGAAATAATACTTTATATAATCCTTGTAATTTTAAGGAAATCATTATTCTTATTTCTCCTTTTTAAAGGAAGCAGTCCCACTCTA
Source organism: Metallyticus violacea (assembly GCA_030762175.1). NCBI lineage: Eukaryota > Metazoa > Arthropoda > Insecta > Mantodea > Metallyticidae > Metallyticus > Metallyticus violacea. Next base: position 57,322,373 of record CM060845.1, on the reverse strand, counting down.
TTTATATAACAAAATTATGTCTAATGGCGCACAAAAAAGATAAATAGAGCTCTGCATAACCAGTATTTATGCTTAAACACTAATTTTTTTATATAAAAATTAAATAATATAATACTAATGTTAAAGGGTGTAGATGTTTAGTATATGTTGGTACAAAAAATGCTTTTGAGCTTACAGCAAATTGACAGGATGTTTTGCTTGGTGCAACATTGAACACAGGTTTTAGGAACCATATGCCAGGGAACTTGCTCTGCACTGAGCCAGGTTATATCCTGCTACCAAAATTCATATTTAAGATGGCATCAGCTGCCAGACTAAGGTCTCATTCTTCAGTGGGTAAAAGCAAACTGAAGGGTAGTGTGCAGTGGTTTGTCTTGGGATGGTCAGTGAATATTGCAATGTGTGTACTTTTAAACAGAATATTAATCAATGCAACAGCATTGATTAATATTGAAGAGAGAGTGTTTTTGGTGGAAAACATTTTTTGGAAAGGCAATCAACTTACAGAAAAATAAAAACTAAAATTTTGTGGACATTGATCTTATTCCAAATATCCAAATCACCATATTGTCGGCAATTTGATAAATAAATTTAGAGTAATCCAAAAATTATCAATGAACTTAAAATGAATACTATTATGTTCAGTCAATTATGCAAGAAACTTTAGTGAAAGTCTTTGACAATACATGTTAATGAGTTAAATTATGCCATCCATTAACTAAGGTGGTAAAAATGAGGACAACACTTAAAGCATCTATTATGATAGTGATGGGTAGTATACATTTTACGTTTTGTTTGTATACAAGAGGCAGCTTCTGCTGCCAACATAACTGCTGTTGCTAGCACTCTCTCGAACATGGAACCACTGTGGAGAAAGTTCCCTGGCACTATGTAGTTTATAAGCAAGGGAGAAAAAAGTCTATAACTATTGTTGCTTCACAATGAAAATAATTATTATTTAGTTTCTTTATTTGTATATTATCCATAAATGGCCCATGCTTATTGTATTAGATTTTCAGGACATTTGACTGGTGATTAAGAGGAATGAATTATTTTATTTTTAAATGATATGGGGGTCAGAAAAGCCAAAATTACTGAACATTAATCCTTTTAAGCTCAAGAAAATATGCAGGTAAAATCTTAGCCAGGCCGCTTGATCCGATAAGGATATGAGTGTAAGCACTCCTTAAATGCAACTGGTTTTGGAGCATTATCCTAACTAGCTGTGTCAACATAGTAGCTATTTATTTACTAGTAAGAACTGGGAGCTACTACAGGAAGGTTTTTATGCTTTACATGTAAGTTATGGTGGCCTCTACCCACACATATTTGCAGCATTGGCCAGCATGCTCATGTGTACAATCTTATGATCAAATGTATAAATTCTGACCAAACAACAATTTTCAATATTTCTGAAATATTAAAAACCCTCTAATAATACATATTTTAAAGTAGAAGATCAAACAGCTAATAAATAATATAAAGAGAATAGTATTTTGGGGTGTTACTTGCCCATAAAGATAAAAACAAGGTTCATCAATGAAAAAAATTAATTTTGATGAATTTTCGACTATTAACACAATTGAAATTCCTGTAACAAAAATGAAGTCTTCTGGTATGATTATGCTGTTGTAATAGCTGTACTTCTGAAATTCTGTATGGTTTTAATGTAAGAAGTTTTGTAGTTGTTCTTGTTGAGCTCTTCTAATTTTTCACCTATCCCAATTTTTTTTTCATTCACTGAGAACACAACATTTTTTTTTTAAAATCACTTCCATGGTGTAGTAAGAGCTTTTGTGACTATTAAATCAGAAGTCCTGGGTTCGATTCCTGGTAAGATCAAACTGTCTAAGGTTTTTTTTTTAAGAATTTTTCCTTACCCTGAGAAGGTGAATGCCAAATAGGTTTTAAGGTGCTAAGGACTCCAAGCTCATTTGCGCCATCATTATCACCATAGCATATCACCTTCACTAACATCTCCAATGGGACAAAATAGCATGATTCCATGGGTGTCCCAGCCTCAGAAATCTGCTACAATTTTGTCATGCCAAGGGAGTATGCCCACAAGTTCATTAGAATAATGAGCTGGCAAAAGATATTTTTTTCTCCCCTCTCCATAAGAGAAACTGTAGTGTGTAATTTCTTTGCAAGACCTTTTATGGTGCTGCTAGTTGGGAATGATATATAGAGAAATTAGCACCAAAATTGTCTTTTTGTTCTGCTACAAAACTTTGTTTTAATGTACATATCAATAAAAGACACTGTACACTCTATGTACTATCAACATTAGTAAACATATGACCAACTGTATTAAATCAACTGAGCTACTTATACTAACATGCAAGCTACATAAAAGGGGTTATTGCAGGTGAGCTTTTGACTCAACTGTTTTAACTGCACACTATATCAAGTGACAAGCATGTAACAGACCATGAAAGGCAATCAGAAACATGCATGCAAAGCATAAAAACTGCTCTGTAAATTAGAAAAAGCTTTAGTTCATGTAAAAACTGCACTGTAAATTAGAAAAGGCTTTAGTTCATTGTACATATTATTTAGTAGAATATTGCATTTAATCCCCATGTATATAACATATCCTGCTTAGTGTATTTTGTGCACATTTTTTTTAAGATTGACTGGTTTCACAAAAAAAGGAAAAAATTCTTAATATTTATAATTCTTATTTCAGTTATAAAGCCCTCTTAAGCCTTTAAAAAATCAGAATTTTAGCAAGTATATAGTCCCTTTATTGCAAAGCTTTATCAAATTTAATGATGGCTCATTATACATTTATTTTGAGAATAAGAATATTTTATCGCTAGTGCAATATCAAATGCACTTTTTTCATTGTACATTTTTTTTCCCTTTGCTTGCAAAAAACAGGATGTAATTCCTATAGAATAAATCTTCATTAAAAAAGAGGAGAGGAAAACAATGAAAGGTTATTAAGGAACCATGGAATTTCATGATGCATGAAACAACCATTGCATATTTATTGGTAACTGATTGTTAATTGTACATGTATAGTAATGATCAGAAATTGTATTTTCTTGCCATTTATTCTGAATGCTTCCCATACTAGATATTTTTAGTAGACTGTTGCCGAAGAAATGTTTTTATGTGATTTTTAATGCATTTTTGTAACATTCATGCCTTTAGAAGATATGGTAAATTTTAACTTATTTCTGTAATATTTTATAGATGATGAGACACATGCTTCAATATTCCTTTCTGTTACATAAGCATTTGCAATTAAAAACAGCTTATGCATATACACTACAAGTTCTTGTATTGAATTGAATATAAGTTCTTGTATGTATCTTTTGTAAATAATTATTTCAACATTATGCAACTATTTATTTAAGTCTTTGGTATACAATATGGAAAATGTTATCGTTATTTTCTAATTTCCATATTTGGGATTCATGTTACTAATTTTGCTTCTTGCTTCCTAGTAGAGAGTGCACTATTTCATCATTTTGTTGAGCTCATTGTTGTTTCCTCATATATGATCTCAATGATTTCCATACTGCACACTAATCTTGTGTTATAAGTTTCTGTCTTGCAAAGATATACTGCAAGACAACTATGTCCACATTGAATTCAACATAACCACAAGTTCCTTTCTGGTATTTTGGCCATTTGTTTTGTAAGATTTGTTTATTTTACCCTCTGATTTGGTTTTACTTTGAGATCTAATGTATGGTACTCACAATTTTATTTTGTCAATGCAATGTGCTCCTTTTTTGTTAGTTCATCTGAATTGTTATTACCATTTAAGGTAACTTGCAATAGTTGCAAGTAGATGTGCATTTTATTTTGTTTAATTTGTAATTTTCTTTTTGAAATCTTTTTTTTCAGAATTTATTAGTTAATTTATCTAAAGTTGGGGCTAGTATTAATGTATTGAATCCATTAGTAAGGCCATTGCTTTATTTTGCTGAATATTAATTTTATGTTTTCTTGAATGCTTGCATTACATGCTCATTCATGAGTAATCTAGTGTTACAGTATCCACTGTACATTGAAACATTGTCAAAGCATTTCATGCTTATAGTCATTAAATACTGCAATACTTAGTATTTGTTAATATTATATGCTGCAATATGCTAAACACAGTACACCACACTTATAGAAAAAAATTAGGAGAAATAAGTCATGGCATTTGGTGAATCTAACTTTTTCTAAATTTAATAGTGATGTAGAGGCATCTACAAATTCTGAATCATACCTTATGCAGATGCTGAAGAAAGTGTCTATCTGTCTCAACTCTCAGTGCATGCCATATATCTTCAAATACATTTTTATTAAATCTCTCTTTGGTAAGATTTGTTTGATCTCTTGATGAAAGCTTCTCAGAAAAATGTTGTAATGTATAAGGACTTTATTGACATATCATTTATATACTATATTCTCAAAGGTAAAACTTGTGCAGACCAGTTCTAGCAATGATGGAAACCAAATTCCAAAGTATGTTACCGACACCTAGCATATTTTACTTAAAAAATAAATGTGTGGGCATGTACTTGTGCATATTTTGTATTTTTCCTGTATTTTCTAAAATAGTTTAGTATTTTACAGTATAATGGCTCTTAAAGTGAATTGACCATTTGTTCTCAACTGCACCAGACAATAGTCCTTCATTCAGTGCAGCTTTTGAACCAGAATGACCACTATCTTTGAAAAACAAGAATAGACTTATAAATCAAATCCTCATCACTTACATTCAGGAGATTATCCATATCAAACCATGAATTTCAGAATGTAAACATAAGAAAAGGGACTACACACTCTTATGCTTCACTTACTTGTCACTATTGTAGACCGGTTTCGAGAACAGTTGTTCTCATCATCAGTTCAAATCACAAGATTTGAACTGATGATGAGAACAACTGTTCTCGAAACCGGTCTACAATAGTGACAAGTAAGTGAAGCATAAGAGTGTGTAGTTCGACTATATCATAAAATGATTTCAATTATATGATTGGCTTCACTGTGAATGTTCCAATTAACATTTTTAGATAAGAAAAGGGGTTTATTTTTGGAAAAAGAATGGTTAATTTACAACACCTTCTTTAAGTAAAGTAAAATTCACATATATGACTGCAAAACAAATAGTCACACAGTCAGTTGCAGCATGTAGGGAAATTGAATTCCCTTTGATTATGTTCTTCATAGATTCACATTAATTTATAATTGGAGTATGGTGATAAGGATTAAATCTACCTCAGTTTAAGCTAAAAAAAAAAAATTTCAGTTTTAGGCCATAAAGGCTAAATCTCTCAAATGCCCTAAAAATTAATTAAATAAAATTTACCTCACCAAATTTACAGCTATATAAATAAATGTTAATTTATAACTGGAGCTTACACTATTATTTTTAATTCTCCTTTTTATTTGTTGCTTTAGCTCTGAGTTGCAATATGTAATAAATAATGTGCAACATTTTTTAAAAATAAATGTTTGGCATTGTTTACCAGCAGAGATTTATACATTGAGAAACGTATTTCAATATCTACAGAAACAATAGGAGCATACTTAAAATAAACTAAAATAAATTATGTCCTTGGAGTATAAAAGTTTTCTCTAATTCCACAGGAGTCAACTTCTTAATATATTATTTTGAACTTTATGTTGCTTTTTATTTGGCCAAATCGTGTACATTGACTCATCAAAAAGCTTGCAGAGTTTAATCTTCTCAAGCTGCTTACAATTTCTTCCATAGTATTGCTAATGATTTTCATTTTTAGTTTTTACTAGTACATTTATTTCTACTTTCTTGATTTACATAGGTTCATAGTGTATGAATTGTCATTGTTAGTGCTTGTTCTTTTATTATTCTTTTTATTTTTCTTGTATTAATATTTTTCGTATTAAATTTCAACTGAACTTAAGAGAGAACATAGATGTCCACTGCCTGGTTACCCAGCACAAATACCCATGCACTCCCCCAGGTATGGGGGCATCAAGCAACCTGCCCCCCTCTACCCAAGGATGCACCCTTCCCTGGTCAGTGGCACTGCCAGTTAACAGAAAGCCACTTCTTCCCCTGCCAATGCCCCAGAGTTGGAACCTTTGGGTCTCCCTTGGGACCCTTATGTGCAGGACAGTAGGTACCCTGAAGAGCTCACGGAATGGGCTATTAAGGGTTGACCAGTCTCAAATCATGCCAAATCTGGCTTCCTGGATGCCCCCCCTTCCCACAGTTATACCCGCAACAGATTACTGGGGAGAGAGCCTGTTACTATAGTAGGTGTCGTGATGTCCCTTGTTATGGAAGAACAAGGGACATAGTCTGCATTGGTCTTTACATATCAATGTACAACATAGTTTTTTCAAAATGTAGATGCATCTGGCAAAGACTTATTTTGTATATATGCATAAACTCTTGTGGTTTTCCACTAGTGAGTTTAATGGGCTGTTGACACTAATAAAGGCTTCACATAGATTTTAAAACATCTGTACATAAGAAGATTGTATAAGCAATAAAAGTTGGATTTTCTTCTCTTCCTGTAAATGCCAAATCTGCACTGTATTTTTTTTCTCTCTCTCTCTCTGTTTGTTTGTTTTTTATATATATATACTCCCTCCAGCAGCCACCCATACATTACATATGTTACAATATAACGTTTTTCCATTTTGCCATACTGTGAAATAGAACTTTTTAATTTGTGTATGGTGTTTTCTCTTACCTCAGACATTCATAAGGATATAGGTGAACAAAACTTTACAGACTTACATGGGTGGCAAAGATTGTTAAGGCATGGACTCATGAATGGGAGGTCTGGAGTTTCAGTCCTACCAGACCTTCCTCCCTGATTTGAGGTTTCTCCAAGTTTTTTTCAGTATTCATCAATGCAAATATTGGGAAGGAACTCTAAACTTAGGCTAGAGTGCTTCCTTCCCAAATAAAATCCCTTTCTCAACTCATCTTTTCATCTTAAGTATCACCAATGCCCACTGCCTATGATGTCTCAGAACTGAAAATGTGCATTAAGCACTAATTACAATAAAAGAAATATATAGCTCTGAGTTGCTACTGAAGTGCATGTCAATTCCAATGGAAGTCAGTAATAGTGATAATGTTCATTGCTTTTGCATGCAGCAGTCTTTGTTTTAGCTACAGTTGAATGGATAATTGGCAGATGGAATATTGTGGACAACCTCATATTGTCAACTCTATATGAAGTTCTTGAAGATGAAGTATTTTGTTGGAGCATCTTAAATCTAGGTTCTTTGCTGAACCTCCACTCTGATACCAAACACTTAGCAAATATTTACCTATTCAGTGAGATGACCATAGTTGATAGTTGATAATAATTTATAACTGTCATACATTAAATCAATGCTGGCCACTCTCTTTGCAAATGAAACTTTGCATTGCTACTTTACAACAATGGTGAAGCCAGTTACAGTCATAGCGAGGAAAACAAAGCATTTGCATAGCTGATGTTTATTTTCTCAGTGTGGTAAAAATACCAATGCTGAGGATATGCATAAATCGATGAAAGAAAGTAACAGAAGAAATCGGTCATGTCTGTAAAAGTGAATAGCAAACTTGATAGAATCATACAGTGCTAAAATTTTTTTAAAAATTAGAAAAAACTTAAAACTTGAATTAGAAAACACCTTTATTTGCAGGTATTTTACAAAATGCTCAAAACCACAAAAAATGTGTACTAAATGACTGTTTGTCACTAAAAACTTTTAAATGTACAACTGAGCAAAGCTTGTGACTATCAAAGTTATATCAACAGGATATCAGCAATTCAGATAATCAAAGGGTTATAGGTTCTGCATCCATTAGTTTATGTTGTAAAGCATCCAATTCTAGTAGTTTATTAGACAAAAGGCAATCATTGAATTACTCTAAAAGTTGCTTTTGTTCCACTGCCTAGACATTTCTCATCAAAGAATGTTCTTGGAGACCAATATATTGTAAATAAACTGTAATTTTTAAACTTTTCATTTTATATGAGAGTTTTGAAGCTTACAAACATTTAAAAATTGGCATATTGTAATTACTTTGCATTTCTCCAAGTTATTTAAGTAGTTGCAAAATGATAAATAAAATGTCATTAACTATATATATGCTGTTCAAAAAAATTAATGAATCAGACAAATATAATTAGGAGATCAGACAAGATATCAAAACTGATGTAGGCATTAACTAAATGTGTTAATTGGAACTTTTACAGTGAAGCTAATCATATAATTAAGATCATTGTATCATTGAGTTTAACTACACACTCTTATTGCTCCACTTACTTGTTTATAATATGTGGTACTTGTTTCATGAACCATTGTTCGCATCATCAGCTAACTGTAGAGTGCTGGATAATTCGTTATGCTTGGTAATGTGTATTGTGCTCTGGTGGAGGTGTGATGAACTTAAAGTTTATGTTTTCATCCCTGGAAATGTTGAAGTTCATTAAACTCCCTCTGTAATTGTAAATGTAGATGTTCTCCCATGTTGCTAATTCTGTAGGTCTCTGTACTGATTTTAATTCACAATGTCATGGTTTTCTGTCCAGCACTACATATTGCAATTAAGTGGAGCAATAACAGTGTGTATTTTGACTTAATTATACATTGATTTTAATTATCATGTAGGCACACTAATACCAGATCCTTTATTTCATTTAGAGATTGGTTACAATACAGTAGGCTGACAGATACAAAATTATGCTTGTTATTGACAAGACAGGATATCGCGATGAGTGCATCAGACACAACACGACACGACACAGAACAAGCACTACAGCAACTACCATTCTCTTAGATATAGTATAACTTTCATACTTTCCGAACTGAATGCCATAACAATGTAATTTATTGGAATTGATGCCACAACAATGTAATTTATTGGAATTGATGCCACAAAGGGTTTTATTGTCAGACTCCATTCTGCAGTTTACAATAGCATTAGGGGGTAATAAAAATGAAATAAAAGTTGCACTGATGGTGGCTTGGGAAGAGCCATAGGAAGGATGGATGCTGGGCAGACACAATTATTTTGACCAGTGTACTAGTGAAAATTGTCTTTCTTTTCTTTTCTTTCTGTTTCTCACTTTAATTAATCAGATAAATACAGTAAGATTTTGTAACTTAATGTCTCCTGTTTTATTTATTCATCAGTTTTAGTAAATTGATTATCTTTTTAATTATATACTTTAGTGAAAAAAAGAGATTTTAAGATTACATTTATGCATTATTCATTTTAGCACTTAATATGCTATCCAATTTTCCTTATGAAATGGAATAATTATAAAATAAATGCTTTCCATTCTACAAAGGAACATATTTTTCTGCAGCATTGCTTTAGGACTATTTTGAAGATTGTATATACTGCCATTCAATTTGCATTTATTATTCAATCCAATTTGTAACATCAGAAACACTTGTGTACCATAGTCAAATAACCAGCCATCATAAACACTGATGGGTGGGGCAATATATGTTATTACATAGACATTCCCAGTCACTGCCATTTTATATAACCAGATTGGCACAACTAAATACATTTTCCCTATTATCCACATAATACTGGGTGAATACCATACCTAAACTCGCTAGATCCCAAAGGGAAAATTTACTGTGCTAGTGGAGACTTAAACTGACACATGCCCCAGTTTAGCAACCCAGAACGAGTGCTGTATGCTATTAAAAACTTAATGACAATTAGTCATATAAAAACAAATAATTACAATTACTGTGAAACATTCTATTGTATAGGTCTTAGAGGTTAGAAGAAGAAAAAATGATCATGTTCCTTCAGCATTTGCTCCTGTTGGGTTTGTTTCAGTTAATTCATTTTAAAAATTTGTAACCATTCTTTGCTAGCTTATTGCATATAGTAATATAATTTTTACAGCATGTAGGTTATACATTTTAGTTTTTATCTCACATTAATATTAAATACATATAGTAATATAATTTTTACAGCATGTAGGTTATACATTTTAGTTTTTATCTCACGTTAATATTAAATATATATATATATATATATATATATATATATGCATATTATTTTATAGATATCTTCCACTCAATTTGAGAAGCACTTTGGAATTCTCGTGTTTTTATTTCCTCCTTTCCTTATTTCTGAATTCTTCCAGAATTGTTTTAATATTATTAATTTAATCTTTAAATTGGCTTTTAATTCCTCAGGTGTATCATAATCATTAATTTTATTAATCTTATTCATTTTACATTTAAATTAGCTTTTAACTCCTCAGGTGTAATATAATTATTAAAAGTTGTATAGTACTAGTTATACTTGTTCTTTAACACTTATCATCCTTTGTTTTGTACCTGATAAATGGTTTTATTTATACTTTTATATAATGTTTTTTACATTACTAGTCTGTTAGTAAGGTTTCTAGCATCTAAATTATCTCTATGGTTCCTTTCCTTATTACAGATGTTTACATCCATACAAGCCATGAACATGAACTTGATGTATTTAATTAATGTAATTTTTATATAGTAATTATTACATAAATAATTTTTAAATTAGGGTTAGATCTCCTAGAAATCTAAAGTAAGTTATATTATGCCTAGGATATGTATGCCATACTTTATGAATGAACGGATTTGATAGAAAAAATGGTTCTCATTGTAATGGGCATACTTAGCATTAGTAAGATCTGATTTTTCCGTAGGTTGTGTCTCATGATCTTAAGAATACTTTTTTAACAGATTTTAAGCATGAGGCAAATGAAATAATTATTGGGTTTTAGAGTGTACAAGAAATCAATACATTTGGCCAGTTCTATTTCAGATGACTGCAAAACTTAATTTTTTACAAAACTCCCAAAATCTGCTGTTCAGGTATTTAATAATTTTTAGCAAAATTATCTCTTATGTGGTATGATTTCCCTATCACATCAAGAGTCCTTTGTTTATACTATTGATTGCAATGAATTAAATATATGCAAATGCCATGGGACCTATTGGTACCTATGGTTACATGAAATTTTATTTATATCTATCATTCATTAATATCAGTTGGTTTAGTGTGTAAATTATGAAAAGGAGACATAATGAAAATTCCTATTCTAAGGAAATCACGCTTTTATATTTTTTATATTTACTGTAAATACAGTATAGTCATATCTAAATTCCAATTTATATACTGGGAAACATTTCATATACTTGAAAAATAAAAATGTTATTGGCATTAAGTGATGGTTGAAAATATAATTTGTTAAAGAAAAATAAAGTTATCACTAATAAATTTAGTTTATAAACAAATTAATATTTCCTAGTTACATCAACTGAACTAATATTTGTTTTTCTGCTTAAAAATAAAACCCAATTCTGATTTTAAATATGAAAAAATGTAATTACAATTTGCTCTTTCATAGTAATATGTATCATTAAGAACACAAAACAAGTATTTTTTGCATTATGTGCTTAGTTTATTTAAAGGGACACTCAATGAAGTTCACATCATCCTCTGTCACAAACCAATACAAACTTTGTACATTTTGAACCTTGCATATATTTAGTGTTGGATGAGGCGTTAGGCAAGTTATGAATTTTGAAACCCAGCAACTCCTTACTTTCACATGTGAATTACATAAAAAAATGTATGTACTGCCAAGGACAACATCGCTTGGGTAGTGTTTTAACATCAAATATTTCATAAGTTCCTCTTCATTGACAGATCCTAATAAAAAAAATGACAACAAAAATCTGTCCTATTCTTTAAGGTCTGTCCATTACTATTTAAAGAGGATTCTGCCAGCATAACACCATTACAGTCAGATAGGGTTTGGCACTTCATTTCCTGTTTATTTTCTTCCTTATTAAACTGAAGCTTTCAGTCACACTGACATAAAAAGTGTCCTAGAACTGGAAAGATCAAAATAAATGTTAAATTCAATGTTTTAGCAATTCAGGAAGAAAATTTCATGAGAGGTTTTTATTTTGTGCTCCTGCATCATCTGAGAGAAAAATCAGAGGGCAAATTTGTTTAACTTCTTCATACAGTCTATAGGGAGGATATAACAGATTTACCGTTCTTTTTACCATAAAATAATGAAAGAAGCTAAAATTTTCATTGAACATATATGCATTTAAGCAATGAATCCACAGCATACATTTGCAGATATATGTAGAATTCAATCTAGGTAACAAAAATTCTGAGAATAATCAAAGTCTAGTACAAGGTATGAGGAACATTTTCAGGTTTGTTAATATAAGTTCTGCAATCTTGTCCTTTTTAAGGCCTTGCTTTTGTGACAGCATACTCTCGCAAAGTTCTGTAGGGTAAAATTTCAATTTACTCTTACACTCATCACATATATCACAGATATCATCTTGGCTTTGGAAATCTATATAAAAAACTACTTTTTAAGTATTTGTATTAAGTCTTAGAGTTTAACTCTAATGTAAATTTGGTATTTTCTTTATATCTGTGAGTAAACATATTGTACAAATCCCTGATTGTCATTGATGTTATTAAAATATTGTCACAAACCTACTCCTTTGCTTACAACATTATGTTAGCAACATCTTGAAGACTTAGCTCTACAGGGTTTCGCTAACTAAAAATATCTACATAGTTATGCTACACTCACTTGGCTATGCTTGTCAGAGAGTTTTTATTGCTAAATTTAATTCTCTTGTTTTTCATTACCCCACAATATAATGTTTATTACATTCTTCCAGGTTATCAAACAGTAAGTGTTAACAATTACAACATACCTTTTCTTATATAGTTTCGAGCAGGGGAAAGATTTGACACACAATATGTTCTGCTGGTTTAGTGGTCTGTTCTCAACTAACATTCCTTAATGTTCCCCATGACTTGCTATGTAGGTGGGGGAACTCTCAACCACCATTCAGTTTAAAACATGACTTGCTTCTGGAAATCTCTGACAACCAACCACCACCAATAGTCATTCTTCTTAACAGACAATTTTCCCCCAATAATAAACAACCCACTATACCAGTCTAAGCAGTATGTATGCCACAATATTTCAGGTTTGTTTTGCCCCATTATAACTTACATTATAATAGATTTGCCCCATTATGATTTACATTATAATAGATAATAGACAGTAAATGATCACTAATCATTTTAATTGCACCTTCCTAAGTATTTGTGTGCATAGTTCAATGAAACTCTCTTTCTTTGAATGTTTTATTTACCAGTATCCTCTTTTGAATGTGTTTTATAGAATTTTATAACAAGTGTTTTACCAGCATCTTCTTTTGAATGTGTTATATAGAATTTTGTAACAAGTTAACTAGAAATTCTTAGCAAACCTCATTCTTAAATGGCATATGGTTATATTTTACCACTAGACATGATTTCTTGATTTTTTTTGGATCTAGTGTCTTCTTTTTTATGATAATTGGAGCCTAACATCTTGGTAAAAATGAATCTTATAAAAGGTTTTCCCTGCCCACAGTAAAATTTGTTGTATACCAAATATTATCTTCAGGTAACATTCAGTTTTATAGCATTTAGAAACGAAAGTGTACTTCTTTTCATGAACTTGTTTTTGCTAGAGGAGACATAAGCATCCCCATTGATTTAATTTTCTCATTATTTTAGTTTTTTTATTTGACTACAGTCTTCCTTGACTTATCTGAGCAGTTGATGCTCTCATTCTCACTCATTAATAATAAGTTGAATATAACTTGTAAATTGCTTCTTATCACATCTGTGCTACAGCACTACATAATCTACTTCATAGTTAGAAGAATCTAATAAGCAATTTTTCTAAACAGGGTACATTAGCCTAAATATCCATTTTATATAGAAGCACTCAACTGAAGATTATGAAAATATTATATACCTCAGTCAGGCACTTTGACCAAGTAAAATTTAAACATAAGCCTTCTATTTACAGCTGACTTTGGTTCATTCCCTTACAAGCTGTTAGCAGAGGTACTTTTGCCCTTCCAAGATGAAGTGGGTGTAGCTGGGAATCATTAAGCTTTTCTTACAGTAAATAAGTATGCTACTTAATAGTTAAAACAGAGCCATCATATGCCACTTGTGCCATGGTTTACTCAAGGGACTTTCACAAACTCCTTATTAGACAGCTTTTGGGAAATCGGAAACCTTTTTCTCGCTTTTGATGTCTGATCCTTTGTTACTTTGTGAATTGTGCTGATAAATATGTAATTTTCAGATTTTAGGCCAGCATATGTATGTATTTAAATTTAAGAGAAAAATGTGTGAAAAAAGTGGTTTTATATGTTTATAAATGTCTTTTTTCTGTAAAATTAAATCACTTACAAGGACTCTTCATTTTTTGTTCAAATATGTAATAGTGAAATAGTGAATGTTAGGAGCATTGTATTGATTAACAGCTTTAACAAGGGAAAGATCGAGGCATTTTATCTCTGGAGAGTACTGTCTGAACTGATATGCCAACACTTTGGCTGTGCAGTTTTGTCAAGAGTTTTACCAGCACTTACAGATAATTGTTGTGTACTCCTATATTAGTGTGTATTTTTATGAAGTGTATATGTTAGAAAATGCATTTTTAAACATTATTCTAGGGATAAATGGCCATGGTCGTAATATTTTACCTGTTTTGTTAAAACCTGATAATGTAACATAATTCTATTTCATGTGTTTTTATAATACATCACAGGGTGTATACATTAGTAATGCAGTGTGTATAACATTTTTGCTACAGTAAGTAATGTTCATAAATGAAATGTAAAATTAGGTGTCATTTTGACACCTTGTATATATTTAGTTGTAAATAATTTGGTAAACATTTAAAAGAAATAGATGATGAGAATTTGCCATTGGCTTTTCCCTCTCAGCTTTTCTTTCCTCATAGCTGAGTCTTTCTGTGAATTGCAGTCTATTAAGTAATGAAGGAAATATTCCTGCATGTGAATAGTATAATTTTATTTAATTATGGGGAAAAAAAAATTGTAGCATATGTATGAATATATTAACTGTATATGAAATTGATATTAGATGTATTGCAGAAGCTTTAAATGACATTGCATTGCATTTTAAACAAATTCTCATTATCTATTTGTTAGTGTCCATATTTTATTTTATTGATGTGAACATCATAAAAACCTGTAAATATATCAATATATTGGCTTATTATTAAGTGATTTTTTTTATTTTATTTATTCGTGAATCACAGAACACAAAGTTGCATTTGGACATTAGGTTTCCAATTATATTCCAACATGGAATTAATTATTATGTCTTATTTATCACTGTCAAATGAGATAGTTGTCCATTAATTTACTTGAAATGTATATTCAGATTAACATTAAAATAATATCTAAGTAAGATGAAGAGTAATACTTATTTTGCTTTTAATACATTAGATTAGTGTAAGTTCATTAAATACCAATTAATTATGCTGTAGGCCATTAGCTAATGTCTCTATGTCATCTGGTCAAAACTGTTTACTCCACTTCTTTTCTGTAGGTTGTTTTGTTGGGTTGAATAAATAATATTTAATTAATTTTAAACTCCTCCTTAAAGTAACCAAGTAACAGAATTTGTTGGGTTGAAGAAATAATATTTAATTAAATTTAAACTGCTTCTTAAAGTAATCAATAGCAGAATTTCTGGGAATCTGAAACTTATTTTTATGTGATTGTTACATTTTTACTACATTGAATTCTAGCTTCTCGCTATATAATAGGCTAAGATTAGCAAAACCTCAGCACATTTGAAAATGAGAGAATGGTACATTGCTCATTCTCTTAGTAGTTGCTTGTTTCTTATTTATAATCAGATTTATGCATGTTCCCATACTTATGTCATAAATATGCCTCAACATGATAAATTTGCAATAAATTTGTAAGTGGGAACTTAAAAGATATATAACCTGATTTCAGTGAAGCTCAGTGCATCTCATCTTAAAAAGATGCCTAAAATTGACCAGCAAATATTGTTCAAGATAGACTTGAAGAACAAGAATATATTGATCAGTAATCTTGTTGAATTAAAAGTAAAAGTAAAACTTTACTTTTAATTCAACAAGATTTTTGATAATTTCACTCTGTATATTCCTACATTCATTTTTAATTGAATATTAATCAGTGTTTCCAGGAATAAACATGCTATACGGAATAATAGAGTTTAAGTATAACAACACTGTTTTATAACTGGAGAATTTAATTTAAATTCATGACTTATGTAGGGAAAACATAGTTAATCCAGCACATCAACTTCTAGATATTTAGAACATGGAATTTTTTTTTCTATTGTTAAAAATGTGTCAAAAGAAATTTTATTCAATTACTGAAATCACATTACTTTACAAACTGTTGGTTTACTGAACTATTAAAGCATTTAAATTACAAACAGAATAAAAAGTTATGTCTTCAGTTAAGTCATGCATGATTTTATGATTTCATGCACTTTATTATTTTTTCATGTCTGACTTCAGCAAGTGATTGGCATTAGTAATAGCATGCATCCCATTCTGTCATCTGTCAATAGAGTGATAACAACAGGATTTATTTGCTCCGTCAGCAGTCAGTTAATCAGCCTTTGTATGCATAGCCAGCAACTGGAATGCATGGTGTTTTATTGTTTATCTCTTCAAGATAATTGGAAATTTAGATTTTTAAATATTAATGGTTCTTTATACAGGTTTTTAAAACTTGTATGGTATCTTAGCTAAGGACTTTCTTAATCTGTATTGTAACTTTGTTACAATTTACAATCATAGATATTAATAACTGAGGATAAGCAGATAATCATATTTTCCCCTAGGTCTTAGCTATGATATAATGAAATTTGCATTTTCCAGATCTTCAAAAAAAATGTTTAATCAGTATAATTGATTAATTCCTTAACCTCTGCTTGACGTATTTACTCCAAATTATAAGACAGTTGAGAAAATTAAAAAGATGGCAAGAATATTCATGCACATCATGTGATGTGGGCACGGTCACTCTGATATTCTATCCTGGTGCTTAGAAGATAATCTGATTATATAAAATTCATCAGCCATGAGTCACAGAGTTTGTGATTTTTTTTTTTTTTTTTTTTTTTTTTTTTTTTTTTTTTTTTTTTTTTTTTTTTTTTTACAATTCTATCAAAGCAACTAAGTTATGTTGAATCTGTAATAGTGAAGAGAATCTATTAGAGAACTATAATAAATAGCACTCAGTTGCAGTTTATTTTTAACTTGAATTTTCCTTCCCTTTAGCCAATTACAAAGATTGTACCCATGGAAAGATTTTTTAATAATCCAAATCTACATCCTACTACCCACCTCTATTATATATATATATATATATATATATATATATATATATATATATTTGTTTTTTCTTTATGAAATGTGCATTATAACAATCAATTGACAAACAATTCCTCGAGATAGTTAACCGGCAAAATTTGCTCATTGGGTGAGGATTCACTTAAAGCGGGGGGGAATTAAAAACTGCTCTAGTGGTGGTATTGTTTGCTTTTTCTCAACGAAACTCGAACATTTCTTTAAAATAAATTGATAAAATTAGTTTTCGAAAATCATGGCAATCGGGCCATTAGGAGTGCAATTTCTAAAGTTCTAGTGGCCGCAATTTTATTTTATTATTATTTTTTTTACCTGAAACCCAAAATTTAAAAATTGCTCTGGCGGCACCAATATTTTTTTTTTACATCAAAACTCTCCATGTACCATTTAAATCAAATAAAAAAAAAGTTACGAAAATCAGGAAATTTGAGCCATTAGAATTGGAGATTTCTCTCAAACTCAAATTTTAAAATCGCTCCGGCGGCACCAATATTTGTTTCTTCACAACAAATTGGGCATATACCACTTAAATAAAGTAGTTTCTGAAAATTAGGGAAATTGGACCATTCAACTTGAGAACTGAAATTTAAAAAGCGCTGTTGCATTTAATTTTCTTTCTATTTGTTTTAAAATAAAGGGACAAATCAGCATATAAACTATATTTGTAATTATGCACATGTTTTATATTTAACAAAAGCATCGTCGTGAAGATAGCAAATGTGTAATATTAATACATGTGTTTGAGAATTATACATATTTGTATGCAAGAACGCTCTTTAATAACCTTCAGAAAACGTTTGCGTTACATGTTTTTACTATAATAACATTTAAATAAATTTTCAAAGCCAATGAAAATCGATGAAACTTTCGATTGTTTATTGTTGATATTGTTTATTGCTTGGAACATTACAATTGTTTAATAGTAACATACATTCGTTGTGTGGAAACATATGAACATCTTAAATACACTGTGCAAGTCGAAACTATATTTTTCTCTAACTTTAGTGAATATAAAGAGTATATCAAGGGCTCAGTACATAACACAGTTACATTTAAAAATGTTTAAAAATTTCCATACATATAAGTGGCCATATATTTATTTATTTAATAGTGCCCAGTTTGTTTTTGTGGTTTAATCCCAATAATAACAGGAAGAAGAAGAATAAGAAGGTTTCTAAAAATGTGGTTACTCTTTTGTGATATTTATAGATTGTAAGAATTCCAATTTTGTTCCATTAATGCCAAAACGTATTAATTAATAAGGTCATAAGGTGGATTTTACATTCTTCTTTAAATTTACTGTGCTAGGTGAGGAATTCGCTTAGTTTACGGAGTTCCTGTGTGACAGACCTTTTCTTTAAATAGAGTTACTATTTTGAAGTCCAGAGGATTATAGTTTCAGTGCTACAAATACGTAAATCTAACCTTACAAATTTTCACACAGATGGCAGCACTTTGTGCTTTAAATGCTTTCCACTTTTGTTCGGAGCAGTAACTAATCAACTCGTTCTTTCAGTGCTACTGATATTATACATAGGTATATATGGGATGAAACAGGGAGGACGAAGTTCCCAAAATGTTGCATCGTGCATTGTGAAACAGTTAAAAGAAAATGCACAAATATGTAAAATAATTTGTAACTGCATTTTTGGTTCGTGTACTGAACAGAATTGGAAATGCAAATGCAAAACATTACTGCATAATTCAGGCATGAAAGTGGAAGTAATTAACCACAAGTTTTTGGTTTCAGGTATCGGCTTCCTGCCGAACGATGCAGACTTTAGTTAATTGATTTAGCTAGTTGTAAGAAACAATGCATTCTCTCTGCTGATACTTGGGCATATAAGAACTAGCAGAAAGAAGAATCCTGTCGTGCTTGTAATAAAGAGGGAAGAATTTCTGTACGTACAAAAAGGAGCCACAAAGCCATGCAATGGTTAGAAAAGGGCAACGGTTGCATTGTCGGAAAGTGAGATGGACGCAATTTGAGAAAACAAACCATTTACCATTAAATTCAAAAAGAGTTTCAGCCTAAGTATGAATTCCATAATATTTCAGTAAATGCCAAATAGATAGACCTCTATAAAATCTGTCATCAGTGATACTGGAGGCTGTCTTGTAAACCGGACATTTTGTGACAGCTGTCAAGAAAAATGAAATGATAAGTTTTCTTCCTTATGTTCTTCCTCTGCGTCATTCGTATTGAAAAAACTTATGGTTTTCAGGTCATTTTGACCGTTGTCTAATGATTATTACAAATGTAATTTAACAATTAGACCAAGGCCAGAAAACCCGGAAAGGCATATTAAGATTCAGTAGCAGTCGTATTTATGATTGCCGCATTTCGAAAAGAGAGATCAAAACAAAAGGGAAAAGAAAGAGAGAAATCATTTAAAAATAATCTTATTTCACATATACTATGCCTTCTGAATATACCAGTAGGAAGCTACTGATAAACCGAGGTCTGGAGCTTAGAAAATGTATTAAATATTTTGGTTGAATGATGAAAATTAATATGTTAATTAAAACTATTGTATTGGAGTGATTTAAATATTGGCCTGGAATAGAATCTGTAAACTTTGTTCTATTTAATTAACAAATAAAAATATACAAGGCATCATGCTTCATTTAAACGGAGCATCGTTTCATGATCTAATAAAAATATGCAGTCATAAAAATTCGGGCACTAGCTATAAGTTATAAAAATGCTATTAGCAAAAATACTAAATTTGAAATAGGTACAGTTATATATTTATGTAAGATTAAAAATAAAAAAATAAGAAATCTTAAACAAATAGGTCAAGATTTCCTCCGATATGTTAACTACTTAATCGTAAATTTGTTTTACTTTGATAAACTCCTGGTTTTTTTTATGGATATTTACCCCTCAAGAAAAAGTTCATAAAATTGGATGCGACAAATGTCCTTGAAATAATACTGAGTAGACAAAAAGTTTTTATTTGAATCCTTCAATTTGTTATTTCTTTCTGGTGTCCACTGTGAATAAACTGAACATCCTTTATACATTATCATTGTGAGTAGACATGGCATAAAAATAATATATTTTCAGAAACTCAGAAGAAATGATATTGTATTTGCATTGAACTGATTCACACGCTTTTGTCAGACATTGCTTCACCGAATTCTTTATAACTTTCATTTTCTGTCACAAAATTATAGAAGTTGACAAAACAGAAGGAATATTTCGATGCTGGTACCTTTTAACATCATTAACTCTTCATATGTCTCTATATTTGTTCACTGTGGGTGAAACCTTTCAGAATTCGTAGTCCATTCCTTTACATACTAAAAATAGCTTTCATTTAAATTGGATTGAATTCGTATACATGCAATACCATTTTTCTCTAAGGTCAGCATTGATATTCACTTTCATGACTCTTTTGAATCACATTCTTAACTTTTAATAGAAAAAATGTTACTTCTTTTTTTTCTCTCTTTCTTTCTTTCTTTCTTTCTGTTGTCATTCTTTTCATTGAAATGAGAATTTCTATTATTTCTACAATTTAATTCTTCTCATTTTTAATGACTTGATTTCAATTTTTATGGCACATAATCACCTGAAAGCAAGCGTTGAAACTCATATCCCTTACAAGCCTAAGGAGTCTAGGTAGAAACAATGGCAATTTTCGTGTTGAGCCTCGACGGAATGAAAGCTGCATTTTCTGAAAAACTATTTTATCTATATAAATGAAAATGTGTAACTTTTTATTATGAAAAAATTATATTTAGCCTTAATTATTATTCTTTATAATTATTTTAACAATTCAGAAACAATGTTAATTTTTAACAAGCTGCTTTGGGTGTATTTTTTCCATGAACTATTAATCTCCGCATCCTCAGATTTTAAAACCAATTTGCAAACAGTCGATTAACATTGAAGTATTATGTAGTTTAAAGCCAAAAAAATCAGTTTAGAAAAAGTTTGCATATAGCCTCATTATTTTATGCAAATTTCAAACCAGATACCCTTTTTTTTTTTCAGAACTCTCCAGCCTATACAAGTTAAAACCTTTCACCAATATATGGAGTGATATATTTTGCACATGCATACAAGTATTCATAGCTCTATTTTTTTTACATAATATTTAAGAAAAGTGCATCTAAAGATTAAAATATGCGAGTTACGGCAAATGACAATAGAAGAAGACAGTATTGTGTGTTGTGTAACAGCATGGTGGCCATATTTCAATTTCCACAATTTCCCCAAATAAATATTATATTGTGTAACAGGCAAAGTATGTAGTTTCATATTATGCATAAAGCCAACAACCATTTTTGACCCAAAATCTCTATCAAATGTCCTTAATATGAAAATGATACCAAAGAGTATATCAATGGAAAAAGAAAGAGTGCAAAAGTGTGTACCCTGAGGAAAAGGAGTGCATATTGTATACTGTAACTGAAACTCGGAGCTACTTTTATTACGGTGATGATTTGATTGTTATTAATACTGATGTTTCCTATATATGTGAATGATATGATGTATGTGATGTGTATGTTTATACATAAGAGGATTTTGTTTAGGCTGTTGTATGTACTTCCATGTTCTGTTGACTTGAATCACTTGTGTTAAACCTTTAGAAAGAGAAAGAGCAATTGAATATATTTGTACCAAAGGGCTATTCGCCATGAGGAAATATAGGACAATAGGGGCTAGCTTGTTGTAGTGAAAACAAAAGCAGAAGTCTTCCCGGGTCACGAGTTCTTCACTCCATGTGAATATTTCGGAAAGAGATTCGCTGACAAAAGATACAAAGACTTAATATCCTTTTACAAAGTTAGGAAAAATTGTATAATGGTGCGTCAGAAAATAAAACCAAAACGTCCCTTTCGGTAGACATAGAATTTTTGGGGAATTAAAATGTCAGTAGGCGACAAATGCTTTATGGCTGGCAGACAGAAAAGGCGAGACAGAAGGCAGATCACAAGATCTATACCGTCCCAGACATACAAATAGAGGCTGATGGTAATGCGAATAGGACGTGCCCTATCTCAAACTCATAGTTTGTTGATCTAGAATGTGAAAAGGAAAAATTAATTGGAAATGTCAAGTTATAAAAGAGGACGCCGAAATAAATGACGGAAGTTTCCGTCCTGGTAAAGGCCATACCGCAAGATCATGAAAGTTGTCGGAAGGGAATTATGCTAACCAATGACCGCCACGGGTGGCCGAGGTCGTTAAGGTACGGACTCGTGAGCGGGAGGTAGGGTTCGAATACCGCCTGGACCGTCCTCCCTGACTGAGGTTTTTTCTGGGTTTTCCTCAGTCCTCATAAATGGAAAATGCCGGGGAGGTACCCTAAACTTAGGCCTGGAACGATTCCTTCCATAAAAATAAATCCTTTCCCAATGTATCATTTCATTTCATGTATCACCAGTGTCCATCGCCTGTGGTACCTTTGTAGCAAACGGGCGTTAAACACTATTCATTCACAACCCAATGACTGTCTTCTTTCACTATTCTTGATCAACAAACCATGAGTTTGAGATAGGACGTGCTCTATCTCAAACTCATAGTTTGTTGATCTAGAATAGTACAAGGGGAAAAGTAATTGGAAAGGTCAAGTTATAACAGACGAGGCCAAAATAAATGACAGAAGTTTCCGTCCTGGGAAAGACCATACGCGAGAATATGAAAGTAGTAGGAAGGGAGTTATTTTAACCAAGTCTTCTAAATTGATCCTAGTGGTTTAGTGGTAACCATACTTACCTCCTAAACCCAATATCCGTTTTCAAACTCTGCCAGGATCGATGGATAGGAGCGTAAAAACCCTAAGTATGACTTCCTTTGGAAGGGAAGTAAAGCCGTGGGTCACGTGTCGTACATTTAAGGCACGAAAAAAAAATTCAAGCCTGAAAGAAGAGGCATCGGAGCAAAATTTGTCGGCCGTTTCACGCCCTGAATTGAATGGATGGTAATGATCTGTGAAGTTAAAGAGCGTCGGTAAATAAACCAATCCATCAATAAAATCGAGTTCTAAAAATGAGCGAATGAGAATCAATCCGTACTATAATAAATATTTTGTGATAGCCAATGACGAATTTAACAGTCGAACATAAGGCCGTGATAATTAGGAGCTTGACGATAGAAAACGGGATGTCAGGTAAAGCAAAGGGGGCGAGGAATAGACAACAGGAGATACGAAAAAGCAACGAGACAATACAAAAATAATATAACGAGAGACAGGGAAATTGAAAGTTACCAAGTGCTACTAGCTTGTTACGCTGAGGGCAAAAGTATAAGATGTCGAGTCGCCGCTAAGTTACTAAAGAATCTCCCGATCATTCGAAGTTATGAAATCGAGGGTTAGGAGGATATTAAGACAAAGTTGCTAAGAGGTGCAAAGATATTTAAAATATTGTCAATAGTGGGAAGAATCGAGCAATGTATTAAGATAGCCGCGCGAAAGTATGTGGTTAATGGTGTATTAATATATTGTGAATATGAAGTGATAATGATCGAGTAGTAGCGAAAAGTAAAAGAGGGAAGTAAAGAGGAAGTGTATGGAATAATTAGGCGAAAGAGAAGTTAAGTTTGGAGGGGGGGGGATGGGGAGTCTTACTAAGTTTTCTGAGTAAAATAAATATACGAAGATTAGTTGTAGGAAGAGAATAGAAAAAAGTTCAAGCCGTGGCGGATAATCCTATGTAGCTAAAGACCTAAAACACAAAATGAATAAACAGTTATTAATGAAAACTTTCCATCTCCTGTGTCCGTTGTGAGACACCTTTTCCTGTTCCCATTGACTCGAAAGAGTCACAAAACACCCCGAAAATTCCTGAAATCTCTATCACCAATTAAGTGGGGCATCCGACTAAGCAATAATCTACATTCCAAGTAAGAGGATCCTCTGACGACCCAAAAACGGCCCCAATAATCTATGTATTTATTTTCATCCTTTGGTCATAAACATTTATAACCTGATAAATTTAGATATAAGAAATACAAAATACAAACGCTTTAATTTCACACCATATACATTTATGAATTACGGTATTATTTATTATATGAATATACTGTATATGTCTTTTAAATAAATCAATTACTTTTATAACATATGGTGTCATGGGAGAGCTTTTCAATTTTTGGGTTAAACATAAGCGCCTCTTGTGATTCAAGTAAAGTATTAATATAATCTTTGGCAAAGCATCATGGAGGAAATATAAATATTTTCTTTCCTCCATGTAGCTATATAAAATAAACAAATTAATAAATTTGATAGGAAAGAAGACTTAGCAGGTTAATCTGTGGAGTAGAGTGGACAAATCTGTGAATGTACACTACGAGAAACTCATAGTCTTGGAAACGAAGAAAAATGACAAGGCATGCAAGAAATTGTACGGCGGGTGCAGTCTACACTTATCACGAAAAGAAGAAAGATGCACAAGCGTCGGGTTATGGCACCAATACCCAAAGAGTAGGGAAGGATTCTATCAAGGATTTTGACTGTTGTTCATTAACTTTACAGCCATGTAGAATCCCAGTTGTCACGTAAGAATTTTTATGATACAATCTATGCTTAAATTCATTTAAAAGGAAAATAAATTTACTAAAAGTAAAAGTCCTTCAGAATTGTTTGGTGTTGGTATGTTTGTTCATTTTACGATTCCTAAGTCCTTTGTAGCAGGACATTGACATTTTTTGCTGCAGACATATAACAGCAGTGTTTTTGGGGCCCTGTGTTAATTATTTAATTAACTTCATGTACAATGTGCCATGGGCAAAACACAACTTGTTTTCTCCATAAGGAAAATGCTAATGACCTTGTGAGGATGTGCCCTTAAATCATAATCAACATCCATAACTTATATACACATTTGTAGCTGAAAAAGATAAGAAATATAGGTACCACCTGTGCTCTGTGAGCTTTACTTAAAAAAAAAAAAAATCTTGGGTCTCCTATCATAATTCCTACTTAGATCAGAGTGACAGATGGTAAATCCATTGTCATATAGGAGGAAACCAAGGTTTCTTGTATGTGAAATGGCCAGAAAGCATATCTAGGGACCTGTATTTTCAGGTTATTGGTGAAACAATATACATTTTTATGATGTTTGTTTTGCAATGTAATTATGTTATATGATATAGCATAAGTAAGTTAAGAGACAGAACTGTATAATATACACCATTAAAAATTACATAACAAGAATTCATGAAATATGTATATAAGTAGCTGAACAGTTGTAAATAATTAGCTCTTTAAATGTATAATTTAAAGCAACATTTCTTTTAAACATTTCACATCATTATAATTAAATATTTCTGTTTAAAGTACATATACTCTTTTAGTGAATTAAAGCTTTGTTAAGTAGATAGAATTTTACGGCATATTTAAAGCACTTAAAAGGTTCTGATCTTTTATTTGGTTCTTTAATTCTTTACTACCATGTGATATCCATATTGCAACTATAATAATAAAAAACAGACTATGCTCTCTCGGTGCCTATACTAACTTACCTTTTTCATATCCCATAAAATTATTTTAACATCATAAGGTTTTTATCATGTAGGTCACATAAGATGCTTTAAAAACTTCGTACAGATTTCAAGAGGGAGGTTACCTCTAGTAGGCCATTAGGGACTACTTAGAACTGGGCAGAATTGTTTTCAGAATAGTTCACGAAAACTTTGAGATCAGATTAAACAATATCTAATAATTTAATATGAATCTCACATTTGTGTAATATGTAAAAAATGAAAATTTGTGTAATTTTTAATGCCTAAAATGTACAACTACCCTGGTATATGGTATAATAAATATTGAAGTTACTAATGCACTAGCACTGTATATATGAATTATACTTAATGCTACAAAGGGTCTGTGCAGACTGTCATTTTGAAGGTTAGTTGGCGGTATGAGGCTCAGTATATTGTGACTTCCAATATCATTCTGCATATAAGTGATATACCTATCCTCCCAATCTGTTCAAAGTGCAGCAAATGTTTATTTACAAACCCTGTTCATAATAAAGACAATTGAGAATAAATATTTAAGCAACAAAAGGGGAAGGGTTTACATGATATTTATAGACTTTGAGAAGGAATTTGATACCATAAACAAAGAAGCAGTATGGTTAAAATTAGTTGTAAGAATATATTTATAAAACTAGTACAAAAGATATATAGTGAGAACCTATTTTGTGTCAAATTTTCAGGTAGTAAAGTTGTGGATTATATGTAGAGTAAAACAGGAGTAAGAGAAGACTAAATTAAGTCCAATACTGTTCAATCTGTATATTGATTACATTCTGGATGAGATTCAAAGAGAAAGAATACATTTACCTGTAATAAATAATAAAGAAATACCAGGGTTGCTTTTTGCAGATGATTTAGTAATTCAATCTATATTTAATGGAGGATTGAGAAGGGCAACTTAAATAATGAATAACTTTTGAAACAAATGGAGATTGAAATTAATAAATCAAAGATTGATTTTTAAAAGAGGTAATGAATTGAAAAAGAATGATCAATGACAAATGGGAGAGAAATAGAGGTGGTAAGAAAATTTAATTATCTAGGGACAAGATTAAGTTCTAATGGAAGTTTGAATGAACAGAAAAAAAATGGCAATAGCAAAAGGGAAAGCAGCTATTAATGTTATAAAAGCATGTGTAAGAAAAATTCCAGATATAAGAATTAATTGTCTTGAAAGAAATTACACAACCACAATAGAAGCCAAAATGTTACATGAAGTATAAAGGAGGCTTGGAAAGATGTTGATAAAATAAATAGAAGCTTTTGTAAACTGATCTTAAGTTTACTGATAGCATCGCCAAATGGTGTGTGCAGCTAGAATTAGGTAGGCATTCCATCAAGATAAAAATTATTGCAGGAATTATGAAATGCATAATGGAATTACCACATTGGAAGAGAATGATATTATAAAGAATGTTTCAATATATAAGAGAAATGTAAATGGAAAGGATTATGGTATCTCAAAGTGCAGAAAATTTTGCAACAGATAGGTTTTTGGTTATTCTTTTTATAGATGCTCTTTAACATCTCAGGTCATCAACATACTATTCAATTCAGAGTGTGAAACAGCTGACACTTTTTGCTCAGAGGCCTCTTCTTTCGGGCTTGAGGTTCTGTATTGTGCCTTAACTTTATGACACAGGACTCACAGCTTTACTTCCCTTCCAAAAGAAGCCATGTTTAGATTTTTACACTCGATCAATCCTGGCTGGGATTGAACCCGCAATCTTGGATTTAGGAGGCAAGTATGGCTACCACTACACCATCAGGATCAGCAACAGATAGGTAGAGGAAAATTATTGATAAATAGGTAATATCAAAGCAGAGGAGTCTAGGAAGAAATAAACTTAAAATCGGAAGATATTGAAAGACAAGATATATTTTGTAGTATGAGAGAGAAAAAGTTCATTGAGACTTTATAGGGAAATAAAAATAGTATAGGATAGGGAAAATATATATAGCTGGAGTTACGAATTTTAAAGGGTTAAGGTAGAATAAAGATGTAAAAAAATGTTCATTGTGTGGAGAAACTGATACAGATTTTCATTGTTTGTTATACTGTGAGCAAACAAAGTTAGGAAATAACAGGCATGGCAACTAAAATGGGAATAATTTAGATGGGGAAATATTAATTAGAAAGATTTTAACAGTAAAAAGAGAGAAGAATATAAAAACAATAGGGAACTAATTGGGCACAGTAAGAGAGAAATGGATAAGAATGATTAAGACAAGATAGAGGGAAACATAACCTTAGAAATACAATAGGTCAGGTAAGTATAAGCAAGGATAGGATAATATAGTAATAAATATGGTCACCAATACACTAATAACCTGGAGTTATGGGTATTGGGATCAGAATGTAAGCAAGTAACTCTAGAAAGAAAATATCTAAAGGAGGTAAGTGATTCGTATTTTTTAAATATTAATTCAATTTGGAAACAAACACAATAAAACATACATTAATAATCTCTTCTTAGTTGGATATTTAGAACACTCTTAATGGTTTCACTACATGAGATTTACTCAGAACATATGTTTTGTGGAACTTTAGTCCACATCTTCAGCTGTTAAACAACTGTTGGATAATTCATAGCAGCTGGGTATGTAGATATCCAGGTTGACTCTGGTGATCTAGTGATAAACGTAAATAAAATGCTGTCTGCTTCCGGAATGTCAAAATTCATAAGATTATGCTCATGATTTTTTTTATTATATAAATTCTTTCCCATCTTGTTGAATTAAAAGTAAAACTACTAAAATCATGTCAACAAACTAAAACTCTCTTGGTGTTTCATATGTTTGGTTCTTTTGGTCAAACATTTTTAATAATTTAATGCCATTTTCTATATCATAGTTTTCATTCCAAAAATGTGCTGCTACAGCTGATTTATCTATTTGTTTGTGATGAATATTTCTCCAATGTTCCTTCAGCCTAATGCCTATATTTCTCTTTGTCTTCCCTACATAGATTTTTTCACAATCCTTACAAGTAATATGTACATACCAAATTTTTTCTCTTTGGAAATCTGTTTTGTTTAATTTCAATAAACCTTTTACACTGTATCGGTTTTGAGGTGCTAGATAATATTGTTCTGTTTGAAAATTTTTTGAAATTTCTTATTGCCTGATAGGTTGTAAGTGAACTTTTTAAATGTTTTTTCCCCTTATAAATCACTCAAAGTTTCACCCATCAGCCAATAAGAAAGAATTTATATAAAAACAAACATGAGCATAATTTATTAATTTTGACATCCTGCAAGCAGGCAGCACTCTATTTAAGTTTATCACTAGACCGCTAGAGTCAATCTGGATACCTACCTACCCAGCTTCTATGAATTATCCAACTGTCGTTTAACAGCTGAAGATGTGGACTTAAAGTTCCACGAAACATGTATCCTGAATAAATCTCATGTAAGTAAAACCATTAAGAGTGTTCTAAATATCTGATTTAGAAAAGATTATTAAGATTACTATTTTTAATTTTTAGATTTTATTTTATAATGAATTGATAAAGTATGTATTTTCGAATGTAGTATTATTATGTAGTTTGTTGAGATATATTTTCAATAAATTTCAATATTCCCAATACCCAGGTGGACGTCATCCCATTCAAAATTTCTTATCTGAGTCCATATCTTAACGACTTTGGCCACCCTTGGCATTCTTTCTTAAGATAGCATCAATAGGTTCTATAATGGGGAAGTCATAAAACATAATGAAGAACTAGATAAGGAACTAAATGAAGAAAGAAGACATGGAAAGCATGATGTAAAATTCAGTGAATCTATGGAAGTTGCATGTACTAGATCTTTCAAAACTTTTAAAGCTTCATGCAGAATAAGAAGGAATAAAACATTCTCTTGGTGGACACAAGAACCAACAATAATGAGAAAAAGAATTAACACACAGGAGAAGGTATCAGAAAACTAAAGTTGAAGAGCTGAGAGAAATTTGCAAAAATCAATATTTGGCGTATAAAAAACTAAATTGGGTTAACAGTTTTGCAATCATGTAAGATTAACTAATTCCTGGAAAAAAGTTTATAAATTAGCTTCAGGAAAGATGAGAAAGAGCACAATAATGGCAACCTTGAAGAGATCTGATATATCCTACCTTACAGACTTAGAGAGCTGTGAATACTATGATGCATTACTTCACTTGAGTAGATCAAAATGACAATCCATAAACAATTTAGGAGGGTAGCACAAAAACCCATACAAAAAATTATTTACTTACCAAGAAGAAATACAAGCAACTCTGGAAACTATGGACTATGGACACCAGGAGATGAACGGCCAGTGGTATTCTACAACATGCTTTAAGAATTTCCCCAAGGTTCATCACAACATTATATAATGGATGCCTAGAAAGAGGGGTATCCTCCCAGCAGTAGAAGGTTAGAATTATACCCATAATAAAGTCTAGGAAAGAAAGCAACCTAAAGGTTACTAAATTTTGCCCTATAAGATTGCTAAATGCCATACGTAAGATATTATAGAAACTCCTGATAATCATGCACTATATATATAGATAATTTTTATCACTGTGTCTTTGTTGAAACCATTGATTATAGTTGTCATTTCGGGAGAATCTCTCCCATCTTCAATTGCTCACTGAACCGCCGTTACTAGAAACGATGGCTGGACAACCGGATGTTCCTGTGGTGGCCTCTGTTGTTTGAAAAAGGAAGTTGCTGAGTTCATCCATAGGAGGAAACTCGAAATTTATTAGGTTTTCTCTATTTTTTAATATGAAAAATTTTTCCCAAGTGAATAACTCTAATGGGTTGTGAAGATGTTTCAGCAGTTTAATTCCCAGTTTTATTTCATGGTTTTTGGTCCAAAAGTGAGCTGCTACTGCTGATTTATCCACCTGTTTAAACCGAATATTCCTAAAATGTTCTTTCCTCCAAATTTCCAAATTTCTTTTTGTTTTTCCTATGTAGCTCTGTTCACAATATGCACATTTTACTTCGTAAATTCCTGATTTCTGTTCTGTTGGTATGGAGTCTTTTACTGTGCACCCTAATAAATTCTTGATGTTGTATCTGTTCTTTGGGGCTAGCATTATCCCATGTTCTTTGAAGATTTTCTTGAACTTGTTGTGGTAAATTGGATAGTAGGTGAAACTTTTGAATTTATATTCTTCTTTTGTGTTTTTCAGTGTGGAAACTTTCCTTATCCCTTTTTGTCTGTTAGATTTATTGATAATTTTTATCACTGTGTATTTGTTGAAACCATTGATTATAGCTGTCTTTATTATTTGTTTGTATTCTATTTTGTACTCTGCTTCTGTAAGTGGAATATTCATCAATCTGTGTGCCAAACTGAAAAATTGCATATTTATGTGAAATGGGGTTATAACTCTCATTTTTATGTAGTTTTCTGTGTGTGTTTCTTTTCTGTAAATTCCAAAGTTCAAACAATCTCCATATCTTATAATTTTTACATCTAGAAATGGTAGCCACTCATTTCTTTCTTCTTCTATAGTAAATTGTATGGATTCATGTTGTAAATTAAGAGGTTTCAGGGCATCTATTGAGTGTTTCTAAAGACAAAAGGGATAAGGGAAGTTTCCACACTGAAAAACACAAAAGAAGAATATAAATTCAAAAGTTTCACCTACCATCAAATTTTCCACAACAAGTTCAAGAAAATCTTCAAAGAACATGGGATAATGCTAGCCCCAAAGAACAGATACACCATCAAGAATTTATTAGGTTGCACAGTAAAAGACTCCATACCAACAGAACAGAAACCAGGAATTTACGAAATAAAATGTGCATATTGTGAACAGAGCTACATAGGCAAAACAAAAAGAAATTTGGAAATTTGGAGGAAAGAACATTTTAGGAATATTCGGTTTAAACAGGTGGATAAATCAGCAGTAGCAGCTCACTTTTGGACCAAAAACCATGAAATAAAACTGGGAATTAAACTGCTGAAACATCTTCACAGCCCATTGGAGTTATCCACTTGAGAAAAAATTTTCATATTAAAAAATAAGAAAACCTAATAAATTTCGAGTTTCCTCCTATGGATGAGCTCAGCAACTTCCTACTTCAACCAACAGAGGCCATCACAGAAACATCCATTTGTCCAGCCATAGTTTCGAGCAACGGTGGTTCAGTGAGCAATTGAAGATGGGAGAGATTCTCCAGAAACGCATCTTACTTTTGTGTAAGTGAATGGAGTTTAGTGTAAAAAATGAATACCTGAGTTTAGGTTATATCTAAGGTAATGATTCACAAAGAAGAGAAAAAACAGTATGGATAGAATAATCATTTATTTAAATAAAATGTCTAGGAATAGTAATTGATGAGAAATTTAATTTGTCACCATATAGGATCTGTAGTGGACAGATGCACCAAATGCACAGCTTATGAAAATTGGCAAAAATTAGTTGAGATTCAAATCATGAGGCAATGAGAACAGTTTATAAGATGCCATTCCGTCGCTGTTATCTTATGGAGCACCCATCTAGGTCAAAGCAATGTGAAAGAAGTCCAATGAAATGAAACTATAAAGAGTTCAAAAAGCATATGAAT
This sequence comes from Metallyticus violacea, assembly GCA_030762175.1. NCBI lineage: Eukaryota > Metazoa > Arthropoda > Insecta > Mantodea > Metallyticidae > Metallyticus > Metallyticus violacea. The sequence goes on along the minus strand of CM060845.1, from coordinate 57,290,071 downwards.
AGCAAAATCAATTTGTACTGTCTCACATTAAGTATTGTGTCTTGTTACTGGATTAATTCCATTTATTATAAAGGTACACAAGATAGCAGATTTGTATAATATAAAGAAGGTAAAGTGAGAACATGTTGCTTGACTAATGTGATGTGCAATTGAATTGAAGGAATGGATGAACCCAGCATACTCCATACCAATCAGACAAGCAACTGAAGATGAGGTATGATCTTGAAATATACATGAATGGAAGTAAATGTAATACAGGGGTAGGATCAGGTATAGTCATGTTTGTGAATGAGAAACCAACACAAACTGAAATACAGACTGCATGACAAATGCATAAATAACCAGACTGAAAAACTGGCTATACTGAAAGCACTAGAAAATATCAGAGAACTCAAATTCTAAATCAGAGGAAAAATTGGGAATTTAAGCCATCTACACTGCCAGCAAGGGGCTCTAAATGCCCACTCAAGGATCCCAACAACCATAACTTTCTTGATGAAGAAATTCACATATGGCTCAGAGGCCTTGGAACAGTGGAAATAAGGGGTTAAGGCTCATGTAGCCAAACTACCTGGCAAAGCAGACAGCTGAAGATCCACACCTGCATATATGTTAGATTAATGAAGTTAAGTGTGAACCTTACAAAACAAGCAGGCACACTTGAGAGAGAGAATGGGAGATGTGTTTAATGAGCTGAATTACAAAATCATTTTTCCCAAGCATAAAAAACAGACGTAGTGTGAAGTTAAATTTTGCTCCAAATTTGACAACAGTAGTAGCAGATCATGGAAAAATTAAGGTTTTATTATTATAGGTTTAAGATAATTTATGATGCTCAGTGTTCTTGTAATGAAGAAGATCAAAGTGTGAATAATTTTATCTATAAATGTGTAAATTTAATAAATAAAGGCAGGCATATAAAAGTGTTTCTAGGTGACCATTATGCAAAGAAAACATTAACATTTTACTAAGGCATTTTGCATATTTGTAAATAAATTAGAGGCAGTACTGTATAAGGAACAAGCATAAGCAAATTAAGAGTATAGTCATGTGACAATTGCTGTTATGAGTTATAAAATAATTCGGGATTTCAAGTAGTCTGCAATTCACATATATATGTATATATTTCTTTTCATTTATTGTGATTGATATATTGCAATATTCATTTTAAAATAACATGATAGCTAAATGGTTATAAAAGAAACACACAGAGCGAAGGCATACCTATATAATAGACTAGTGATTCCCAAACTGTGCTCTGCGAAGCATCTCCATCTGCTCCTTGAAGAAATTGGAACAATAAAGAAATGACCAGGTCTTGAAATTGTGAATTTTATGCAGCCATGAGTTTTGTCTTAAAAATCAAGTAGAAATAATTGAGGTGCATAATTGACCTCCTGCAGAATACAATGGAAGTCATCCCATGGAGTAATTATGTTGATGTGTGCACAGATGGTACAAAGGCCATGACAGAATGATGACTGGTGTTATCAAAAATTAACCAAAATGTGAAGGAGTGCAACAGTAGCCTCTGCATCCTCATCACCAAGCCCTTGCTGTGAAGAAGAGGTGTGTCCTAAAAGCACTCCTAGACAAAAACATGAAATTAATTATTTTTTTAAAATTATGACCTAAGAGTACAAGGCTATTCAAAGTGTAGTATGATGATGGGACTTTACATAAATCTTTACACAGAAATAACATTGCTCTTTTGAGGTAAAAGTTTGATTGAGCTTTTTGAAATGAGGGCTAAAGTCAGAACCTACCTGATGACAATGACTTCACTGTGGGAGACTGGTTATGTGATGAACGCTGACTAATGAAATTGGCATATTTTGGTGATATTTTTCAGAAAGTTAATAATGTAAGCCTCTCACTTCAAGCAAAAGGACAACAGTGTTTGGTTCCAGTGATAAACTCAAGGGTTTAAAAATAATGAAAAATGAAATCAAGTTTTGGGCAGAATCAGTAAACAGTGGCAATCTTGACAGCTTTACAGTGGTAAATATGAGAAAAACTGGATTCAAACATACCTGGGGATATCTTAAATGAGTTTCAAGTTCACCTACCAAGTTTTCTTGATAGTTTCAACAGTCTTTTTCTGGAAGAACTCCTTGAAAAACTAAAGAAAACTTTTGAGTTGTAAACCCATTATCTGCTGTATCAGGAAAGCCAGCCTCTCTGACAACACAGCATTTTGAATGCTTGATTGCTTTGACATCAGATTCTATGAAAAAAGATAATTTTTCAAATAAGAAACCACTATCTGAATTCTGTTTTTAGTTAAAAGACAAATTTAAAGTTTTGTCTGATAAAGCTAAAACCATCCTTTTGCCATTTGCAACTATTTATTTTTGTGAATTAGGCTTCTCTGCTTATGCAGCTACTAAAACAAAACACAGATCTCATCTTGATGTAGAACCAGATATTCAGTTCCAACTTTCCCAATTTTGACATAGTTATATAAATCTATTCAGTCTCACCCTCTCATAAGAATAGTTCTTTTATGGCCCCAAGTAGCATTTTTGGTTTTGCAACATTAAAAATGGTTTTTTATAGTTCATTTTAAAATGTTTTGTTTTAATTTTTTTTTTTGTAATATACGATGTGAAATTAATATTAAAAAATTTTTTTTTTAATGAAATGAACTAATAAAGCATGTTTCATATGTCCTAATTCTGAATCCTCAAATAGTATGATCATATGAGTGCTAGGTGAAAATTAGTGCTCTTTGATGAACTTTGCAACTGAAAAGTGCTCCATGATCTAAAAAGTCCAGGAACCACTGTAATTGACTGTGTATGGTAAGCAGTCAAGTTATTGGACAGTCAACTCTAAACTATATTCATCATCATGAATTGAAAATATGGTCTTTCTCAAGACATATTGAAATGATATTTCTTAAGTTCCTGGACCTTTATGAGATTGTTTCTAATATTTTCGAATGTTGTTTCAGGAAAGATGGAATTTTGTTTGACAAAGAAGCCATACTAGAATATATCATAACAAAAAAAAATGAATATAGTCGTAAACTAAAAGAATATGAAAAGCAGAAAAAGAAGGAAGAGGTATGCATGATTAGCCAGATTTTCTAGATATAAAAAATGTTGACTTAAAATTTATAGTTTTAGCTAATCTTTTATTTAAGAACATTACATTAATATTAGCATTTACTAGCCATTATGGTTGTAGGTATTCATAAAAGGACATCCTGAAAGATATTTTAATTCCTTGCATTGAAGTTCTAAGGTCCACTGTTTTTAGCAACTTTATAAGGCAATGTTTTGGAAACCTCATTTTTCTACATGGCTTCATGAGCCTCCTGAAAATTAAGGAATTTCTGGAAAAAGTTAAAGAGAAGTGGATTGAAATAGAAAGAAAGAAAAAGAAGATAAATAAAGAAGGAAAGAAGAGGTTTCTTACAACCAGGGGGTTAAGGAGATAGGAAACAGTGTTTAGATTAATGCTGTGGGAATCTTGATTTTTAAGAATAAAGTGCAATGTTAATTATGTATATAATGATATTTTAGTTTTGATTGTAATTTGAGGGTATTTTTTGTGTATACATATTATATTGTGATGTTACTTGTGGAAATAAGTTCATTCATTCATTCATTCATTCATTCATTCATTCATGGCTTTATGAATACTTTTCCCTACTGTGTAGTTGTATTTTGTTAGCATATCGACAAATAAGATCTTGTGACAGGCTTTATGGAATTTTTGGATGTCATTAAGTTGCCCATTTTGAATCCAGGTAATAAACTAAGCACAGCTACAGGGGAAGCAGCAGGCTATGGCAAAAATCATTGAAGTCTCTTAGTAAAATATGAAATACCTGCAAAAAGTACCCAACCTTGGGCCCGGAAAAAAAAAGTTCTATATCTGATTGAATACTTCCTAATTCCCTTCAAAGTAGGCTCCTTGTGAGTCCATGCACTTAGTCCAATGCCATCATTGAATGCAACACTGGAAAGCTTCTTTAGGGTTGGTACGCAACCACTAGAGTAGGAACAGACACCAGTATGTACATATGCATTTTTTAGATTCCCCCCAATTGTAGGTGTCTAATAGGTATGATAGGTGCAGATTTGGATACATTATAAAAAAAAAAATTCCATGGGACAACAGCAATAGCTTACATTCCTATGCAATTAATTAAAAAAAAAAAAAATGTAGATTTTTAATGAGATGAACTGCAATAGCTTACTTCCATTGAAATTTTCTAAAAACCCATCTATCCAGTCCATGTGCAGTGAAAGTTAAATTTACAATGTGGCACCTTTAAAACCTTCATTTGCAAATCAGTCACTCACGGGAAGACCCGCTCCAAAATTGGAGGCATATGTGCCCCACTGCATTCTCTTATTTATTATGTAGTGCAAAAGTAAAAAAGCATATATTTTTTAGGGGCATTTGAAAATGATTTACAATAGTAATATTTTTGTACCTTATTTATTATACAACATGGTTCAGTACACATGGGATCTCTCAATATTCTCACTACCAAAGTCATTTTATTATTATTAAATGGGTTTTTTTTCTATATATTCCTTTATCCCCAATAACTGGCACCATAAGCAATCAAAGACTTAATATCACTGCCATCTTCATTCCAATGCTGCGAAGCCATAATTTGGGAGCATTAAGCCACTGTTGCAAATTTTTTTACTTTTCAACTAGTTCCTTATATTTTTGCACTAGGCATAATCAGATGCAGCGGAATCCAATGAATATGGTGAGCTCCAATGGTGCCAACTTTGCAGTGTTCATAATGTTGTTATGGGACCATGCATTGTCATGTTGGAGGAACACTCCTGTTGACCACTTTCCTTTATGCTGTTGCTTAGTCCTGCATCTAAGCCATGGAAAGGATCTTGCAGTACACCTTGGTTGGCAGTTCTTCCTTGAGGAAGCCAGTCCATTACAAGTATGCCTTAAGTGTCCAAAAAGATTGTGATCATCTAATCACTTCAATTGCTCTCTTCAGTCCTATACCAGATACAGATCTGACTACGAAATCATCTACAAAAACTAAATCTGGAATTACTCTATTGTTAATTATTGGTGAATACACTCTTTAGTTATCTCTTCTAAAATTTCATCTATGAATAAATTATATGAAAACGGACTTAACTCGCATCTCTGCATCACTCCTGTATTATCCTCTATGTATTCTGTAACATTGTACAAAGAATAATTTATACCAAATTTATTCCCATAATATAAGCTTTGAAACATTTTTATGAAATTCTTGCTGACTCCTTTTCTTTAAAAATTTAACCATAGAACATCTCTGTTTATGTACTTGAAAGATTCCTCAAATCAATAAATACTATTTATACTGTCCATCTTTTGTATTTATTTACAGTAGTGTCTTATCACAAAAATATTGGCTGCTCTTCTTTTTATAGAGCCTGCCTGAAACTCTGAAAATTTGTTCTCTTTCTCTGCCCACTCCTTTGAACACCTTATAACTCCAATTGAACTTCTTGTGCTTACCCCATCTTCACAGCATGTAGCGTACACAGGTTGACAACTTCTGGGTGATGGCTTGCACACTACAGACGTTACAGCATAGCATAGACTAATGAATGTTGGATATATCTATAGAGAAACAAATCTCTTATACAGCACAAGTCACTATAATAATAAATGTAAAGGGACAACTGTAATCTTTGCTGCAGCAAATTGGATTACCTGAACAAATAGGTGAAGCTGCCCAAAATATTTTCTGTATGGAATGTCCAAAATGATGCTAGATATGCCATTTCTCATATTTTCATATGTTGTTTTAGTGCACTTTTTTTAAAGATTAAAAGTAAATTTAGTGTATTCCTGCTTTGGTACTTTATTGCATAATGTAAGAGACTGTTAAGCTCTTTCAGAAAGGCAAAACTAATATATAGGAATAGTTTTTTTTGTATTGGTTAAATATTGAATGTTTTAGTGTATTTGAAGCTATGTAATTGCAGATTGAGCTGGCAGAATTAGCTGCAGCAGAGGAAAGATCAAAACTCAACAACTTTCTGAAAACAGAGAAGAATATTGTCAGTGCACCTGTCAAAGCTTTTAAATCAGGTAATTATATAAAATATTGTAACTTTTTCAATTTGTGACTTTTTATTGTGTGATAAACTATTGGAGAGTAGTATGGACCCCGCGGCGGACGCCTAATTGACGTCACATCCGGTTTTAGTTCAAGGTCATTTTTGGTGATGCCTTGAGTTGTGTGTTGGATGTGACGTTTGGTTGTAAAGCGTCCGCCGAGGGGTACATTTTTTTTTTTGAGTATTTTTTTTTTTTGAGTATTTTTATTGAAGGTTTCAGTTACATGGTAGGAGTACATACAATTATACGATACAGATAGATAATATATTGGAGTACATATAATATTACAAGTACAGATACATGATTAATGGTACATTGTTTTAAAATTTTTTTTTTGTTGAGTATTTTCATTGAAGGTTTCAGTTACATGGTAGGAGTACGTACAATTATACGATACAGATACATAATATATTGGAGTACATATAATTGTAGAATATTGATTGAGTACATACAATTACACGATATAGATACATAGTATATTGGAATACATATAATTGTATTTGGATAAGTACAGATACATGATTAATACATTGATACAGAGGGATACAGAAATAGGTGATAGAAGAGTAATGTGAATGATGCAAAGGAGAATATACAAGTAGAGCATATGACGTAGGTAGCACATATTGCACTGAAATGCGTTTGTTACTTTTTGACGACGACGATAAAGTCGAAGGTTGTGAGACAAATATTTTGTTGTTCTTGGTCCATGGTCCTGCACGTTAGGGTGAGTTTATTGTTGTGGAGGACGAATTGTTCGCAGAAGTAGAACCTGTTTGAGATAGGTGCTTTGTTGACGCTGGAGAAGTTGAAGTGGAAGGCGATGGGTATGTTGCTATGTTTGGCGATGCGAATGGTTACGGTTCTGTGCGACTTGTGTCCGGCGATGTGGGTAGATTGGATGGTTAAGGCGTCTCGCGCGTCTTCGATGTAGAAGTGCAGCAAGAGGTTGTTTCCTGCAAGAATAAGAAGAAGAGGGTAAGTATATTAGAAAAAAAGGAGAAAAAAAAAAGAAATAAAAATATTGAGAATAGTACATGAGAGGTGAGTGAATGTAATGTGGTACTTACCAACTTGGAAGTAATCTGTGTGCATGGGTGCGAGTCCTTGGGCAGCTCCAGAAAGTCGATGATGTGTTTGCGATTACCGTTTGGCAGTGTTTCTGTACCGTTGTACACGACGTAGAACGGTGCTTCGTTGAGTGCTGTTATTTGTTCCTGCGTGAGATCGTTGTACGACGTAGGCAGCCAGACCTGATTTCCGTCCTGGAGTCGTAGTACAGTTTTTACTCCGTATTGAGTGTTGAGGGAGCGTACGCCGACAACAGCGTATGGTTGCTTGTAGGTGAGGTCTCGCACGGAGATGAAAGTTGGAATGTGTCCCAAGTTGGTGAGGTCTTGCAGAACAGTTCGTTGCATGATGCTGACGCGCCGACGACTAGGTAGGGAATAAGTGCGGGAAAGGAAGTGTTGTGGGTATAAAGTGTGTGGAGAGGAGGGGGGTGAGCGTTTGTGATTGGTTGAAAGAAAGGCACGTGAACCGTAAGCATTAGGGAGAGAATGATGTAATGTGGTACAAGTGTGAGCACGTGGTAACGTGTTAGGAGGCGTTTTCGTCGTCGTCGTTGTTGTTGTTGTTGTTACTGGGTTGTTGGTTAATGCTGTCCACGAGGAGACTTTTATATTTGTGATGGAGTTTGACGATATTATTCCATTCCTGTAGAAATATGGCGATGCCGGGTTTCTTTTCTATGTTATTGAAGATTATTGCAGGGGTGCCGAACACGTGTTTGAAATGCAACGTGTGGTTATCGTTGATTTTTATTTTGACTTTGCGACGTTTGTTTTTCTCTGCGTTGTCGGTGATGGTGGTAGGGTCGAGATGTTGGATTATTTGCGGTCCGAGTTCCTCTACCAGTTTGCTCCACTGGTTGACACCTTGGAGGGTGACGAATTGATCTTTGCCGCACTTGGAAATGGTGATGACGTGGGCTCCTGGCGGTCCGGCGATGGAGAGGAACTTGGAATGCTTGGCGTTGATGAGGTGTATGTGTCCGGCGCACCTGAAAAAATGAAAAAAATAGAGAATTGTGTTTGGTAGGGTAGCGGTGGGGAGAAAGAAATAGGTATGACAGGAACGGTACTTACATGTTTTCTGCTTGCCGTTTGCAGGACGAGTGCGGGCGAGGGGCTATGCGTTTAGAGTATATGGACTTTTTTCAGAGGCTGATAGGATTGATGCGCAGAGGTGCACCGCGCATGTCGTTTGTAGGATTGTAGGATGAGACGGTCGTTGTAGTCATAATGTCGGATTCTAAACTTGGGATAGAAGAGAGATGTTGGTAAGTTGCAGCATCGGTGGGATACGTATGCGACGGCGTAGTGACCGCACGTTGCGCTGTCGTCGCCTTGCAGGCGACGGCAATTGTAGGTCCACATGTTGCCGCAATTGCGTGCTAGAAAATGTTGGAAGGCTGGCAAGAGCGGGGGCAAACCGTAACTGTCAAAATATTCTCCCCGTCCGTTTTTGTTTATAAATATGCTAATCCAGTGCTTTCCCGGTCGAGTGCTAGGATCGGTGTTTGCGACGAGAGCTATGGGTAGTTTGGCGAAGGTGGGAGGTAAACGATCGGAGGGGAATACTCCTGCGAAGTGTTTGTACTTTTTGAGAATGTCGTTTATCTGTTTGGTGTTCATGATATTAGTATGGATCTGTGCACGTCGATTTCCAAGGTTCTGTAGAGTTCCGACATGAGTAGTATGCAGACTGGTTCTGGCAAAGCCTTACGAAATTCCATTTTTATAGAGACATTACCGTGATGAAGACCGGAAGCATAGTCTTTGTTGGCGGTCATATCGGCGGTTAGGTCGAAAGCGAAGATGGTGTAACCGTTTGGATATGCGGGTCTGTTGATGATTGTGCCCTTGTTTTTGAAGTGTATGCCCAGTCCGTCTTGGAGAGTTTGAAAGCAGTCGAGGAAGTGCCCTTCGTCGAAATTGGGTTGTAGTGGTTGAGAGGGGAACGGTTGATTATTGACGAAGAGTTGAAGCGCCGCGAGATCGAAGTGTTGGAAATGATAGGGGTTTTTGGAGACGTCACCGGTGTAGGCCTTATCGCTGGTAATGGCGATGATGATTCTGCGCGGTATTTTTCCGACGAGAACGTCGTTAAATTGTGCTCCGGTGTTTCCCTTGGGTATATTGAGGGTTTGAAAGTCGACGTCCTTGAAGTGATATTTGGCGTTGCTTTTGGCGAGAGCTGACTGGTGGGCAAGTTTGATGGTGGGGCTGGGTCTGACCTGCTTGAGATGGAGTTTAGTGGACACGATTTTGGTGTATCCTTTGAAAAGTGGGTTTTTGGAGAATAGGTGGAATTGCGGAGTGGAAGGGGTGAGTTTGACGGTGAGATTGACGTTATTGAGTAGCAGAAGGTTTTGATTGAAGATTCCGCTAGAGAGGCATCCCATGAGCTGCACCAGTTTGCTGTTTTTGGTGTATTCCTTTCGCCACTTTATTCCCTCGTTGTTATCGAAATCGTTTAGTTTGCCAGGGGTGTCCAGGGCCCATAGAGACGATTGCAATCTTCCGTTCATGACGTCGGTGGAGTAATTGAGTAGGGTTTCCAGATAGGTTTTGAACGGATACCCCGTTTGAGGCATGGAGATGTTGACGTTATTGAGAGACACGCTTACCTGGCTAAAAGGGAATTGAGAGAATTGTTGACGAAGGTGACGTCACCGGCATCGGTAATATCGGTACCGTCCTCCTTGACGATTTTGACGAATGCTTCTAGAATGACGTAAGACAGGTCCAGGTAATCGTCGCCATTTCCAGAGTAATGGAAGGTTATGGGCGAGTTTGGGGATATGGTGTTTTGAGGGTTGAGAGCGATGGTTCTGTACTCCTCTACGTTGGTTTGGACCGGCAGCTCGCGAAAGATGTCCAATTCCGAATTCATGTATACGGTACCCATTACGAAAATATGTCGTGGACCTTTGATTGCTTGGTTTTGCGTTTGTGCTTGCACCGTCGTTTGGTCTTGCGTTTAGGGCGTCTAGCCTTAGACTGTGTTCGTTTTTTTTTGGTAGGGAGTTTTATTCTGGGGCGCTTTCTTCCAGAGCCGAGCATGGTATTTATTTTAGCGTCTGCCTTTCGCTTGAGATTACTGCCGGCCTCCTTAAGTCGGTTTCGGAAGGCCTCCTTGGGCGTTGCGGAGGTGTTGGCAACGTCGGAGATGACATTTGCACCCATTCTGAGGGCTTCTTTTCCTACGGCTTTGGCACCGCTCTTTAGTATGGGGAATAGGGATCGAAACAGTCCGCCTAGAGCGCTGAAAAGTCCGCTTCCCTTTTGGTAACGGTTGCCTCTGTAAAGGACGAAGTCGCGATTGTCTAATCCGCTACCGGCCTGATTTAAGTAGTATTGATAGATGAAATTATCGTTGTGGTTCATGTCGGTTGTATTTCGATCTGAAGGAGAGAACTAAAGCCGAAGAAAATCCGTCTGCAAATGGCAGGAGATCGCCAAAACCATCCCTTAAATCTACGGTGATCGTGTTGAAATCCTGTTGGAGCAACGGTACCCAGTTGAGAGGAAAGAAAGATTTTTCGACTGTGAGTCTCTTGGCCGATTGGGATTCGAATTCCAAAACCGTGCTGTCCACCACTTGGGCGAATGTATCGCCCACCATTTGCGGGGCGATTAGATTGCAGTAGACGAAGACTTCGTAAGGGATTCCCATGAACGGGTCCGCGTCATACGCCGGCGTTGGATGTTGCACGATGTCGACGTTGGGAACAAATCCGAGCATTTTGGACACGTTAGGTGAAGGAATGAGCTGCGTGAGCGCGCGTCTGTGCTTGGGGATGTTTGGCCGAGATACGCTTGGGTTGGTATCGGCGACGGGAGGGGGCGGCGCGGCGCCCGAAGACGCCGGAGCGGGGGGAGGCGTGGGTTTGGGTTTGGGTTTTGTGGGTGGCTTGGCGACAGGTTTAGGGGTGGGGGGCGGTTTTGGTTTGGGTTTCCTGGGTGCATCGGACATGGGCTGATCGGACGCTCCTTCTCTGTTTGCGTTTACGTTTAATAGTTCAAACGGCGTGACGTGACCTTCGTTCATATTGAGGTCAAACGGTTGATCTGGTAGTGAGGGTGCATCGGACATGGGCTGGTCGGACGCTTCCTCTTCGTTTACTTTTAAGAGTTGGAACGGTGTGACGTGCTCTTCGTTCATGTTTAATAGTCCCAACGGTGGATCTGGTAGGGTGTTGACGATAGACCGCTTAGCCTGTTCGATGACCTGGCGGTTGACGACGACGCGACCGTCCCTTAAGCCGAAGACGTTGCTTATGTTTTCGCTGTTTTCAAAAGCACGGTTGAAGGTTTGTACCATTTCAGCCGGGTCCATGCGTATCTCGTTTTTGAGACGAAACCAGAAAGGGACATCTATTATGTGGGGTACGCCATCCACGTAAGTGGAATGCGTTCCGCGGAAGACGCAGGTGTTGTTGAGGTTGTAGAAACTGATTGGATATCGAAGCTTGGTTAGAGCCACTTCCCACTCCCCACGCAATACCACCCTTTCCGGCAACAGGTTGGAAAAGCGAGACGTGGTGTTGTCGGCAAAGCGCTCCATGGACGCGTTGCTAGCGAGCGTGATCGAAAACGGTTTTTGTCTGATCATATCGATGTAACGTCGGAATGCTTTACCCAGGAATTGAATTTGTCCGGATATCCTTTCCACTTGACGAGTGCCTGTTTACTGGTGCCCCTACCCCTAGTGGCTAGTATTTTATCGACTTTGTAGGTTTCGGGTAGGTTGACCTTTTGAAGTTCTTGAGAGTAAAATATTCCCTGCACGCGTTCACCAGCCAAGTCCTTAATCTTATAAACCACGGGGGTGCTTAGCACAACGTCGTAAATTTGGAATATTTCGTCCGTCCAATTCTGTTCATAGCCCTTGTCGAATTTCATCTTTTCCCTAGATATGCGAACGTGATCGCCCACGCGAAATTTTGGTTTAGGGCGAGCCCGCGGTCTGCTGCTGTTGCCGTATAGATTTTCATACACTGTAAAAACGTTGGTTTTGTTGACGTCAGCCGGAGCCATCTTTATGGATCTGTGGTGCGAGGTATTGTACGAATGTAAGAGTGCGGGCAGCACGTTGACGTACGCGAAGGTGTTTTTGTGCGTAAAGTAGCGCCACATTTTGGTTTTTAATGTTCGGTTAAAGCGTTCCACTACACTGGCCTTCACATTGTTGTTCGTTGTGTAGTGTTGGACGCCGTGGTGTGTGAGAAACTCGCGAAACGTTTTGTTGGTGAATTCGGTGCCCTTGTCAGTTTGCAATACTTTGGGGATTCGCTTGTGCTTGGCGAATATGGAACCGAACGCCTTGGCAACGTTTTTCCCAAACTTGGCCTCTAGAGGTACAGCCCAAGCATATTTGGAAAATACGTCAATTACGGTGAGTATGTAAGAGTAAGGTTCGTTGTATCGCTTGATACCGGTCATGACGTTTAGGTCCGCCTCCCACAGGTCGTCGATGTTTGTGACGTGATAATTTCTGGTGGGAAATTTCTTTCTGACCTGCCCGTGCAGGGTGTAACTCTCCTTTCCCCTGAGAAAGGCTTCTATTGTACGTTTGGAAATGCCCGTGGCCCTGCGGAGTTTTTCGGCAGTGCCCAGCCCCGCGTAATGGTCGATGTGATCGTAAATGTCCTGCAAATCCATAATTAGTACAGCGTCTCCCAATCTAGATCGTCTTCCTCTTGTGCGTTTGATTTACGGGAACGCGGTCTGAGTCCGTACCTGTTGGTGAAATGAGCAACGTTGCGAGCCCTTTTAAGCTTCTTCTTTTCTGCAGAGTCCTGAGGCAGCGTCACCTTTTTGGAGGAATGTTCCGTCTTTGGCTTCTTTTTTGGATCAAACGTGTCTGTTAGTAGACTGTCGTTGAAATCATAGTTTCCGTTCACCTCTCGTTCCCTATGTGTATTTTCGTGCGGAGCCCTGAGTTTTGAAACCAGGTCGTAATAGTTGGCCAACTTGTACTTCATGAAGCTCCACTTTTGCTGCGGGGTCAGTTTGGAGCGCTGCAATTGAGTGATGTCTTTGGAAATGGACGTTATGGCCTTGTCTATGACGTGCAGTCTCTTTGCACTCTCCGGTTGAGACTGCAGGAGCATTATTTGCTTCGCGTGCCTCATGACGATATTAACGCGCTAGCTATCGAACCTAGCACGGGGAGAAGAAAAGCAGGTAGGAATCCTCCCTTTTGCGTCAGGATGTTCTTCTTCTTCTTCAACGACACCTTCTTGTTGACTAATTTTCTCCACGTTGTTTTATGTCTTTTTAAGCGTTTCTTACACGCTGGAGAAATGCATACCCGCCCTTTGTTAACGTTGTACACGCATTCGGAGATTGCCTTGATTAATTCGGGGCTTGCCTGTTTGAGCATAATTTTGCGCGCGTCCGGGTTTGGCCTTGCTCAAGGCGACCAGATTATTGCATTGTTTTGCGATGAGCGGGGAGGTTAGTTTTTGTATTTTTGCCTTCATCGTCGAAACCTTAATAATACTTGAGACGACGACCACCGCGATATTTATAGGGAGACAAAACATGATGGGTCCTCTCCCGGCAGCACTCCGGTTCTATACCTGTATCTGTCCGGAGTGTACTGCGTACAGTCCAATACCAAGTAACCGTGAGGATTTTCGGTAGCCTTCTGAAATGCCTCTAGCAAGAATTTGGAGTTTCGCGGTTCCATCTGTTGAAATAGTCTGTCTATCTGCATCTTGTCTCTGTTATTCTTGAACACCACGATGTAATTGGCGTTTAGCGAGATTGTGCGAAATTTCCTGCCCTGAGGGAATATGTTTTGCAGAATGTATATGACCCCAAAGTTTCTGTGGTGCGAATCTTTGGTGAACAAATTGGACACTTCTGTGCTATCGCTCTCGTACATCATGTCGTCGATGACCACGAGATCTCCCTCCCTGATGCTGCACATGTTAGGAACGCCCGCGTGTGTCACTACGTTAAACGTGCAATGGTTGAATTCGGAGCCCAACTTGGGCGGATACTCGCGTGGATGACACCATACGACCCTTTTTGGTACCTTATCGAACACTCGTTCTGCGTTGGCAATGGCGCGCTTAACAAATGTGGACTTCCCGCAGCGCGACGGTCCCGCAACCTGTATGGTGCTTGGAAACGTAAATTTCTCTGGTTCTGTCATTTCCACATCCCTACCCGGATGCGTCTTTTTGAACCTACCCTTGTTGGGAATTACCTCTCCCAAAGACACATCTGTCATTTCCACGTTTCTGCCGGGGTTCGCTCGCTTAAACCTGCCCGTGTTGGTAATCACCTCACCCAAGGATACGTCTTCCATCTCTACGTTACTACCGGAGTTTGTTCGCTTAAACCTACCCCTGTCTGGCACCACTTCTCCCATGGAAACGTCCTTCATGTTTACGTTTCTTCCCGGATAGCACCGCTTAAATCTTCCCTTGTTGGGGACCACGGGTGGAATCGTGTCAAACGAAAAAAACTCTGGCGGTTCCAGATTGAAATTGAAATCCCCTGTAGGTTCCGTAAAACGACGCTTGGAGCTCTCATCGAAACACATATTATTCAACTTGCGTTTGCGCGGTAAAAGCGCGTGCCAATTCACGGGTTTCATCTTTTCGCAGGGTATTAAGGCGTGCCAAGGGACGTAGGGGTTTCTGACTTTCTTACGTCTTCTCTTGCGAACCGGAGACAGCAATACCTTAGGCTTCATCATGTACTCGGTTTCTCCCTGGTCATATCGGGCAAATTTAGGCTGAATTTCATCCTCGCTGTCATTTTCCTCCTCTTGTTCTTCTCTCCGTTTCTCTTGGTGCTTTCTTTTGGTTGCCATATTATGTGCGAGCGTCGTTAATCCTCCTTCTTTTATAACCGTAAGGATACGTCTCGCCGGTTAGCGGGTCCTGCACACGCTTGTCAACAACCATGCGAAACGTTTTGATCGAAGGTTCCGTTACAACCGTCCATAGACGCTTTCTGGCGATGTTGCGGCCTGCTATAAGTACAGATGCGTCGTTATGCGAATGGGCCATGCTCCGAATGACACTGCCGTTAACTTTGCTCAAGGTGCCGGAATTTAGGGTGATCCCCTTTACCTTGCACACTGAATGTTCTTTGTCGTTACATTTAACGTCAAACATGTAGCTCTTTGGTCCCGTGGATGCAAATCTCCAAATGTATGCGTCGTGTCCGTATTTTGACAATTCATCCGTCATATTGCCCAAAAAAGGTCCTGTTTTTGGAAGCCATTCGCCGGGTTTATAGGTCGCTATTACGGAGTCTGTGTCGAAGTAGCACACGCGCTGCCCCAACTTACGCAAGTATGAATACAGTTCTAGACGAGCGTGGGCTGTGGTGTAGGCGGCAATGACAACATTTGTAGTGAAATTCTGTTTGGGACTTCGCTCATCGTACCTCCAAACAACGCACATAATGTCGTCTGTGGCAGGCAGGTACGTTTGTACTTCCACGCCTGCATCGTTCAAGAGCTGAATAAGGCGAGCGTGGGAGTTTACAAGTTCGTTGGTGGGAAGGTTGTCGTGCTGACCGTATTTTCCCCAAAAAGAGTTTAACATCAGCTTTGCCAGCTCTCTCCTACCCGGATTGTCACACATGGCATTTGGATCCAAAGACACCCCCTCTTGCTCCAAAAACATTTTCACAAACGCGTCCTTCTTTTCTGGCGTGTTGCACTCCAAAGGCCAGCCGGAAGCTTCCGTCTTCATTTTCAAAAATTGATTCACGTAATCCTCAAAGAATCCCTTTTGGTGCGGTCCATATTTAACCATTTCGTATTCCCATATTTCGTACGTTTGCAAGAGCACGTAGCCTTCCTTCAGTGCAACTTTAACCTCGTCAATCACCCACGTGCCCTGCAAAGACCTCTCCTCGTCACTGTGGTTGCACTCCTCTTGACATTTTGCTTCTGCGCAGGTCATGCACAGAGGAAAAAGCAATTTTCCATCAACCCGCACGGGTAATACAGGATGATAAATTCCAGAGGGCGGTAGTATTTTACATTTTATTATACCACCCTGTACATTCTCCAAATTAGGAAATGTATCTACGTGTAGCTTTGGATGTCCAACCGGGTAGGCTTTGGTCTTATTAACAAAAGGATACAGACTGCAAACGTCAAAATAAAACATTTTTTCATCCCCAAGCGTCTCCTTATACATCTTCGTACAATTTGTCCTTCCCCCAAAGAATGCATCCCTAGGATTCAGAGGTTGCGGATGCGATTTAGAGTACGACTTCACAAAATCGGCTAGTTCACAGTTGGACTTTGTCATGTCGTTAAATTCACATTCCCACATTTCAGTCAAATTGTAACCGGCATTCTTTATTTTTCGCGACACTCGCTTCGTGTCCTCATACCTAGAGCCCATGGTTTCGTTGCCGGTGCCGTACACGACAGAATGTCGATTGGGAAAACAGCGCGTGCAACCGTGGTAGAAGCAACCGTGAAAAAAGTACACACACTTACTCTCCTCTCTGTATCCGTCTACTTTGTGACCCATCACTTTCACTTCTCTGCAGCGAAACGCGTGCTGAATGACCACGTTTTGCTGGTGCTCCAACCACGACAGCCAAATGCATGCTATTCGTGATTGTTTGTCTGCCAGACGGTATCCACCTACGGGAATTATGGGAATGGTATTTGGCGTCATAAAGCGCTTTCTGTACACGTTCATGCACGCATGTGCAATTGTAACACATTCTCTGAAGGGATCTATATCATTTTCGTCCATGAATTCCCTTCTAAATTTGGACACTCCCCCGTATAGCAGAAACACGTCTGTTTTGCAGTATGATACCATTTCC
Organism: Metallyticus violacea; assembly: GCA_030762175.1. Taxonomy (NCBI): domain Eukaryota; kingdom Metazoa; phylum Arthropoda; class Insecta; order Mantodea; family Metallyticidae; genus Metallyticus; species Metallyticus violacea. The sequence continues at coordinate 57,273,071 of CM060845.1, read as the reverse complement.
TTTTCCATGTTAAACACGTAACCGGAGGCCAGCTTTTCCGCGTACCACTCCTCAAACGCCTTACGCCTGTGAACGGACATGCCCTCGGGACAGTAATACTTTTGATCGGGAATGGGCCCCTGGTAGTTTTCATTTTCCTTGGTGTTAAATAAATAAGGAAAATAACCCTTGCTATCGGCTAGATTAAACGTCTTTGGAAATCTGGCCAAAGGCATGGGAATAAAGTTCAGCGAGTCTAAAAACGTTATCTTGTCATGCTTCATCCTGTATATACGCGTACCCGTAATAATTAGTTCTGGTGTCCACCCGAGGTTCCCAATCATGTACTTGAGTATAAATTGACCATCGTAAGACCTGAGGTTGTGGGCAATGACGGTAACGTCCCAGAAATCGAACCTACTCTGGGTAATGTGATCAAATAGTTGCTTAACCGGATCTGTTCTAAATACCCACTCCTTTATACCGCATTGCGAACAATAGTTCATTTTATGTGTCACGTCCATGCATACAGAACATCCCTGGTACAAAACGCATAGATTTGGTAGGTGTTCAAATGTGTCAACATTACTCATATACGGAGTGTTTTGCGTGCATTCAAAATCTATAAACATGAAGATAAATCTATTCTTCTTCTTACTAGAAATATCAGATTTATAAGGTTGAATGTAGCACAAGTGATTTGCATCCACATGGCACTTGCACGCGTTACAAAATTTTTCATTGCACTTATGCGACGTCTTCCTACGTCGGCTATTAACCAGTTTGTTGCAGGATAGACACACCTTTTCAATGTCGCAAACAGACACATTCTTAGGATAATATGACCCCTTCAATAAATGGTTATTATAACATTCCTCGCCCCTAAAACTCCTGTGACACGAGTTACACTCCCTAATGACAGTATCTGTCGATTTGCACTCCAGGTGACATTTGGTGCATTTCAAATCGCAGCGGTGCCTCTCTTTTTTATTCACAGATACGTAATTACACTGACGGCAGTAAAACTTGCACGAAAATGCTCTGTGCAGGTCCACTATAGCGTTAAAGTGTTCATCATGTAACAATAAGTCGAGGTGTTTTTCAGAGTTCGCATTCCACTTGTACAACACGTTCTTTCCCGAATGACCCCCAAACACGGTAATGTTATATTCCCGCAGTTTACGTGCAAAACTTTCAACGTCTTGCAGAGTGTAAGCACCATCGCGGGATCCTACATTTTGGCACAATTCTAACGCCTTCTCCTTTTGAATGCGTTGAAAACGTCTAACCGCACGATAATTATCATCTCCGTCAACTTTAGCCTTACACACAACAATGGCTCTAGGTAAACACAATGTGTCATTATTTTTAATCTCAATAATTCCTTTATTCCTGCTACATATTTCGCAGGGTTTGAAGCACGAACCCTGCACCTCTTTGGTCCACACGCAGTTAATGTTCAATGGTCCTCTTATCAAAAATTCCCTATTACTCTGCATAACCCTCTCTATTGATTTTATTATAGCCTCCGGATTTATTTGATCAAACCTGCGAACGCTCATATTAAATGGAGCAGAGGGATGTCTAGAATCACTAATAGATAACCCCATGTACCCGGGTTCATTGTTCAACAGGTTTTCATTTAAAAAGTTCAACAACCCCTGGAACGTTTCAGAAATCCACAGTTCAGGATTTGCATTTTCAGGCATGGGTCGCACGGTTACAACGGTTTCCGAAAATCCTGAATAAAACTTATTCACCGAACGCTTGCGATGCTGAGCAATGTCAAATAACGGTGGTGCACTTACCAACATCTCCTCCTCCATCCCACTATCGTTAGGCAGGTCATCGTTGCCGTCGTTAGAAGGTAGGGAAATATCACCTTCGAAATAAGACAGAAAGTCCTCGTCGTTGTCCGAAGGAATAGGAAAGTCCTCTTGAAAATAAGGCGACAGGTCCTCGTTTTCCATCATACCACGTTAGCAAGTAAACCTTTAAAGTAAACGTGAAATATATCGTTTTAACGTTATATACAATTTGCGCAACGCTCCACATCTATCTATCTATCTATCTATCTTTTCAGTTGTGTAATGCCTTTATAATAGTGTATTAATAATTTGAATACATGCATTAAATATGAGTTTAATTATGCAATAATAAATAACACTTACGGTGACATCACACACGGCGTACATGAAGTGTCGTTTTCACCGTTACGTTTACACTTGCAGTCACTATCATCACAGCAAGCAATATACAGCGTTAGCAATATGGACAATATGGTTGCTATTAAAATTCCAATCAACATCACCTCATAGTCCTGCATGGCTTTGTAAAGCGTACACAAGAATCAAGCTAATGCACACAGTAAACAATTCTTTTTTACCACTTTACAAACAATATATATATGTACCCGCTAGAACTCTCGAACCCATGCCTTGCTCAGTCATATACCGTGAGTGCTGCATTCTGCGAGAAAAAAAATGTGGTACGTCATTTGTAATTCTATTCCCCCTACTGCAAGTTACAGTGACGGTAGGCGGTGTCGATCCCCTGCCCTGCGCAATGATATACCGCAAGTGCTCCACTCTGCGCTGGGAAAGGGGAAATGTACATCATTTGTATTTGCTATTCCCCTACTGCAAGTTACAGTGACGGTAAGCGATGTCGATCCCCTGTCCTGCGCAATGATATACCGCAAGTGCTTCACTCTACACCGGGTGAGGGGAAATGTGCTACGTCATTTCATTGCTATTCCCCTACTGCAAGTTACAGCGGCGGTAAACGGTGTCGATCCCCTGCCCTGCGCAATGATATACCGCAAGTGCTTCACTCTACGCCGGGTAAGGGGAAATGTGCTACGTCATTTCATTGCTATTCCCCTACTGCAAGTTACAGCGGCAGTGAGCGGTGTCGATCCCCTGCCCTGCAAAATGATATACCGCAAGTGCTCCACTCTGCGCTGGGAAAGGGGAAATGTGCTACGTCATTTTGTAATTGCTATTCCCCTACTGCAAGTTACAGTGACGGTAGGCAGTGTCGATCCCCTGCCCTGCGCAATGATATACCGCAAGTGCTCCACTCTGCGCTGGGAAAGGAAAATGTGCTACGTCATTCCCAAGACGATAGTACATGTGCACTTGCAGCGTGTGGACTTTCCAATCTAGTAAGAGCATCCGGTGGTTAACTAGCTGGTGCAAGTCTGACACTAACAACGTCCGGTCTCGATGGCTGCGGTCTGTTGATAACTTCCATTGTTTTTCCTATGATACCACTGCATCCGGTCTACATCCGGTTTCGATTGCTGCACACTGCTGATAACCTCCATTGTTTTTTCCAACGATAACACTGCATCCGGTTGCAACAATCCATTATCTCTTCCCCCAGACTTTCGCTACGTCAGCTTTATGGAGCACGGGACCTCACCACATACGTCATACGTCTTCAATAAAACATTGCCGCTTTTCCTCTATCACATTCAGTGCTTGACTGCTGCTGCTGCTCCTGTTGCACATGCCACGAAGTGTACCGCAGTGGAAACAAGTTTTCAACGTCTTACACATACACACATTTGTGTATTATTACCGTTATTTATCGTAGTACTTATGTGTTATACTTAAAGTGGTGCATTAATTCATTTTTTTTTGTTTAATACTGCACACCATATTTCATTGTTTATAATTTCATTGTTTTATTATATGTGTTTTTGTATACATTCATTTCAGTTGCTAAACGATTTCCATGCTAAAAGGATCAACGCAGTTTTTTTACCATTAATCCTGAATTCATTCCTGTAAGTAGCATTTATTCATTTATTACATATATGTAGGTGTTTGTAGTATTACTCACATTATTATTATTATTATTATTATTATTATTATTATTATTATTATTATTATTATTATTGCTCCTTCACGTCCAGTCCTTGCATACAATGGTGTAAAGTACGCGCTGGTGCATATTCTGTTATTTTTTCAATATGGATGTTTTGTTAACGCTGCACGTAACGTGTACTGTTATTATTTTTGTGTTGTGTCTTTCATATTAATAACGTTCCTCTTTTGTTTTTTCTTATAGTTTGTTAACGCTGCACGTAACATCATTACTCTGTGTACTGTTATTATTTTTGTGTTGTGTCTTTCATATTAATAACGTTCCTCTTTTGTTTTTTTTCTTATAGTTTGTTAACGCTGCACGTAACATCATTACTCTGTGTACTGTTATTATTTTTGTGTTGTGTCTTTCATATTAATAACGTTCCTCTTTTGTTTTTCTTATAGTTTGTTAACGCTGCACGTAACATCATTACTCTGTGTACTGTTATTATTTTTGTGTTGTGTCTTTCATATTAATAACGTTCCTTTTTTGTTTTTTTCTTATAGACGTCGTGCTGTTTACAGTTTTTTTCATTTTTTTTTCTTTCCTGCTTCTACGTGGTGGTTGCTGTGGTACATGATAAAAGGACTGGTGGTTTGTCGCAGCATCGTTGTGTATCCATCGTAAGTGTTCATTTATAGTCATTGTTAATACTTTCACGTACACATTTATATTACTCTATTTCCTTTATTTTCGTTTCTTATGCACAGATGTCATTGTCAAGCTGCTTTGCAGAGGAGTGCCAACCCTGCTTTACCGTCACCTGTCCCTTGTGTTCTAGTAAAACCTGTGCTGGCAGTGCATTCAATTTATCCATCACTTTCATAGCTTCAAAAGTAACACCCCTTCCTACACCTCCATTTGCCATTAAATGCGCGTACTGTAACTACCCCTTTGAATTTACTCATAATGATGTGCGTCCCACGCGCGTAGATCTGCATTTACCCTTTTGGAAACGCTCCATAAAGTGCTGTAGAATTTTTTGCATTTTCCCAGGTTTCACAAACGTTAACTGCAGCCACGATTGTTCATTTGCTGCTATTCGAAATCCATATTTTGTACTCGATTGCTGTTTTAACTTTTTACACTTCACACTCGAACCACCATTATGGTGGTATCATGAGCACACACAAATAAATCACGATCCGCGTTTACACTTTGCAAACACAGACACTATAACTTATTGGGATATTTCTAGTTGGCACTCGCACTTTAACGATCCTCATTCCCCTTAATTGTAACACGCACTTTTATTTTGTTTTTGCAGATTATGGCCTCTGCATCTTCCTTATCATTTACCCTCAATCCTGACATCGTTCCTCTCACCTCAAAATACCGCATTGTTAAACACCTGTTCCCGTCTTACACCGTTTTGCAATCCTTTGAACCTAACTACTTTCCATCTTCCTTCATCTTTGTTTGTACTATACTAGAATTCTTCATTTCCGAGGGTACTTGCTGTACCATTGTAGGATCATATATCGGGCATTTGCTCGACGGGTACAACTATGTAGACCAATTTCCCACTTTCTTTGTCGCGTTTTCCAAAGATGATGATGACACTTGGGAGTCAAAACCATTTTTGTCAAATTTTCTGTTTACAAATCATGGCGAATTTTACGTTTACTTTGAACACTCGTTTGAGTTTAAAAATATTCTCTTCACTAACACGCGCTCGTATATGCACGGCGTGTTTCACTATGATGAGTGGCATGCCATTTTTAACGGAGAATCATATTTCTTTAATACCGTTTTTTTAATCGTGCAATTGGATGTACCGGTACATCACATAGACTGCTGGTACGACGTCCTGTGTTTAGTATTTTCCAATCAACCGTTCTTGCATAACTTTGCTCTTACAGCTCTTTTTGATAACAAAAACAAATTTCGCTTAAAATTTATGAAAGACCAGCAGAGACTGTCTACAGGATGGTATTCATTACCATCCATGGACAGATTAGTTTTAATGAAAAAATGGCACAGCAACTACCCAGTTGACATCCTATCCGATTACCCTCCCGCAAATGAATGCACCTGCATGGTTTGCTGCCCTTCACCCCCTTCCCTAAAAGCTTTGGCTTTTCACTCTCTTTCTTTAAATTACTCTTCCTTCTCATTAACCCCTCCTTCCTAATTTGTAGATGAGCTCTTTCGCGGCGATTGGCAACGATCCAGTGGGAGTCGCGCTGTTACAATGGCAGCAGTCCCCACCACCCCACAATCAACTACCATCACTCCAACAACTGCCACCATCGCCACCTCCACAACAACAACAACAACAGCAACAACACCAACTGCAGCACCGTGATAATTATATAATGTTAATAGAAGAAAGAATTGTCGCACTAGAAAGACAAAATTTTGTTCTTAGTGAAAAACTTAAAGCCATGGAAAACACTTTTCATGTTGATTCAAATACACTAATACATATGCCCACTCTAATTAACTACTTACCCAAAAAAACAACAATTTTAAGTAACATGTATGTACATTCATACATACCACCACCTCCACCAGTAATCCCCCTACAACCGGGGAGACATGTTTTCTTCAACAGTACTGACGTAAAAGAAAACTTCAAAATATACTGTACATAATTTTGCACTTTTTTCATTTCATTTTTATTCATTATTATATATATTTCTTGTTTTTCATTAATTTAAATATATTTTCTTATTTATATTACATATTCCAATATATATTTTATAACATGTATTTATATTTAATTATTTATTTATACATATATATTTTTCCCATAAGTGTTTATTGTTTATCTTTTTATTTTTTCCCACAAGTGTTTATACCAATTGTTTATCTTTTTTCTACTTATATTATATATTGTATTGTAAAAAAAGTCTTATGTAAATATATTTTTTATAACGAGAAAAAACTTTTATTATCAATCATACATATATATATTTTTCCATATTTTTTTTGTACTTATTATGCTACTTATATATTAAATACTCTATAGTAAAAGTCGTATATATTTTATAACCTACCTTATTTTGTGTCATATTCAAATCCCTCCTCAACCCCTTCTTCCATTCCTCCTCCTCCTCCTACACCTTCCCCTTCTTCTTCTTCTTCTGCTTCAGTGTCATATAGATTTGCATAGTTTTCAAATTCTACATCTTCATTAACATCACCTATACACGCCTTACCCAATTTACCTATTAAACCCTTCAACCCTTCAAACTCATCATACAACTTTTTCACGTTTACCTTTATTCGACCTATCAATTCCTGCTGCTTACTCACATTCTCCTTCTTCTCTTCCATTTCCCTCTTCATCCTCTCCATATTATCCATCATTTCTCTCATCCTCTCTTCCATTTCTTCCTTATCCTTTATCGCTACATCCAATTGTCGACTCATTCCTCTCATCTTATCTTCACACTCCTTTCTCATCTTGCTCTTCACCCCATTAATACTCTTCTTACACCTATCCATTGCCGCCTTCCTTATACTATTCACCGATACTTTCCCCACTTCACTTCCACATTGTGAACTTATTTTCAAATTACCTTCTGCACTCCAATGCGAACCACGCTTCACCCTACCTTTTACTCTTCTACCCCCCACCTCCAAATTCCATTCTCTATCCCCACATTCCCCAAATAAATACACATAATTATCCATAAAATAACTATTCATTTCGTTCATTACACTATACGCCACTACCAATTCACTCTCCTCTTCCGACAGCCTCCACTTCAAATCCAAACCCTCCGGCAAATCTACCGCTTTCATCATCATTTCGCAATCCAACATCTCCACCCTCATAGTAACATTACCGCCCGCATACATCACTATAGGTTTACCGTAATATTCGCACTTCTTACCCTTCCTCCTCCCCTTCACACAGTCGCACCCCTCGCTCAACACATACCCCTCTGGACATTCAACCTGACCCATCTCAAATTCACCGTAATACAAATAACCACACCGACCACCCTTCTCACATCTAGTTACAGGCCTCAAACAATTATATACATTCTTCACACCTTCCATATTCATTATACTCGCATTAAATCTACACCCCATCCCCTCTTTGTACCTACACGTACAATTTAACAACAATTCATTATCCTTATCGCATATCAACCCCTTATTCAAAGATCCTGTCACATCATCCACCTTAAAACCACATCTACCAAAACTTATGCAATTATCCTCCGCTTTCACCATCCGCTCCGCACTCGCAACCCATGCAAGTACCATAAACGTCGCCAACACGTTCATCTTTGCAAATAACGCACCCTCCTACCTTCCTTCCCTTTTTATTCACATCCTCCACACAGTGCTCGCACGCCTTATTCTCAACAATCGCTTTATTCCTTTTCAGATGAATGCATTCCTCAAGTACGTCAGAAACTCGCGCAGGCTATGCACCTTAACTCAACCTGAAATCACAGTTATCGCAGCTCTCCCACCCAATCAACTACTCCTCTTTCCACCCATTGACGTCGACCTCATGTGGCCCCTACTAAACCCACATTGTAAAAACGTCTTCCAAAGTTTCAGACGCTGCACCTCCCATTACAACCTACCCCATCATCGCACCCACATCAACGGACCTCCACCCTTCATTTACCTCTGTCCTCTTTGCACAAAAGATAAATAACATCATACCCAATCTTTCTTCTCTATCACCTACTCTCTTCTCTTTACAGCCCAACATGCAACGCAACAAACGCGTCAGAGTCATTGAAGTATGGTCGCCCACTCTAATCAATGTCCAAACCGGCACATTACTCCCCTACTGCCTCCAATGCCTCGCCAAAAGAACGTGTCGCAACAATGCAATACCCGTCCCCTTCCCTCACATCCCACAACTACACTCAACCCAATGCGACACATGCGACCAGTATCGACCCTACAAAAAGTATTATGTAAGATGGCCACACTACCAAAAACAAAGCCATATGTAACGCCAAACAAGAATGTAACAACAAATTAAAGTAATAAAAACAATTACATCAACATATCTCATATTTTCTTCATTTCTATATAAATGTATCCCGCGCCGGACGCCTCACACGTCACATCCGGTTTCACTTCAAGGTCATATTTTACATTCCCTTGTAGTGTGTACAATCCAACAAGTGGACCCATCGGCGGACCACAAACAAAAATTCATCACACACTACAACGCAATACAAAATATGACCTTGAACTAAAACCGGATGTGACGTCAATTAGGCGTCCGCCGCGGGGTCCATACTACTTTGGAGTTTCTCATTTGTATATTAGAGCTCTTACATCTTGGGAAGCTTATCATAGCTGTAATCCTCGTAGCATTACTCATGTGCACTACAAGGTGGTGGGATTACCATGCACCCAATTATTGGGAAGCTAGAGAAAAAATTGTAAATATCAGCATTCTCAATGACTAGCAACCAACCAAACAATCATGAAATGTAATGAATACTACTATTCAAAAGTTATATCACTCTTATTTCACCTGAAGCAACCATACAAGTTTTTCATAAGGGATGATACAAATGGAAAGGGTGAAAAATACACAGTAAATAGAAGCAAAAAGGCCTCAGTAAACTTGGGACTGCAAACGAACCATTTGCACAATATTAACAAATATATGGTTATGATCAATTACTGATTGCTACTTAGGCTAGTGTACTGAAACAGAGTAGTAAATCATAAATATACTGTCATTCACTGTACTGCTACCACCTCAAATGCATACTATGTATCAGTACTCTGAACTTTCTTCTTAGAGTAGTTTTTTTGTCCTTGGATGCAAGGATAAGTTGTCACTAGAGACCATGGATTCCTTAATATCAAAATACTTAGCTACATTAAAACAATATCTTTTAAAAATTATTTTAAAAAATATGTATGGAACTAACATAGTGAAACCAAGTCATATGAATAAATTCATGTGATATATGTCATACTAAACACACTTATTTCTTTGCTTACTTCCCTGAACAGCTACTGAAAATTTGTCTGTAGATTTTGTATCCATCCTGTTTGTCAAATTTCAGTTGTACACTTTTACATAATTAATTTATAATTATAAACAAATAAGTGGTTTGAGTTCAGGGAAAGGGGAAGGGCAAAGATGCATGTGAACATATATCGTGCTTCAGGCACATAGTATGTGATCAAAATCAGCGGCCAAAGTCATTATGGCATGGACTCATAAATGAGGTGTGTGCAGCTCATATCTCACTAGCATGTCTTCCCGACTGAGATTTTTTCCTAGATTTTTCTCAGTTCCTATCAATAGCTGAAACAGCTGGAATTGATTTACAATCCATAGGGTTCTTGTACAATATATGTATTGCAGAACATGGAATAAATCAAAATGTGTGAATGATATCTATATGGCATGGATGATGTTTTAACTTTATAAATATACGTGCTCGCATTATACACATAACAAAAAATATTGAAGCTAAAATACAAGAGAAAAGAGAGCAGTACAATTTATACATTGTCATATGCTATACAGTGATTTTTGGCATATTTTATGTTGTCTTATGACTGTTAGAACCATATATTATTAATTTATGAATTTGTCAACTGAATAATAGATCTTATTGCACAATATAAAGTTCATAAGAGAAAGGATATACTCACATGGAAGTGTTAACATTTTTAATTTTCGAAACAAAGATCTATATGATTTTCTATTATTAATACCACAAATTATTTGTATTGCCTTCTTTTGTAATATAAATACAACTGAGTTCCCCAGAATATAAACCATATTTCATAATGGACAAGAAATATGCATAATATGCTGTTTTGAAAGTAGCTTCAAAATAATATGATGCAATGAGTCAAGAGTAGAGGTAGCTGATTTTAGTTTTTGCATAATATACTCTATATGTGCTTTCCAATTTAAGTATTTGTCTGCTTGAAGACCTAGAAATTTGGTAACATATTTGTCTGGTAGAATAGAATAGTTTATAGAAGTGATACAGAGGTTATATAGAGAAAATATATGTTGTGTTAGATATGCAGAAAATAAAATAACAGAATGGATACGTAATAATATTGGGCTAAGACAAGGATGCAAACTAAGTCCAATATATTCAATCTTTTTATAGATTCATATAAAGGGAATAGGAAAGGAGAGTACACATTCCCAATATTTAATAATTAAAACATCGCGAATTATTGTTTGCAGATGAAATAGCAGTAGCAATAACAAGCAGAGGGTTAAAAAAGCACTAGAAGCAATATTGACATATTGTAAAGAAGGAGGTTTAAAAATAAATAAAAATAAATTGAAAATTATGGTATGGAAGAAAGGCAATAAATTCAAAAGAGATGACAAATAGTGGCTGGAGGGTAATGAAATTGAAGTAGTAATTAGATTGGACTATTGGGTTAGGCTAAATAATAATGAAAGATGTACAAAGCAGGAAGGACAGAGGGCAACTGCAAATGGGGTGGCATTGGTGGAATTAGGAAGAGTTGACAGGAAAGGCATGGCAGTTAAATATATTTTGAAATATTGGTATAAGATAGCATCAAGAGAAGAAGGAGACATAGTCAAAGACTGTTTACAGATACAAAAAAAAGTTAAAGGGAAAGAAATAGGTTAGCTCAACTAAAGAGAATAGTCCAAGAGGTTGGAATGGGTGAAGTGGAGGAACAACAGTTAATGAATAGACAAGGGCTATGGAATAAATTGAAGCAAAGGATAGATGATATTGGAAAGCAAGAAATATGGAGTAGTTTACAAGACATTGAAACATAGGAAATTTAAGAATGGGGGTGGGAAAAATATGTAGATATTTGTAATAAAAGGGGAAGGGAGGGATTTGCTTGGGGTAGACCAGGTATATTAGGATTAAGTGAATTAAAAGTAAAAAAGGAAGAGTATCCTATGTGGAGAAATAGAGAAGGATTTTCATTGTGTAGTTGAATGTTCACAAATTAAGAATGGAGAGATGGTATATGGATTAAGAAATGGGACAATTTACAGATAGAAATTGTTATACTAAAAATTGTTGTAACTGGTAACAAGGAGTTTTGAGAAAATTTAGTGATTATATAGTAAAGGTAGGAGAGAAATGGTGGAAAAAATTGATTAACATTAAGGAAGAATGTATACATATATGGAGATAGGGAAGAACTGTAAGGGTGGGATCTAATATAACCAGGATGTCGAGTGTGTAGGATCCCAAAAATGTCACTCTGGGATTAATGGTAAAAATGTAAACGTATTTGTTAAACTTTTTGTAACGACTGAGCAAAATATTCTATTTTATGTCTAGTACGTGATTATTAGCACTTACATTTAATGTGAGATCAGGCAAGTTATACATTATGAACTGAAGATGCTAATTGGAAAGTGTACAGTAAAGCTAATCATAGCTTTAAGATCCATTGTATGATTGAGTTGAACTACACACCCTTATTGGCTCCATTTGTTTATATGTATATGTGTGTACTATATGTAAACAAGTAGTGGAACCAATAGAGTCTATAATTTGACTCAATCATACAATGATTTTAATTATACATTATGAATTTCATAATGCTTGTTTTATCTAGATTTAATGATAATTTGTTAGCATTGAACCAGTTAGAAATTGTATTAAGAACATAATTTATTTTTTCCACCAGATTATCAACAATATTGCTTAGGTTTAATGATAATTTGTTATCTTTGAGCCAGTTACAAATTTTATTAAACACATAATTTATTGTTTCCACCAGATTATCAAAATTATTGTTTAGATTTAATGATAATTTGTTAACTTTGAACTAGTTACAAATTGTATTGAGCACATAATTTATTTTTCCACAGGATAATCAAAATTATTGCTAGAAACTATTACATGAAGCAAGTGTGGTTACAACTAGAGCCAACTATCTATCATCAGAGTTCACTGCATTAGAAGCTTATAAAATAAAACTTAATGTGTTTCTGTTAACTAGCAAGCTGAGATTTAAGTTTCCTCTCAACTGTAAAGGGGAATAAGGCTACTTAGATGCTGATTGGCTTTGTGCTCATTTGTGCCATCATTAGATAATTTGAGTATAAATTCAACATTTGAAAATTACACAATTGGTATAGTGCTCAGAACATTGTTCAGACATGTTCGAACATTGCCAAAACTATAAATTAAATATAGCATTGTTATTTTTCAATTATGCTATTCTTTGACTCTTATAGCCATTTATGTATAATATCATCATTACAGGTGAAACAAATGGAGAAAAGCCTTCAGTATCCAATATGACAGAGGGTAGGGACAAACACCTTCCAAGTTTTTGGATCCCTTCTAAGACACCTGAAGCTAAAGACAAAACTCTCAGGAAGCCTGTAAGTTTATATACTGAGGAACTGTTGCACATCTCTTGTTGTTCTTTAATATGTTTTGTCTGCATAGTGTATGTAGCCTGATGCGTAAAGTTGTTCATATTTTAAATCTTTACTTGCAGTGCCTGAAATACAACCAAATTGAATTTAAACATATTGGTATAAATGGATAAATTCAGAAAACCTTTAAATATTTTGTAATTTAAATTTGATAGTGTTTACTTCTGAAAAATGTGCTGTGTTCCATTCTTTAGCTCAAAGAGGACTATTCTTTATTATTTTGGTAGAGAATTAAAAATTGGCATTTACTAATGTTTAGCTATAAGTTATTTTCACTGCACTATTCTGGATTTAATTTGTAAATCTTTAAAGCTGAAATTATTAAAAGTGTTTTTTTCTCTTTCTTTTTGAAGGTTGCATTATGGAAAGGGGGATAGGGTAGAACCCCATAATTCTATTTAGATATTTAGACAAACAATTACTTTTCAAACTTAGCTTCTCTTTTAAACAGAACTGAAAGTAAATTATGGAAATGAGCAAAATCATCCTTGTATAGACAATTCAGACAATTGGGGACTGACTGACTGACTGACAAGAGTCAGTCCCCAGCTGAAGATGAGAGCGAATGCTCTTGAAACATGTTCTGAAGAATTAATCAGTTAGTGAAGTTTTTAGTGTCACCTAATACTGACTCAGTTGTATATATAAGTTTACTTAGGTTCATATTTTGTTGAAGTGCTTTATTTAGATTTGGACACTTTAGCAAGTGATCTTGGTTCATTTTTATGTCTGCATAGTGTGCATTTATTTTATTAGAATATTTATTTTGCATACTGGACAGGCAATCAGTCATGATCTGTATTTAGCCAGAACATACCCACTGTTTCTTTTCTTGATTTCTGATTGTTATAAAGGTTTTTCCAATATTGGCCCATTTTTAACCTTGTTATTCCTGAATCTGATTGTAAAGAATTGTTGCTTCTGCTCTGGATATAGTATGCTTGTGTGGTTGTATGCTTTGTTTTGTTTCAGTAGTTAGGTTCCTTTTTTAGCCATAGTGTTTGCTATGTGATTATCTAGTGGGCAAACATGTAAGGTAGTCCATTATATGTGAATATTCTTTTATTGGGTTTCTAAGGTTCTTACAGATTTCTGATTTTTACTCATTTTGTGGTTGGTTTGTCAATTGTAACATATTACTATATTGCTGCCTTTGAGTCTACTAATATGACTGCTTTGGTGAATGCTTTTGGTCTCACTACAAGTTGATCCAGTACATAAAGGATGGTCTTTAATTCTACATCATAGTTAATTTTGTTACATCCTACGTTATTACTGAAAAGTGTTGAATGTATTTCTGCTCCTGTTTTATCTACCTTGTCATTGAGCTATCTGTGTATACATTTAGCCACTGTATGTCGGGATATCTCATCTGAATTGTCTCTAGTGAGACTTTTAGTTCTTCTGGGGTAAGTTCATCCTTTTTTATTATGAGTACCAAGTTTAGATGTATATATAAGTATGGTACTCTAAGGAATTTGTGGATTGCACTATAGTTATCATTTCAGTTGGTACGTGGATAGGTCCATAAATTTCCAGCCTCACCAATAAGAATTATCACCTTCACAAAACCCTTATCTGGTGTCATATCTTATCTCTTAAGTAAATAATTGCAGCTGTAACTTCTGCTGTGCTGTGTTCAGTTGTTGGGATATACTTGCATAAAGAAGGCTATGTGTAGAAGATTGTGACATGTTTAAAATGAAGTATTGAGCTGTTATTAAGTTCTTCACAAAAGAAGGACTTACTCCAAATGAAATTAAATGCAATTGGACGGTGTATATGGGGAGTATCCCCCTCATATTCTACCATAAAAGAATGGGCAAAACTTTTTCAAATGGGTCAAGAAAGCATTGAAAATGAAGAGCATGCAGGTTGGCTCTTGGAGGTACTCACTTCTGAAAACATCGCTTGTGGAAGGAGAAATTATGGAGGACTGGCATGGGTTCAGAAATGGAAGCTCAGAAATAGCAGCAAGGTTGGGCCTTTCTAAAACAACAGTCCTTTGCATTATTCATGAACATTTAAACATGGGTGCCCAGACTTCTTTACTCAGTCCAAAAGCAGCGAGTCATCTGTTGTCAGGCATTTTTGGAGTACTACCATGGCAACGAGGGAGAAGTTCTGTTACAGGAGATGAAACTATAGTCCTCTACTATGATCTGTTGTCCAAAAGAAAATCAGTGGAGTGGTGTAAACCTGGCAAAGCACCATCTGTAAAGGCCAAGGTCATTCAGTCAACCAAGAAAATCATGACCACAATCTTTTGGGACTGCTCCTCATTGACTTCAAGGAGAGGAATGGGAAGTACTATGCTGGCATACTGCTCAGATTACATGCTTCCATCAAAGAAAAAAGTGAGGAAAACTGAGGAATGGTGGTGTGCTTCTTCATGACAATGCATCTATGCACACAGCTCTTGTTGCAAAGGAAGCTGTGAAAAATGTGACTTCAAGGAGATTGACCCTTCACCCTACAGATCAGATCTAGCTCCCAATGACTATTTCCTCTTCTTAAAACTCAAGAAGGATCTTCAAGAAAAGAAATTTAAGTTTGACTTAGAAGTGATGGAAGCTGTTTTGCAGACAAGACTTTGACAATTTGGGGAGGGGGGGAGAAGGAAATGTTAATTAAAAAATGTGAGAAGTGAATAGGAATAAAGGTTAACTATATGGGAAAGTGAAATTAGTTTTTGTCATTATCATATCTAGAAAATTATTAGGTTGGAAATTTATGGATCTACCCTTGTACATCTAAATTTTTGGAAAATTCAGTGTTCCTCTCTCAGATATATAAACAAGAGAAACAACAGCAAACCTGGGGACACCTAGTAATAAGCTAAGTCAGTAGGCTGAGGCAAGTTAAAACATCATAAGCATCTCCAAGCCAGGATGTTTTGAACTGGCAGTGTAAATATTGTGCACTTTCACAATATCAGCAGCCGGTATTTTTCAAAATAAAACTGTAAGCAAGACAAAGGACTAGAGATCAGAATAAGCTGATGACAATATTGAGCAAGATGAGACCTTTTCTAAAAGATCAACAGTATACGTAGCCTGTGCTGTGGAAGCTTATACCTTCAAGTTTAAATAGACTTGGTTAGAAATTTGCTAAAACATTATTCTATTCAAGAACTTACACATTTTAAAATGGGAAAGCTAATAGATCATTTGTTTTGTCATACAGGACAAGGTAATACCATGTCCAATTACAGGAAAGCCTTTGAAAGTGAAGGACCTGATAGAGATAACATTTACGCCAGTGAAGGATCCTGATGATAAAAAAGCTCTTGTTGTAAAGGAAAATCGCTACATGTGTGCTGTCACACATGATATACTAAGCAATTCTGTTCCTTGTGCAGTTCTTCGCACAACGTGAGTATTTTAAAATTAGTTTAAAACTATTTTACATTTTGAGTGTGGTATATCAAATGTACCAATAATATTAATAACATTAAACGTAATGTATATTCTACCATTTGCAAATGTTTCATAACAGTGTACTAAAATTGTTAAGAAGCACAGTAAAGAAATCTTCAATAGTAGGCAATGAAAAATGTGTTAAAAGAGCATGAAAAGCCGGATAAGTCCAGTTTTGGTCAAAAATGAGTTATTGACATCCAGCAATTCCCCATTAGGAGTTTCACATAGTGAAAAATCAGGTAAGTCTAATTCCAATTAGTTGTGGAGATATTGAACTGTGAAAAAACATGTGGAACGCAGTTTGAGGTAACATTGTATGTAAACTGACTTATGCTTATTTTTCACCAATAGAATGCAGATGAGGAAAAAAACATGCAAATCCCTTTACTTGAATACTCGCTCCTTGTTCTTAATTTTAGTTACTTAAAAACCGGGTTACTGCAGGCCTTTTCTTCCACCTAAGGAAATAAGGGAAGCAGTTAAGTTGTTTAGTTCCCTTTTTTATGATGAAAATCTCTTTTGGCAGTATTAATCTTAATAGTAATACGTGTTACCATGATCGACAGTATTTTCCATGGCTACTATAAACATTTTTTAAGAGCAGTCAATATTCCCATTACTGGCCCTGACTTGGAGGAACTAAATGAAGATGGTTGCAATGTAAACTGCAACATGTAATGAAATTAACATAGGTAATATTTTGTTTTTGAAATTTTGCAATAAGAATTCAAATAAATATATGTTTAATGTTATGAGTTAAAAAGAGGTGAATCTTAGGAAATATAGGCATTAAATATTGGTAAATCTATTTTATTTGCAATTTTTCAATTATTTTTTTCAGTACAATTTAAAGTATGTTCTTAGATGTGTAATTCTAAAAAGGGTTGGCCATAATGAAATATGTGCAATTAAATATACTGTAATACTACCCTGCTTATAACTTGGAACATTTTCCAGTGAGAATGAAAATAAATGGTTAATATTTTGTGCTTTTTAATATGAATATAAATAGGTAAGTCACCTAAACAGCTGTACAACAAATGGGAAAAACTGATTTATGTCAAAAACTACAGAGCATAGTGAATTGTAAACATTTCTATTTGAAAGATCTCGTTTAAAATGCTATGTTCTATGAAAACCATTTATTAAACATTAATTATCAATTTTGGTGGTAGTTCTAACTTTGTTTTCTCTTTCCTGTAAAATTTGCTTTTGGAAATTTTTCATGCTTTCTGAAAATAATGTATACAGGATTTTAATGAACTACAAAATAATTTCAAAGTGTAGAGATATATATATATATATATATATATATAAGCTATTCAGATAGAAAATGTATGGCATATCTGTTCAAATTTCAAAGCTATGGCTATAAATTTCTAAAGCTCCTGTACACCACTGACTAATGAAGATGCCCCTCGAAATCATAACACATGATAATGAAGAGAGGTTTCTAAACATATCACTCTGGTGCCATGGTTATGATATTAGCTTTTGATTAAGAGGTGGTCATTCGTTTTCTAGTTCAGGTTTCATTCATTGTTCTCTCTTTTTTTTTCTGTCATTTTCTCACTAGGGCCTTAATACAGCTTGTAGCTTATGTTTTAAGAGGGTGATTTAATGATTGATGTTCCGCAGGCCACAGCTTCAATTCTGGTTGAGGTTAATTTTTTTTTTTTTCTTTAATATGAAGTGCTGCAATATGCATACTAAAGAATTATGAATGAAATTTTCTTAATGCTTTCAAGTTTATTTTCTTTCTCAACAATGAATGTATTACCAACACACAATTGCTGTTAAACACTAACATGATGCCTGAAACTTAATTTACCTAACACGTACTAAGGACACAATTTGGAATAGTAAGTACAATAACTACAAGGGCTATAATTATATGAATTGATATGTTTCAAATTTCAGTGTATAAACTGAAATATCAACTTAAAACTAGACTAAAAGTTGTAGTATTAGGACTTGTCAGAAAACAAACAAAAAATAAATGTAATGAATAAGACTGAAACTCAAAAACAAATAACTACCTCTTACTCAAAAGCTAATGTCATAACCATTGTCCAAGAGTGACATGTTCTGAAACCTCCCTTCATTATTGTGTATCATGCTTTTGAGGGGCATGGTCATTAGCCAGTGGTATACTGGCTCTTTAGAAACTTAAGCTATAGTTACAAAATTTGAACAGATAGACCATATGTTTTCTATCTCAAATTACCTATCTAAGACACCTCCACACTCTGAAATTATTTTGGTGTAGTTCATTAACACCCTATGTGTACTTGAGTGTGTATGTGTAGCTGATCAGCTCAAAATATTGTTTTCAAGGTATTGTAATAGTGTTTTTAGTGCTAATTCTTGTTTTATTGTTGAAACATTTAGTTCTCCGTAAGTATTGGTTTCCTGATCAGGTTTTCCATTTTATATTTCCTTTATTTATATATATATATTTGATTTGAAACATTCTCAGAATGAAGCATAGAATAAAGGTTAACTCTTTTGAAATTGTTTTTACTTCTCAACATAGTTTACCTTGACACTAAAGCACTTTGTCCAACAATGGTCTACAGATTTTATCCTATAACAGAAATTAGATTCCTCCACTGATGTTTAAGTTCTTCATCAGATAAAACTTTCTTTCCACCAAAGAATTTTCCCAGTTTTGAAAAGAAATTTAAGTCTGATATAGCCAAATCTGTGAATAAGGCAGAAGTGATTGCAAATTTTAGTCTAATTCATTGATTTCCCATTACAATTACACATGAGGCAAACATTGTCTTGATGTCAGATCACTTTCATCTTTGATATAATGAGTCTTTTATGACATATATTTACTTTAGTAAGTCCAGAATCTTAGCATAGCATGCTCCAATAATAGATATTTCACTGGTCCATCAGTGGGATATCTTTAGCATCCCAGAAAACTGATACCATAGTCTTTTCTGCTGACTTAAAAAATTTGTCCTTGTTTGGCATTGGAGAATCATGGCACTTCCAATGTTTTTTCTCTGGTGTGTAGTAGTATAAACATGTTTCATTATTGGTCATGAATTGACAGGTAAAATCCGTTGGATCTCTGTGGAAATACACCAAAATTTGCTCAGAGATTTGTATTCTGATTTGCTTTTGATCCGGTGTCAATAGGTACAGCACTCATCTTGCATAATTCCACAGTCAAAATGTGAAATACTATTTGCCAGAAATACCTATAGCTTCAATCTCTGGCACCTTTAGTCAGTGATTATTGAATAACATTTGTGCACTGTTTCAACAATCATGATCGATTCATCTTTCAAGTTTTTATGACCATGTTGGAACTCAGTAGTTTACTTGAAAACAGATTAAAATGATAGCACAGAATCTCCAGTAGTGTTTTTTCATGTCTGTGAATATCTGGTGCTGCCATACCATTCTTCACAAAGAATTTAAATGCATGCTGTTCAATATTTGACTTTTTTGTGTGTATATATGCACTGCAACAAAAGCAATCACTACTATGGACCTTCACTGAGCAAAGCATTATTGCACAGCTGTTTCTGTGGAAGATTGCAGATTTTGACACAATAATTAGCAGTAATTTGTGGGTCATTCCAAAAAACTTTCAAATGATCTTCATATATATTATTCAGAATTGCTTTCTGAGGCAGTTCAATAGGAAATTCCTAACATCTCATTTTGACATAATGTAGTATTCTTTAAAATTTCATAAATCATGTTTAAAACAACAAATTAATTCATTTAAAAAAAATGAGGATAGAGAGGGAAATTTTGTAGCTAGATTTGAATATGTTACAGCACTTTTAATTTTAATATAATTTAGGAATAAATATACTGAAAACGATTATAAGATCTCCAGTAGGTAAAATATTTTAAAATGCTAAAAACATTTAAAATATTGATACAATGATAAAACACTCTTAACGTTTCACTCTCCACCCGGCCAGGATCGATGGATTTTTTTCAGGCGTAAAAATCCTAAGTAAGGTTTGGAAGGGAAGTAAAGCCGTGTGTCCCATGTCGTACATTTACGGCACGAAAAAGAACCTCAAGCCTGAAAGAGAGGCCTCTGAGCAAAATTTGTCGGCCGTTTCACACCCTGAGTTGAATGGGACGCTGATGACTTCAGATGTTAAAGAGCGTCCATAAATATATCAATCCAAAAAAAAAAACTCTCCAAATTAAAAAAATCCAGTTCATGTTTTATTAGACCTTTACTCACACTGTCGACTGTTAAACAACTGGAGCACGGTGGATCATATTTGGTTTGAAAAGTTGGTGATTGTGGTGAATCTGGTGGTCTGTTGATGAACTTGTACAAAATGTTGTCTGCTTCCTGAATGTCAAAATTCATGAGTTAATGTTCATATTTCTTTATGAAAATCTTTTCACATATTCCTTGGGATGTTGAACAGCTTTTAATAAAGAGATGCCTTTTTTTATTTCATGATTTCTGTTCCAGAAATGTGCTGCTACTGCTGATTTTTCTATCTGTTTGTAATGGATATTTTTCCAGTGTTCCTTCAATCTGATGCTTATATTTCTCTTGGTCTTGCCTATGTATATTTTTTCACAGTCTTTACAATTGATCTATATACATCTGATTTTTCTTCTTTGGGTTTGGAATGTGCTTTATTTAACTTTAATAATTTGCCAACACTATCTGTTCTGAGATACTACTTAAATGTTGTACTGTTTGAAATTTTTTTGAAATTTACTGCTTGCCTGTGGGTGGTAAGTGAATTTTTTGTAAGTTTTTCTTTTGATAAGACCGTCAAAGTGGTAATTTGCTTAATTTCCTTTTGTTTTAGGAATCTTTTAATTTTGTGATCAATCAACTGTTTTTGAACCCATTAGAAATGGCTGTTTCTATTATATGCAAGTATTCTTTTTTATATTCTTCTTTATTAAATGGTACATTAACTAATCTGTATACCATGCTGTTGGAAGCTGCTTCTTTATGAGGTCTTGGGTTAAAACCATGGGCTTTAATATAATTGTCAGTGTGTATATTCTTTCTTAAATGCCAAATTCTAATTTACTCTTACATTTTATCATCTTCAAGTTCATAAATCAATTTCTATAGTAAATTTAATTGTAGGTTCCTGTAAGTTTAATAATTTCAGTGCACCTTCTACCAATCTCTTTGGTACAATAGCAAATATATCATCTACATGTCTATACCAGATCTTGAAGATGTAGGGGAAGGCTTTAGTGATATGGTTTTCAAAAGAACTCATAAATAAGTCAGCTAGGAAAGGTGAACAAGGGGCTGCCCATTACTAATCCTGATTTTTGTTTAAAACATTTTCTTTCAAATGTGAAAAAGGCTTGATTTAAGCTAAGTTCAGCGAGTTTAATATATTCTATATATGTCTGTTAGATGGGATGCTTGTAACCATTTTCTTAAAAGAGTTGATGTTTTATTTTGTGGTATGCTGGGAAACAGCTTTTACACCATATGAAACCAAAGTATCATTTGGGGAACAATTTGTAATCTTTGATTTTGTTAATAAGAATAATAAAGTTGCACAATGTACATCTCATATCTAGGAACATTTTATTTTTTTCATAAACAGTTATCCTCTTTGTACCATACATTTTACTCATCCTGTAGCTCTTTATATTTAACATATGCTTATCTGCCCTCCATGTGATAAGGAAAATACCACTGTGGATTGCAACAAACCTCATTAATAATGGTAGGAATCTTAGTGAGCACTGACAAATGTACATCCTGTTATTGGTCTTTAAAAATCAAATTATATCAACATTAATCTGTAATATAAACAAATTCCGAGTAATGTTGGAGAAAAATTTAAAAAAACTCAAAAAAATCTTACCAGGCAACATGTCCTGGCAGGGTTTGAAGTGGGTCCCATCAATTGACACAGAGACTTGCTAGTGCATGAGTCATGTGGATATACCTTTTTGTTTGAATGCCATTTATTTAAATTTTGAAACTTCTGTATATAAATGTGTAAATCTTTAATTAAAATAGGGGCTCTGTGTTTACAGGGGTGATGTTGTGACAATGGAATGTGTAGACAGAATTATTAAAAAAGATTGGACACATCCACTTACAGGGGAGAAACTGAAAGAGGAAGATATAATCTCCTTACAAAGAGTAAGTAGCTTTTCATTCATTGTGAAACTTTGTAAGTTAATTAATGTGTCTGCATCTTCAATGTTATGTCAGTACTTGTTTTTTTTTTTTTTTTATGAATACTGTTATTTTAAAAGATCCTTAAGCATTAGTTTCATTAGAATTGAAAGACAGTAAATAGGAAAAAGTAAAAGTCATGATCAGAACTCAAACCATGAATCTATGGCTTCTAGTACTAATGCTGTAACTAATGCAAAAAGGAATTTGTTCTGCAGTGAAATAGTTATGTAATTAGCAGCAACTGTCATGTCTGAATTGCCAGCCCTGCACATAATGTTAGCTACATGATCCCCATTGAATGATGTGCTAATCACTTCGCCTAGGGATTATTGCCAACTGAAATACTTGCACTAACAGTGGACCATCATTCAGCTGGGCGTGGAACAACTTATTTTTCACATTGTAACATATTTTCCCCAACCAGAACTGCATATTTTCCCATTTGAGTCTTAATGTAATCTGGAGACATTAATGTGAGAGACTTGATTCTTAGAGGGAACTTGAATATTCAGGTACTTTTCGTTAACCTCACTATAAGGGTTAATTTATATTTACATGTTATCACACTAAGGATGTATGTAAAAAGTATTGGAAAAACAGGAAAAAAAAAAATGTGTGTTATGCTGCAATATCTTCATATAATTGCCATACAACTTTTATGCCTTCAACTTTAGTAAATAATAAGCATCCAGGATTTGATGGTGGAAAAGAGTATGTACCTAATATGATGGGAAAAGAGCCATTTCTAACATAGTGATCTTAAATTTATTTAACAAGCTTCAATAAATAAACTATTTAATAAATGCTCTCCTTCAAATATTAATAATAAGTTCAAAGTATAAGGACAAGGATTATGATTATAGTGAGGAAGAGTATTTAAATATTTCCCTTTATACAATTTAAATTTAATACATTAAAACCAAAGCAAAACAAATTTTATATAGACTTTATGAAAATAGAAAACAGGATAAATTATATGAGAAATTTATTACCAAAATATGACCAAATATAATTATATAATAAATTTTTTCCACTGCTTGATATAGAATAATATCAACAATGCCTGAATTTAAAAAAGTTTACCAAGGAATGTCCCAGCATATTGACCCAAAAGCAAAAAAGAAAGAATTCCTTAGCTGCTTTCACTATATCATTACCAAAAATTGAAGGAGTAAAGCAAAGGAATTTTCATGGATTCAACCATAATAAAAAGAATAATTCCTCATTTAACTCTCTTCAAAACAATCCAATAACAGTATCAAACAATATACAAACTCACAATAATATATTAGAAGAAACTCTGTAAATTTATTAACTAAAAGAATTCCTCATTTCTTTAAAAATGTTTTGATTAAAAACAATTATAACAAAGAAATTCTATAATTCCCCATTTGACAAATTAACTCCTTAAAAAACAAATACCTGTCACTTGTAGTAAGTGCAGGAATCTAAAACTGATGCCATCTGCCATCAAGGGGAGAAAAAAAAATTAGATGTAAGAATACCAAGGAGATGCCATTCACATGCTTTACATTGTAAGTAAACCCAAGACACAGATAAGCGGCTCACTCTGGTACTCAAACTAAAAGCTGAAAATGTGTCCTGCATGAGGCAGCCAATAAGCAACTCTCTTAATGCCTCAGAATTAAGCATTAAAGGCAACCAGAAAGGTTGCAACCATGCCACATGTTCCAACTAATCAGTAACAAATATTGCTATATGCTCTAACCAATGTGTTGTAATCGCTTTTGGAGGAAATTCTGGAATGAGAATTTATCATATGAAAATAATATACATAAGTCCTGTACTAAATTTAGATGATATATTAAGATTTTCATTAGGTTAGCATAAAATATAAATTTTCGATTTTACTTTCAGGGAGGAACGGGATACTCCATTACTAATAAGAACTTAGAAGGTAAGCATGAACGGCCAGTACTTCAGGCATAAGTGTGCCACATTAATTGTACATATATGTGTATGTGAAATACATTCTTGTAATAACAAAATATGCAAATAAAAGATAACGCATTGTAATTAATAAAGTAAAAAATCATATTAAATATTAATATTTTGAATAATTTTAATTTATCTGCTTCCATAAATAGATCACATTCGACAGAAATGGTACTCCACTATATGAGGAACTTGCTCGTAAAACATGGAACTGACAAAAAGCAAACTGTTAAAGTTTTAGAAAACTTTTGTGCAATAGTCATAATAGATACTTCTGACATAAAGCAATAATACTATTTTATGGTTGTCTTTTAATATATTGCAGTGATATGTTCACTCTAAATATTTTTTCTTGAAAGAATACCATAAGATGCAATAAGATCTACAAGCAGTTAACCATTTTTTACTTGCATGCTCTCTTTTATAACTGAACAGCAAGTGGCACTTACCAAACTTTACATACTAAATGGGTATAGCTTTTCAGTAAGTTTGTGGTTAGTAAACGAAAAAAGTAAAAATGAATAGTTATTTATTGATAAATAATTACAAAAATGTTATATACAGAAAAACATTAGAATTAGTATTTTTACTACATTTCATAGGCTTTTTTGGGGGGTGGGCACTGTTTTCTTGTTCACCAACTGCATTAAATTCTGATTTTAGTTCTTTGTAGTATTCTGGGTCCACATCTGGAATCTAAGCCAATAGAGTAAGAACATCTTGTAATATTGTTCTAATAAGTAATGGACTGGCTATATTTCTGGATTATATCTACAATACAATAATAAATAATTTTCTATTTAGGTAGTATGAAAGTTATTTTATTAAATTAATTGTATTTAGTATATTTTAAATTCAATTTATTTAATATATAACATTCAGATAACAATGCCTGCTTGAGTGAGTAATCTGGTAATTTCAGCAAATACCGTGTTATACAGTGAAAGCTTTCAAGTGGAGGGATATTTCCTCTTACCTTTTTGACAAATTTCTAATAAAGACCAACATTTAATGGTTATAGATTATAGTCTGTTGTATTCATGACATATATTTACATTCTTCTATCACATCTATAATAGCATATTCTGTTCTACATGTGTAATCTCTAACTTTCTCAAAATGTTCATCGATAATAAGCATGTTATCTGAGCATAATATCCTGACTCAATTTCAATAAAAATATTTTCAGTTATATATCTTAATACTATGATTTTTTATGCTTTTATAAGCAGTGTTTAGAGGATAGAAGATATTGAAAAGCAAGAGAATTAGGCTAGATTAGAAGATAAAATATTTTGAAACTTGTAATCAAATTGGAAGGATGGGTTGGGCATGGGTGCGGACAGGAATAATACTCTTGAAAGGATTAAGGGGAAATGATAAGAAAGGATGTAACATGTGTAGGGTAATAGTTAAGTATGTCCCATTATTTATTGGAATATGAAACGGTTAAATAGTGGCAAGAAAAAAATTGGAATAATAAGTGAGGTAGAGTACAGAAAGACATAGTAGTATTAAAAAAAGTTCAGGAATAAGAAAGTGGAAAAAAAATCCAGAAAATGGAGTTTTACGAAAAGTTAAGAGGAGGAAGAGAAGTAAGAAGAAAAATATAATGAAGGAAAGAATTAGAGGTTTCTTTTATTCATACAACCAGGTGGTTAAAAGGGAGGAAACCAGGGTTTAGACAGACACTGCTAACCTAGATAATAAAGAGCAATGTAAACAAAGGTACCTTAATTGATATCATTGTATGATTCAGTTGAACTACACACTCTTAAAGCTTCACTTACTTTTCGTAAATATATGGAACCGGTTTCGAGAACATTTAGTTCCCATCTTCAGCCAGGCTAAAGTTCAACTGTCGGATCATTCGTTAAGCTGTGGGAATGTATATTCTGCTCTGGTGGCAGTGTGATAAACTTGTAGTTTATGTTTTCATCCCCGGCACTGTCGAAGTTCATTATGCTGTCTTTGTATTTGTAGATGTAGATTTTCTCCCAGGTTCCTAATGCCGTAGGTCCTTGTACTGATTTTAATAATTTTGCTTTATTTATTATGTCGTGATTTTGTGTCCAAAAGTGATATGCTACTGCAAATTTCTCTATTTGCTTGTACTTTATGTTCCTGAAATGTTGCTTTAACCGTGTGCGTATGTTTCTCTTTGTTTTTCCAATGTAGATTTTTTCACATTCTGCATAGTTTATTTTGTAAATACCTGATTTTTCTTCTTGTGGAATACTGTCATTAACATTACTATCAGTAAATTTTTAACGTTAAATCTATTAATCGGTGCCAACCTGATATTAAAATCTTTAAGAATATTCTGAAATATTTTGTGGCCCATAAATGATATGTGAATTTTTTAAAAATTAGTTTATCTTTTCTTGCTGAAAGTGTTGTGGTTTCTTTAATATGTTTTTGTCTCTTGAATTTCTGCACCTTTCTTTGTACTAGTTCATTTTCAAAACCATTTTTAACTGCTGTTTCTTCTATTTGTTTGTATTCATTAAAATATTCTTCTTTGCTAATTTGTAGGTTAACTAGGCGGTGTGTCAAACTGTTATATCTGCATGTGTATTCTTTCTGTATATTCCAAATTTAAGATTTTCTTGGCATTTTAGTATTTTAATATCCAAGAATGGCATCATGTTATCTGTTTCTATTTTGTATGTAAATGATATGTTTATATCTTGTATATTTAGAACTTTTAAGGCATCGTCAATGAGTTTTTTGTTAACTATGGCAAACATATCGTCCACATATCCGTACCATACCTTAAATATGTATGGAAAAGCTATGTTGATGTGCGTTTCAAATCTACTCATGAAGAGGTTAGCTAGAAATGGAGATAAGGGACTGCCCATTGTAAGTCCTGCTCGTTGTTTATAAAATTTTCCTTTAAAAGTAAAAAAAAAGACTTGGTTTATGCAAATTTCTGTGAGTTTGATGTATTCTTTTATGTGTTTATCATTAATTCCACTTGTTTTTAGCCAATCATGTAGATAAATCAGGAAGAGTTTTTCTTTTGGTATGCTCAGAAACAGAGATTCTACGTCGAAAGATATAAGAGTGTCAGAGGGATGCAATTTTATGACTTTAATTTTTTCTATTAACTGATATGAATTGTTTATGCTCATGGTTTGAAATTTTGGTAATGTCTTGAATCTATTAGCTAACCATTTTGCTAAATAGTAAGAGGGAATATTTATATTGTTAATGATTGGGGCACATACCATTTCCAGTCTTGTGAATTTTAGGTAAACCATATACCTTAGCTATTTTAGGGTTGCTCTGTTTTATTTTGTATATTGTTTCTTTTGGAATGACTGAACATGTTTTCAGAACCTCATTGATGGAATTAACACACCCTTTCAATGAGTCTGACTGGATCTGAACATTCTTTTTTATTTAATACATTCTGCATTCTATTATTATAATCTTCTTTATCCAATATTACTACTCTGTTTCCTTTGTCTGCTTTAGTATAAACATCTTTTTCATTTAAGGATTTTATTGTATTCTTATAAGTCTTGTGTACTGCTGTATTCTTTTTAACAATGCCTTTAAAAACTTTTTCTGATTTAATTCTAACTATTTCTTTTTCTTTGTTCTTCAATCCTTTAATGGCCACTTCCAAATCTACCAAATAATCCTCTATTTTAGTGGAGTTATTGTACACAAGTTTTTAAGCCTTTATTTAGAAATGCTAATTCTTCTTTTTTGAAATTTTCATTAGATAGATTTTCTACATAATTCTGTTTAGGGTTTGGAGTTTTCTTTGGTTTATGATAAAGATTACTAAATTTTCTTTTTTGATTGCTGACTTTTTTGTTTACTCGAAATTGTATATGTTCTAAGGCTGTTCTAATTAAATTATCCCATATTATGCAACCTAACCTCTTTGAAATCTGTAAGTATTTTCCGTATAGTTTAAGATCAATATTTGCTATTTTAGTATAATATTTTGACTTTTCTCTTTGAATAACTTTTTTCTCGGCAGCTAACTGCTCGCGACTGTTGTGGTTACGTTTAACAGTTTTTTGAACGAACTTTGGACACACTTTATGATTAAGGCAACGGTTTAAAAAATGAATATCTGCAGAAATAGGTCGGCTTTTTTCTTTTAATTTTATATACTCTTTAATGTCCTTTTTTAAGTTATTAAAGTTGCAGTTGAAGTTATTTAGGTTATTGTCTCTTGAGTCTGTGTATTCCATCTTATAGTCGTTGCAAAAACGAATTAATGCAGTTCGGTGTTCCTACGGCTCGAAGGCCTATTTTCTATCATACTTCACTGTGCAAGTTCCAATTTACATTTAAGTAATAAAGGTACCTTAGTTCTGGTATTATAAATTTTTGAGTATTTGTTTGTATATGTAAATTTAATGTAATGTTGTTTGTGGAAATAAATTAATTCAGTGTTTAATGGCTTTATTCTTCTATAATTGTTAATAATGAAGCTAAATATGCAAACTGTACATAATTGGTAAGTAAAAACCTTGAACCTTGAAAACATTTCCGTCTTTTATCGTAAAAAGTGACTAACATCATACCTTTTTGCCTTCTTTGAGGTAATACGATAACTGTAATTTTAATCTCCAACATTGATTTATAGTGCATGTTACTCTAGGTTTTATATTATATTTGAAAATTAATATCACAGCAAAGTGTTTTTCTAAATTTACGTTAGAGCTTATTCAGGTTAAGAATTTCTGTATATTTGTTCATTAGGTTTTATATTTACATCATATTCACTATTATCTTTTTCCTTGTGGTGTACAGAGTTCCTCAAATATTGTAACCATTTTATATTTTCAAATCTTCACCCTGTTTATTCAGTGCTTAATTATGCTCTATGCCAAATTCTGTCATTCATGTATACCAGATTCTGTAATGTGTATAAAATATTCCCAAATTTCTCTGTATATTCTCTCAGTTTCTCTATAAGCTAATGCATTTTTCTGCTTGTAATTTATCTCATTTTTTTTATAAATAATTTCTTTACTTTTTCTAATTGATAATTTGAGATTTTTAAACCTCTTGTGTTTTTTTCTTTATTTTGTTTCTGAAACTTCTGACTTTTTTTATTTGTGCATTTTAAATTTTCTCCTACTTGATTGATAGCATTTGAAACAGCACTTTCAACTAGTAGGCATCTAATTTTGTTTTTATATAATTAATATATAACATATTCAAAATAAACAAATACATAAATTTGTAAATTTTCATTTTTTAGAAACTTCTAAGTTCTTTAGAAGCATTATAACAATCAATTAAATGAAATTATTTCATTAAATACAATGTATGATAAATTAAAAGTATAATAAGGAAGTAGACAATATTGCATAAAACTTAATTAATAATATAATAGATCTATACGTAATAATGACATTAAAAACAATATATAACAAAATTAGAGGTGTGCATGATCACATTGTGAGAATAAATAAGGTAGCTGCAACTAATATGACCTGTTTGCTTTACCTAAGAGGTTCAAATGCAAATTGGATATCTGGTGTTGTTACTACCTTTCATGCATTAATATATTAATAAAATTGGTTTTTAATAGATAACTGGTTGAATGCCTATAAGGAAAATTTAGGGAGCAATATTTTACCAGTCAGCTGCTAAATGCAAGGCACTGTTATAATTTCACTTGGATAAATAATATGACTCATTTTCTCAAATAAATAAATTTTTTATTGTGTAATTAAGTCATAGGTACAGACTCCTTTAATATATTTGGGAGAGGGAGCAAACTCCCTCTGTGAGATTTGTAAATATTCACATCAGCAACATCATCCAAATGATGTATATGTTCACTGCAATTACTAAAAAAGTATCTCTTTCTTAATGGTATGTATTAATAAGCAGACAAATTAAAAAAACAGTTACAAGTTTATGATATTTAGTAAACTGTAATAAAATCTATGAGTTTGATCAAAAGCTGCATTATCAAATTTTGTTAAAAAAAAGTAATAAAATGAAAATATGCAAATCAATAAAAATAAAAGGCATAAAAAGAATTGCTATAAATTGAAAACATACAAATGTATAAGAATGACCAATTTTAACAATTGTAATGAAAAATATCCAGTCAATTGGCCTCCTAATCATTTCTTCTTAAGTTCAGTTCTATCCTGGTATAATGTATCCAAGTGCATGACAAAAAAAAAAAGCAATAAGGTACAATTAGCACAAAAGAATGTCAATTAATAGTTTATATCTTTATATGGTATAGCTGACAAATTCATTGAAAGAAATGAGTTGAAGCAGACGTTCACCATGAGTTGTTGAACTATTTATTGACTCCAAAGGTTTACAGCAAATTAAAGCATGGTCATTTCCAATGATATATAAAACAATTTGTTGCTAATGTAAAAAAAATAACCCAAACTCTGCAATGTAAGAATATATACATTTATTATTTTTCATTACCAACATTTGTGTGTTAGGCAGATGAGAATTTAGAAAATGAGTTGAGAAAACAGTAACTTAAATCAGCAACATTTGGTTACAACTCTTTATCAAACCTTTCTTTTTTTGGGGCTATAATAGTTGTAAATAGGAAATAAAGAGATCTACACATCCCCTGTTAGAACATAAACAATGTTATAGTACACCATTAAGAAGAGATTTAATTTTGGTGTTATTTTCATGCAACTACAGCAATATTTAGGAGAAAGACCAAGGAATGGTGGTGATTTTCGTAAACATTAAGTAATATTTTAAAATAAATACTAATATACAAATGTAATCATTAAATTGCTATTTATTTAACTGTACTATATTTTTCCTCTCCATATTTCATTATTTACCGTTAGTTTTTGAAACTCATATGTAAATCTCACTTGCTCAAAAGTTTAATTTGTTTACTATTATTAACAAAATATTTACAGAAAAAAATTCACCAAATATATTGTATTTGATTTTAGTGCATATAATATACAATTTAATCATTTCATTGTTCAATTATTAAGGTTGCTAAGTGCCATTTTATATAAAATAAAGAGACACTGTACTGAATATATTTGTATTTAAATAGAGCCATTTTTATATAAAAGAAAGAGATACTATACAGAATATTTTTGTATCCAAATAGAGCAGTGTATTGCTTACATGTTAGTGTTTCATCTCCCAGTTTTGAAATGGTTAATAAACTACTTTTTCAACAGCTCTGTTTTAAATTTGGCACTTGACATCTTGATATTTCAGTGTTTTATTATCTTTCCAGTATCCTCTTTCCCTATCCACCTTTTTGAAACAATTTGAGGAGAAACTGCTAATTCTGCAGTAGTTAGTGTGTTAATGAAGATAAATTAATCATTAATAGGAAGTTGTATTTTTATTTCCTATCTTGCCATGTACCTTTTCTCCTGGAAGTCAATAAGCTCGGAGAATGAAACTTTGCACATATTTAGATATAGATGTTGTTTGTAATTGTTAGACTTTTGACTAAGGTATTTTTAAAAGCACATTTAAAATAAAATTTTAATTAACTTCTAAATGTGCATACTTTTTAAATTCAATGCTCCTAAAAATCAATAATAATAATAATAGTAATAATAAAACATTTACTTCTTAGGCCTTTACGTAAATAAAGATTGGATTTTTCTTACTTCTGTCTTAAAAAATATCATGTTTAGAAGACATTTTAAGTTCAAAAATGTGCAAAATCAGAAACTAATTGGAAAAAAATTGTAAGTGTTTTTAATGGTCAAAAATCTAGCAATTACAAATAACACCTACGCCTAAATGATCTCAGATCACAGAGATCTGTGCTTCCAGAGAAAAGATGCTTTAATTTCAGAAAATGAACATGACAATAGGAAATAAATATCTTAGAAAATGAATATGGCATAGATAGAAAGAACCCAGTTGTGACTGAGGCACCATAGCATGCATGTTTTCTCCTTTAAGCCATTGTAACAGGAAGAGACTGCACCGATTGCCAAAAGAAAAATGAGATACCCAATTTTTAATATTGCATTTCCCATCTGTTTTTACAGTTTTATCAATAATATTGCTATATAATAAAAATGGGAAGAATTCATAGGTGTTCTTAATGACACATACAAATACCACATAAAAGACCAATTTGCTTTATGGAAGTGAGATAATATCCCAATAATTAATTAACTTAAAACTAAATTGGATACATAAAAAAAAAAAAAAAGAATAATAATAGAATTCAT
Source organism: Metallyticus violacea (assembly GCA_030762175.1). Classification (NCBI taxonomy): domain Eukaryota; kingdom Metazoa; phylum Arthropoda; class Insecta; order Mantodea; family Metallyticidae; genus Metallyticus; species Metallyticus violacea. The sequence goes on along the minus strand of CM060845.1, from coordinate 57,240,101 downwards.
AAAAACAGTGCCTATTGCTGTAATACAGACCATAACTAACAACCTGCCAATTAAAATAGAGCTAGATATTAAAACTGCAATACTGGAACAGAAATTAAAAAGTACTGGATACAAAAATAAATAGTTTCATATTCCTTACAGCATACAACAGTTAAAACAAAATTTTAAAAAACTACACAGAAAGAAGATTTAGACACAATTTTAAGAATAAACACTAAACCTGCCATACCAACAGACCCTCTACAATATATAGATATCAGCGTGAAACTAAATCTGGGTACAATGGTCCTCAAGATGAACAACCTATCTGAAGTATTAAGATTGACAGCACATAGTATGTTAAACTATTATCCGACTGATACACATGGTATAGAGTTGGATCACTTACAAACAGAGAAGCAAGCTTTAGAATTTTGTTGGTAAAATAATGGCCATTACAGCAATTTTAGAAAATCTACTGTATAGACCTAAAATAAATAAAAGAATTTTTTTAAGTGACTAAAGCAGCAGTACAAAGCAATGAATTAGTTATCCATTAACATGCACTATAAATAAAATAAGAAGACATATTCAATGCAGATCAAACACAGAAATAATTTACAATAGATTCCAAGCCACCTTAAGATTTAAACTAACATTTGAACTAGAACTTCTAAATTAAAACTCATAAAATGATTAATAACTGAACAAGAACAAAATATCTAACAAAAACTTATAGGAAAACCATATTAGGGTCTAAAAGAAAATCTAAACAAAGAAAAATTGGAGTTGCCTAATTCTGCTTAATTGCCAGGCATGATTACCCAGTCAGAACATTTCAGAATGAAGATAACCAAGGACAGCTACTGCCCATTGTGTAAGGAAGTTCATATTAATCTAAACTAAGAATATCTACTGAAATTCAACCAATTATTTGGAACAAATAAATGAAAAATAATTTCTAAGCTCATTATTGGGAAACTAGGAGAAAATATTATAAATATCAGCACCTCCTGACTTCTAGGAAAAACCAAAGTTGAAGAACAGATTGCTTTATTCATGTTTTTGTTTCCCAGAGCTGGTACTAGGGGGACATGACGCGGATAGCATGTAAGGAACCATTGGAGTCAAACCATTTATTATATACCAGAAGTGGCTTGAAGCAGAATTCTAAGCCAGCACCATGTATGACCATGTCGTAACTAAGTAAACAAAATAACTGATGGCGCAATTGTGGTGTATAGCTGCAAATGCACAAACACAAATAAATTCTGGGTCACATGTAACATTTTGACAGTGGTGACAAGTATAGCTTAAATAGGTAATGTGAAGCTGGCATTGGTCTCTGTCAGTCCATGAGATGTTGGCAGTATTATTCTAGCAGACGTTTTACCCTGCTCTAAAAGTGAAACTTGAGGAGACCTGCTGCTCCAATCCTGAGTGACAGCGGAGAAAGTTCCTCAGTTCTGAACATGAGAACAATAGTGAGTGAGTGAGAAATCTCATTTCTCTGTTAATGTGCAGCTGAGGCATGGAGTGTGAATAAAAAAGTCTAAGTATAGTGGAATAATGAGTGGGGATCATTTCTTTGTTAGCATGGAGTGTGAACTAGGAAGCATACATGTTGTATAAAATAAAACAGTTTGTTTGCCAGGAATGTAGTAGGGAATTTAAGTATAATAAAAATCTAGGAAAGCGTGTCTCTACAGTACATCTGGAAAAGTTTAATGTTATCGCGCCTGTTGTAAAAAGACAGCAATTGTATGCCTATCACTATGAAATGTGCAACAAAAAATTTAATTATGCAAGCAGGTTCAAACACCATCAGTGAGTTTACCATGATGGGGGATCAAGCTGAAAGAAAACAATGATGTGCAGCTTATATAGTCATGAAGTAACAACAGAATTTTTTTTATTTGAACATTTAAAATCAGTACATGAAGTAAAAGTAAAATCAGAAGAACTACAGTTCCCATCCTTTGATGATTTTAAAAACTGGAAGCAGGAAATTGAGGAGACAACGGGGTTGATGTTTATAACAAAATGTGGTTCTTATACTGCTTCTGACAACACTAAATCATTATTATACATGTCATCACTCAGGCAATTTTATTTCTCAAAGTAAAGGTGTCAGACACATAAAATTGCAAGAAAGCAATAAAATTGGCAGTACATGCCCTGCAGAGATACAAGTCAGGCAAACCCAAGATGGAAAATGCCAAGTGAAATTTATCTCAACTCATGCTGGTCATCAACATGGCTTAGGTCACTTGGGACTGTCAAAAAAGAAAGGAGCAGTATAGCTGCAGATATTACAAACAAAATTCCTTTTCAAGCCATACTGGATCAAATTAGAGATTCGGTGTCATATATTAAATTACAAAGGATTCATCTAATAACCAGGTGGGATTTATATAATATTGAACATTGCTATAATTTATGCTTCTCATCTGTCAGGCATCAAAATGATGGGACTAGTATTGAGACATGGGTACATAAAGTGAACTCGAGGGACAGCCCCTGTGTATTGTTTTATAAACCACAAGACACGGTCAGTGACTATCACCCAGAATTAAAAAATGGAGATTGTGTCTTAATTACAATGAATAAGGCACAGGGCAAACTCTTAAAAAGGTATGGAAATGACTGTGCGTGTATTGACGGAGCGCATATACTTAATACTATGGTTTCGAACTCATAACACTGCTAGTGTTAGATGATAAGAGGCAAGGATTTCCATGTGCCTTCTTTATATCCAAGAGGAGCAATTTTCAGGTGCTGTCCATATTTTCCCAGTACATAAATTCAGAAGTTGGAAATATTTCCCCTAAAGTTTTTATGTCAGATTTAGCGGAGTCCTTGTATAATGCTTGGATTTCAACAATGGAAGTGCCAACAATGAGACTATGTTGTACATGGCACATTGACAGAGCCTGGAGAAAAAACATGAACAAAGTCAAAGGCCAACAAAAACAAGCAAATGTTTACAAGATTGTAAGAACATTGCTGGAAGAGAGAGATGCCACCACATTTGAGAGAAATCTTCCTACTGCAATAGATAAATTGAAATGTGACCCTGACACTTCTGAGTTTGGGTCATACTTCCAGGAAAACTACGTGAGTAATGCAAAATGCTGGGCTTCAGGCTGCATGTTGGACTAGCAACATTCATATAGAGCGAATGCATCACACGCTCAAATACATCTATATGCATGGAAAATGCCAGTAACATCTGGATAAAGCAATATTTGCTCTAATGTCCATTGTTAAAGACAAGTTGTTAAGACAGGCTAATTGTTCTTACAGAAGAACAACTAACCAGCAAAATGAAAGCCTGAAAATAAACAAGGACATCATTATTAGGGAAGATTGTGGTTGGAAAATCCCATCCTCATCTAAAGTGACAGAGATGTACTTTGTCGAGATAATGGTGTGCACTGTAAATGCAAATTAATCTGCAGTGAATGTAATACATGGATACACAGATACTCATGCACGTACATTGATTCCAGTATTAAATGGAATATGTGTAAACATATACACAGCATATGTCCCTTTCAGGTCCACATGAACACTATAGGACATCCAGAAAATATTAATGACGCATTGAGAATATTTCTGTTCTCAATACAAGGTAGAAAATAGTATCCCTAGTGAGCAAACAATAAAGTCGCAACTGTTCTGTTACCCTATCTAAACAAAAAGATAAAATTACTTGAAAGTTTTTGAATGCCTTTAAGGGATTTTCCACAACAAGAGAACTTGAAGTTGTGAAGAAGCACACGGTATCCTTAAAGGCAGCATTAGTTCGCGACGAAAATGAACAAATATCCATGCCCAAAACTAAAGAAATACCCCAAAATAGGATTTTTTTTCAACAGAGATGACTCTTTGCTACAAAAAGAAAAGAAAGAATATATCTCATCACACTCCTCTTGCAGAACCCGATAGAGCGGAAGCCAGCGCGTAATCGCTTTTTCTTTTCTACAAGATGGAAAAGAAACCAATCTTATCGCTCTTCCCTTGAAGAAACTGATACTCAGGCGAACATTGCATTTTGTACACTGCAAGATTGTGCTTCCGCCTCTGCCGCCGCTAATGCCATTCGGGACTGAAGAGTTCGTCTCTCTCCGCTGTCGCTCGGGACTGGAGCTCCAGGTCTCCTCGAGCTTTAAGGTAAACAAAGTGAACTGCTCCACCACGTTCATACTGTTTCACTCTCCTGCAATCATGCAATGTACATAATCTGTGATGTCAGTGCTTTACTTGCTATCGTTTAAACCCGCTCCCTCCTCTTTTCAAAATATTAGGTTCAATTATTGGAACCAGATATGGCAACTATAAAGTATCCAATGTTTTGATAGCCCCATTCATTAGGACCCGTCAATCTATTGATATTTTGTGGGATGAAATGTATTACTTTTAAAGGCTAGTCAATGGAAATTGGTGTACATTATCTGACTGACAATCCAACAGCAGCATGGAAGGAACTGTCAAAATCGCAGAAAGTGATCAAGGTGCAAGTCACGCCTCCAAAGACAGGTCCTACAGAAGACAAGGTAAGAAAGTATGGTGAAGTGTTTAGGTTATGTAATAGAAAAAAAAGTTGCGATTTATTTAACTGTGTATTTATTCTCTTTGACATATTGATCTTATCGCAACGTTAATAGATTACTAACATGAATACTATTGGTGTAGTCCGTAGGAATGAATGGAATTAATTAAGAATGTTGCAAATGATCTCTTGAGACCTTGGCGCCGTAGAGGTATCTGGCATTCACCTCCTTAGGGTAGGGAAAAATTCCAAAATAAAAAAAATTAAACAAAACTTACCCAAACATCTTGATCTGATCGGGAATCTATCCTAGGCCATCCACATTAGTAGTAGCAATATATTGCTGGTCTTCTCTTTGTTTTGCAGTTTTTACATAACGTTTTTGCATTGTTTTATTTCTACAATTTTTTATCTTCATGCTGGATATATATGACCAATGAAAAAACTTTTTTTTAATTCTTTCTTTCTCCTTTTTATCCTCTCTTTTTCTTTTTAATTGTCCTATTGTGTACAAGCAGCAGCTACGTTACATATGTGTGCCTCTACAGACTGGGACTACAAGGTGCACAACAGAATAAATGAAAAGACTATCCTCTATTGTAGATATTTTCCAAGTTTTCCTCACTTTTCATCAATGGCAAATTCTGGAGAGATACTTAACATTTCCTTGCCTGGTTTATCATTTCATCTCATCTATCATCAGTGTCAAGTCACCTGTTATACCTCAGTGGTGAAAATGATCATTAAATACTATTAAATAGAGAATAAAATGGGATTAAAGCAACGATTTACTACCATAAGCTCTAAAATGCAACCTACTGAATTAGGACCCCATATATTAAAATTTCACATGTATCACATATATAATGATGAAATTGTAAAACCCCCTGAAAATATTTTTGCAAGCATACCACCTCTTCCATTCATATCTTGTGATGTCATGCAATCTTTGTACGCATACAAAAACATAATGTTAGGAGGAAAAAAAAACCATTTCGACAAATATTTGATATCTCTACATCCCCCTCTAATGTAACTAAGAAGTTTAAATGGGGACAGTTGTTTTTAAGTACTTCTGCATTAATATTAATGTTCTCAAGTAAATTGGGATAAGATACTTGTAGCAAAAGGGATCAGTTGACTTCTATTATTTTTAAATTATATATGTAAATTTCCAGTTTGACTAACTGTAACTTTAAAGACAATTAAATGGAACATATATTTTCTAAAATATGTAAAAGTTTTAGTAATATAAAAATTAAATATTTGATGTTGCATATTATTGCTTTATTTTAAATTTATTTGTCCAATTATTACTTCCTTTTTAATTTATTTGACCAATTTTAGCTACATATTAATGTACATATTTTGAAAGCATAGTTTGTTCATACCAGATGTAAAATATTTTAATGAAATTAAATGTGTTTTAATTTGAATGTCATGAGCTATTATCTGCCATGGATGCAACTGTGTCTGTAAAAATACAAATTTGACAATCACAAAGTAATATAATTTGAATGAATTTATTCAATACTCAATACAATAATACAAAGTTAAATACAGTATACGTAATTATATGTCAAACTATCACCCTTATATTATTTTATATTTGTTAATTATAAATCCTTCTATTAATGTGTTATCTCCATGTAGTTGCTGACTATAATATTGATCCAAAATCCACAACATTATAGATATGAGAATATTGGGTTCATTTGTAGAACTAACCGTTATCTCTAATAGTAATTGCTCATTTATTTCTTTTACTCATTTATTGATACTTCTCAAACAATTCTTCAGCACTTTCCCTAAGAAACTTCCTATTTAAGTAATGTGTGTGTGCATGTAAAAAAATACATTTATTTCATTCATGCTTTTATATACTGTAAAGAGGATGCATTATGATTATTAAAATTTTGTGTATAAATTATGTAAATATACAAAAATAATACATACATCTAAACCATAGTGTACATATTCAATGAATATGTAAACCATTGAATTTTCAGACTAATTATTTTACATTAAATAAAGCATAAAAAACACATCAACCCTATGCTTAATTTATTGCAGAATAACTTATCATATAACATTTATTGTGCATTAATACTTTTATGTTTTTACATTTAAATCCCTCCACATTACAAAATGTATTTTGAAGTAGACACACCATTACGACCTTAATTTTATGTATTGACTTGATCTCATCAGGCAGTTTATTGTACAATAGTTTTCCTACACTAACCTGATGAATGGTATTCAGAATTTCTCTAAATGTGCTTATCTTACTGAGTTTCTTAAACTATATGAATTTATGTTATTATTTTTTGGTTTTATTATTTTTTTTTATTTACGGATGCTCTTTAACATCTCAGGTAATCAGCACCCCATTCAATTTAGGGCGTGAAACAGCCTATAAATTTTGCTCAGAGGCCTTTTCTTTCAGGCTTGAGGTTCTTTTTCTTTCCATAAATCTATGACATGGGATCCATGGCTCTACTTCCCTTCTGAAGGAAGCCATACTTAGGATTTATTTAGGATTTATCCGAAAAAATCCAATGACTCTGGCCAGGATTGGACCCTTGATCTTGGGTTTACAAGGCAAGTATGGCTACCACTAGACCATCAGGACCAACATTATTTTTTGTTGATTCTTTATTTGAACAAATAATATATTTTGTGATTTCATATGTATGTGTATGGGGCAGTTAAAAGGTTGCAAATGTGTTTATGAATAATTTTAAAATAATCATACTTTCCCTGCATATTTAATGACTATATGAATGAAGTTACTATTTGGAATACCCCTGAGATCATATTTTATAATTTTTTTTTTCATAGAAAATTAAGCTTTTTCAGCTTCTGGCATTATAAGAAGTAAAACTTAATCCACAACGAGTACAGGATAGGCAAAGTAAAATATTGAGTTTAACACAATAGCCAGAACAATAAAATTTTGTATTTTCAATTAAAATGTTTATTATAGAAATGAAGCTCATTTGTTTATATGATATTTATATTGTTTTTGTTGTAAAAATCTCTTTTTAAGTCAATAAATAGCTTCTGCCTGTTGGTGCCCTAGGGCCTACTTTAATTAAATACCTCTTCATATGCTTTTGTCTGAGTGGTTAATCTGGTGTTTAAATCATTTTAATTTTTTTCTGAGAAAGAAAGATGAAATTAATTTTAATAAATGCTCTTTGTAATATATGTTGGACCTGTTACTAAAATCTGGATATTCACCTATGTATGTAAGGTACATAATTAAGTAATCAAGAAACTGTAAACTGAAAATTCTAACAGTAATACACTTTTTGCATCTATAAAGCATTAATGTAGCAAGAAAAATGTGTTGACACCACAGGTTGGATTGTTACATGATGTACTTCTTTAGCATAAAACTTATCCAAAACAAATTTAAATTTTCTTATTTAAAATGAATGGACTCTCCCAACCTGATTAGTTGCCTGCATTGCTTCAATCATTGTTGTGTTAGTATTATTATGGCTCTCTCATATTACTCAGCTTAACATAATACAATGCATTTTATCTAAATTGCAAAGGATATTTTGAGTAAACATTACATATTATTAATTAGCTATATTGTAACATAATAAAGTAAATTGTAAGTAAAACATTGCTTTACTTGTTCCCATGGAATGCATGCCACAGATTTTTTTAATAATAATTTGGTATATGATACTATATTTCACTGTGAAAATCCCACTATTTAAATGTAAAAGTAAGTTTTAAACTCCCTTTTATTGCTTAAGATTTTCTATTTAATTATTCTAATTATACTTAATGCTTATTATCAAAAACAAAATCTAAAGTCAACTATTTTTTCATTAATAAGCTTTTAACTATAACCCTATTCCATTTGAAATGTGCAAATTTTAATTAACGTCCAGAAAGTAACTGTGAAATGATTTCCATCTGCTTAGGATTCTTAGAAATATTATTTTAATGTTATAATTAAATATTTTTCAATGGAAATAAATTTGGGTTTATTTGTAATTTAATCCCATATTGCCAATGTTTATTTTCAAAATAATATATCTGTTTGGGGTTTTCTTACTTTTCAGCAGCATGCAGAACTAACTTACAATTTTTCCTTTCATTTTAAAATGTATGCTAACATATAATTATGTCACAAAAAGATCATAAACTTTAGCTGTAAGTTCCTCCTCTTCTTTTGTTACCATTGTAAATACTTATTTTATTTAAATGTGGAACATTACTTTTAAAAATTTATTTAACATGAAAGTGTAGAAATTCTGATGGATAAATTAACTTTCTACAGGGGGGGGGGACCATTTAAAATGGTTTATATTCCAGCTTTGCAAAAGGAAACAAAAAGTAGAGATAAATTGTCCCTTTAAAAATAAAAACAATACATCAGAGTGGGTAATAATTAAACATGGAGTGTCTCAAGGACCTGTTCTGGGCCCTCTTCTTTTTCTAATATTGTCACATACACCGTTGAGGAGCATCATAAATTACTAAATTAATATACTTTTGAGACGTTTCTTATTTCATTAGGATAAATATTCTTTAACTTAAGTTAACTTTGCTAGTTCAGTGCATACAAAGATGTTGCAAGAATCAATTGGTTAACCACTTCCTATGGCACTAAGGGACTTTACCATGACATCAGCACCATGCAGAGTTATGCTGCACCCGGGCCTGCCATGCGTCACTAGGAAGTATTCAGAACACCTACTCAGTGTTCTTGTATTGGTTGATATATTTTAAATCTAGGGCGTTGGTACACCATGATTGGTATCGCCGACTTGACAATGTAGAAACCCCCCTTGGCAAGCATATTTTATATAAGGAGCTGCAGAGCTCACTGACGGCGCTCTTAGACTATTCGACAACGTCCTCGCCCGCTGGGCCCTGCCGTAGTTGCCCGCTGCTGCGAGCTCTGCAGGATCGACGCCGCTGACGGCGACGTGATTCTACTCTTCCTCCTACAACGGCCGACACATCCCCTAAGGTGAGAACTCCGTCATGTAGGAACTTATATCAACATTGCTTAATATGTAGTATTCCGCCTTGACACCAACAGGTGTAACATGTAAGCATATATTCATATAATTAATAAATGGATCTGCCAAACGAGTAAAGTATTTTCCATCATACCTCTCACCACTACTCACCCCCACGTCATGAAATTGGTCGTGACAATATTGGTGGAGGCGCCGGGTACAGCATAACTCTGCATGGTGCTGATGTCATGGTAAAGTCCCTTAGGGAGTGCCATAGGAAGTGGTTAACCAATTGATTCTTGCAACATCTTTGTACGCACTGAACTAGCAAAGTTAACTTAAGTTAAAGAATATTTATCCTAATGAAATAAGAAACGTCCCAAAAGTATATTAATTTAGTAATTTATGATGCTCCTCAACGGTGTATGTGACAATATATTATAAATGATCTCTTCTTATCTATCCAAGATATAGGTACTACTGTTCTATTTACAGATGACACAAGAATGTTGATAAAAGGAAATAGTCTTAATGATTGTGTCATTAAATTAAATCTAGTTCTGAGTTCCTTGTGTGTATGGTTCATAGCAAACTAAATGTCTAAATCCAGATAAAACAAATATTATAAAACTCACAGATCTCCAAATCTCCTGTTATGGCTAGGAAATTCTAACAGTGTACTTCTACAAATCAAATATATTTTAATTCCTTGGGATAAGAATTGATAACTATTTAAATTGGAAAGATCAAACCGATCTTATTATACCTTAAACTTAGCAGGGCATAATATGCAATATGCTCATTATTGACTTTTGATAAAATTAGTTTATTAAGCCTATTTCAACTCAATAGTGAAATATAGTCTAATATTTTGAGGAAACTCATTTAAAAGTGAGCATGTCTTCCCTTTACAGAAAAATGCCATATAAATAATCAGCGGTACACATAGCAGACATTCATGCAGAAATCTCTTTAAATGGCAATTTGAAGTTAACTTTTCCATGTAAATATATATTATCCCTCATGAACTTTTTGTAAGAAATAAAGAAACTTTGTTCAAAATCAAAATATACACAACAAGAATACTAGGCAAAAAGCAAATTTACATAGATGGTTTCAATACTTTATGCCTTCAAAATAGAGTTTATTATAAATACATTTTAATTCAAATGCTCTTTGCTCTAGCCTAAAAGCCTTAATAAGTAATGGCAAATCTTTCAAATTTGTAAGATTTTATGGAAAGACATGAAATATTGGGTAGTTTTTAGTAAAAAATCACTGAGGGTTTATAGAGGGCTAAAGGAAATATGGGGCACAGAGAATTATGTAGATGAAGCTGATAGGTCGATGAGGGAGGGAATTGCATGGACTCGGACAGGGGTATTGAATTTGAAAGGAATAAGAGGAAGTTTAAGTATAGACAAATGTCCAGTATGTGGAATGCAAGATAGTTATTGGCATGCAATTTTGGAATGTAGAGAAACCAATGGGATGGGAGTAAAAACTTAGGATTGAGAAGTGGGCTAACCTACCAATTGAGTTAAGGGGAAACAAGTTGGTGAATATGAAAACAAGGTAGAAAATTTTGGAGTTTGGGAATTATTTAGGTAAAGTTAAAAGAAAATGGCTGAGGGAGGGGGGGGGAAGTGATGAATCAATTTGGGGAGAAACGTAATTTAAGTAGGTTTTTGATTCAGTTACATTTTAGATGTAAGTTGCCTGATAGTTGAGTAACCGCAAGGTTGAAACTATTTGGGCCACTTGGTTCGGGAAGATTCATTACAGTGATTATGGTTCTATTTTCTTGTATGATTGAGCGATTGTAAAATAATACTGTACAAACTTGTATTATTAAGTGGAAATAAATTCAATTCAATTATAAATATGAACATATGTAGTGAAATTGTGTCACTATTTGAGTGATTTGTCTGTTTCTGTTTCTTAGGTTTTTGTTATTTTGGCTGAGTTATTCTAGGAGTTACTCTATTTTTATTTTTATTGTAATCATTTTAAATGAAAATTCTACATTTGTAGGTCTTTATGGCAGTTTTGCGATTTCACGGAATGCTCTAGTAACTGAATTGAACTAGATCAGGTATTAGCTTAAACTTATGATACAAAAAGTATGTATATATTTGTTTGTATGTTATTTTGTTAGCTCATATCAATGGCAAAATATGGCAAACGAATGTCAGAGACTTTGTAATAAACCCCATCTTCCCAATATCTAGGAACTTTTGTAGATTTGATGATTGTGTACAAGCATGAGATGATGTATTCCCCTCTATCGCATATACTGCAGTAAGGTTCAAGAGTGATTCATTGGGGTAGAGATGTGTACAGGTTATGACCTGTAATGAGGTGGAAGATAGAGAGTGGTTCATTTCTTGGGCTATCAGATATAGTCAAAATTTCCCCTTTCCACTCTTTGTATTTCAGGTGTTGGGTAAGTTCTGGTATGTACTTTGCAGGTTTTTAAATTTAATGCTTAATTATATTGTAAGGAAGTAATTTTGATTAAGGATTCTTGTAAGTCTTTGCCTTTCTTCGTGAACATATATACCTTTTCATTTCCAGCTAGATCACAGTGTAGTAGATTTTTAAAGTCAATGCTTAATTGTAGTAAGGATTGATAGATAGATAGATTGATAGTTCTTGTATGTGTATATTTTTCTTTATGAGCATATCTGACTTTGCATTGCCAATTACCACAGTGGCTAGGAACCCCTTGCATAACTATTATTTTTCCCTTTGATATTAGAGTCTGGTAAAGTAGACAATGTTTACAGATCTGAGTGCGTATGGGTAGATTACCAGATATTACGGGCTGAATTGCAAGTTTGAAATCATTGAATATGAATATTATGTGAATATTTACACACAATTGACATAGTTATTTCAACTGCCACAACCTCTCCGTCAAAAGCTGTCCTAAACATCTACTGGTGAATAGAGGTAAAACATGCTAAAGAATACTACTGCTCCAACTCTCCATTTATTCTGGATATGACTATCTATGAAAATATGTACACAGTCTATTTCAAAGTATTTTCTGTTAATAGTTTTTAAAGCTAGCTGGTACAAGTAGTGTGGATTCATGTCATTTTTAATCACTTGCTCATGCAGATAGAGTGAATATTTCCATTGTCTTTGTTACGTTACAGAATATTAAAGCTCAAATTGTATAAAACATTTCTGTAACTACAATCATGCCTCAGAGAGCAGTAATGTTCAGAATAGCATCATGGGAGAGTTACACAAAACTTTATCTGCGCTTTCCATTATATTATAGCAGTTATTGAAAAGCAGCATTATCTGGTATATAATCACTCCACATTAGAGCATTTTTCCCTAGTTCCAATCACCATAGTGTTTGATGAATAAACTATTATTGTGACCATTCCATAAATACATCATATTAATCAGAGAAACAATATGAAATGTTAATTGATATCATTGTATGATTCAGTTGAACTACACACTCTTAAAGCTTCACTTACTTTTCATAAATGTATGGAACCGGTTTCGAGAACATTTAGTTCCCATCTTCAGCCAGGCTAAAGTTCAACTCAGTTCAAGTTCAACTCATACATTTATGAAAAGTAAGTGAAGCTTTAAGAGTGTGTAGTTCAGCTGAATCATACAATGATATCAATTAATATGATTAGCTTCACTGTGCAAGTTCCAATTTACATTTCAGTAGTAAATATGAAATGTAATTGCAGTAATCAATATAATTTAGAATTTTATATAAACACATGTTTGTCTCTCTTTTATTGTAACTCTTAGAGTTGAAGTTAATAAATAAAATAACATGCCTAGATTGCAGACTACATTTACAAAAGGGCAGTACAAAATTCATATAACTTTTTTATTGTGTGGATTAAAATTACTCCTCTAAATTAATGACCTCCTAAGTTATTTAAGTAAGCAGTAATTAATGTAAGGACATTTTTCATACCTAAACTATGCATACTATTTCCCAGAATTTGCACTGTTCTATGTTCTTGCATCTCAGCAGCAGTTATTATACATTGTGTTTGTATGTCATGTAAAATGTAATAGAATAATTTTATTTCCCATTGGTATTTAGCAGGGCATCAGCGATTATCTCCAGTGTACTTTTCTGTACAAGTAGGAGAAACATTATGTTTAGCTAATTAGCTAAGCTTAGGATTGCCGCACCAAATTAGTGGATAATTGTTGCAGGTACGAATAGTTTGTATGAGCGACACACATTCTCTCACACCTCATATTCGATTTGATGTACCATTCGGTGATATTTTTATACATGCTGGTGATTTTACACGCTGTGGTAGAGAAGAAGAAGTTATTGAATTCAATGCCTGGATTGGTAAGTAACCTTATGTTACACATATTTGAGTATTTTCAACATATTTGTTAAATTCTGTTTATTTTTTACCTTCTGTCACACATTTATAAGGTAATGCTGGAGCTAATAAAACAATAAATGGCATTTTAGGCACAATATTAATACAGGGATGAGCACACTGGGCCAAATCCTAGTTTATATTGTGCCAGTAAAGCATGGCAACAAAGGATTCCATTGCATTATTGATTGATGCTGTTGTGTTATGATGACTCTGGGTTGCTCTTCACCACTTAGAAATGAGGCAACGTGGGCTTTGAACCTCTAGTCTGGCCCAGCAGTGCCTAAGGACATAATTTTATCCTTTAAAATGGGTTTAGTAACTATAATGAAAATATTCTGTCAATTATAATAAAATACTTAAATGAAATGAACACATATTTGGGAAAGATCATGCATTCTCAGTTATTACTCAGCATATTATAGCTCTTAAGGTGCTTACAGACAGACATTCCAAACTCTGTAATATAACCATGTAGTGTTCAATCAGAACAACACACTGTAATATGTGCACATAATCTCACCCACACAGTAAGATTCGCTGTGGTCTGTGGCTTGTTGGTTTTTATCCATTGCATCAAAGGAATGCTTGTGCTCAGGTGGCATGTGTTGTACCTGCATAGAACCTAAATGCATAAATCCTTGCATGTCAGCAGGAAGAGTAAACATGTAGTGGACTGTAGAAAACCTTATAATTTATCTACATGATTGGCTTGAAACAAGTGGAATTAATGATGCACACATAAAAGAATACAACATATTCACAGAAATTTGCATAAACCAGGCCTATTTCTCTTTCAAGGGAAAGTTTTATAAACACAAGCAGGATTTACTATGGGCAGCCCCATTTCTCCATTTTTAGCTAACCTCTTCATAGGCAGATTTGAAACACACATCAACTCAGCTTTCCCATACATATTTAAGGTATGGTACAAATATGTCAATGATATATTTCTCATAATTAACAAAAAATTCATTGATGATGCCTTAAAACTTTTGAATATACAAGATAAAAACAAGTTGTTTACATATGAAATAGAAATAGATAACATGTTACCATTCTTGGATATTAAAATAATGAAACATTAAGGAAATGTGGAATTTGGAATATACAGATAGAATAAAAACACAGATAATTGCAGCAAAGCTGACTGTTTTAATCCCACAGCGCACAAATATGCAGTTAATAGTTGAACACACTGGCTAGTTAACCTATGAATTAGCAAAGAAGAATATTTTAATGAATACGAACAAATAGAAGAAACAGTATTTAAAATGGTTTTAAAAAAGAACTAGTTCACAAAAAGATACAGAAATTCAAGAGACAAAAATGTATTAAAGAAACCACAACACTTTCAGCAAGAAAAGATATAATTTTTAAAAAATTTGCATATCGTCCATGGGCTACAAAAAAAATTTCAGAACGTTGTCAAAGATTTTAATATCAGGTTGACACCGGTTAACAGATTTAATGTTAAAGACCTACTGATAGACAATGTTAATGACAATATTCCACAAGAGAAAAAGGTAGGTATTTACAAAATAACCTGTGTAGAATGTGAAAAAATCTACATTGAAAAAACAAAGAGAAACATATGCACACAGTTAAAGGAACATTTCAGGAACATAAAGTACAAGCAATTAGAGAAATCAGCAGTAGCATATCATTTTTGAATAGAAAATCACAACATAGTAAATAAAGCAAAATTATTAAAATCAGTACAAGACCTACTGAACTAGCAACTAGGGAGAAAATCTATATCTACAAATACAAAGACAGTCTAATGAGCTTTGACACTGCTGGGAATTAAAACATAAACTACAAGTTTATCACATTGCCATCAGAGCAGATTACACATTCCCACACCTTAACGAATTATCTAACAGTTGAATGTTAGCCTAGCTGATGATAACGAAATGTTCTCGAAACCGGTTCTATATATTATGACAAGTAAGTGAAGCATTAAGAATGTGTAGCTCAACTAAATTATACAATAATATCAATAATACCAAACAAGTTTGAGGTTCTCTATTGAAACACATTCCTAAGATGTGTTTGTGGAACTAAATACCCCAAAGGTCAGTCTAATGGATGCAGTGGTATGTTTTAATAATGGATGTGTATGGGGGATCAAAGTATTGGAAAAATTTAGCATTACTATGGGTTGCAATCTATATACCACTGACTTAATAAAGCAAAAATGTTTGCTCGGCAACTGACCAGAAAGGCCAGAACCAATAAAAGGAACTTGAAGAAGAAAGATTATGATGCTAGACTGTTTTGAAGTGTGTTTAGTTAATCAAAAGTGCATGCATTTAGCTTCTTTTTTCCTACAACTATGTTTTAGAGCTTTAGGAACATTTTCCTTTCCTGAATATTTAAGCTAGGGAGATGGTTTTTGTTTTGGCATTGCAGAAAATGTTGAATGACTGGTAAGAGATTTGTGAAAACCATAATGTAATATTTTCAAAACTTGAAGAACTAAAACTAAAAAACAAAACATGTAATTATATTATTTCAACAAAACTCTCAAAGCTTATAACATAAAATCAATATAACATTCATTTAGTCAAGTAGAATGTTCTATGAAGGATCTGTGAACAGAACTGTATTACTGTATTGCTTGGTGTATCTAGCTAACCAAATGTTTATATTAAACTTATTTTATTTTCCTGTTTTAGAAACACCCTATGCAAAATGAATTTTTTAAATATTTGCTGTTCGTTGTATGATTTAATTTTCATTACTCTCAGACAAATGGGAGAGCACAAAATTATATTTTGAAATATATGTATTCAAAGATGAAATGTGTGCCATGTGTTTGTCTTGTTATTCTTGATGCATTAAGCAAATATAGGCTGCTGCAGCTACTGTTGTTTGCTGTGTTGCACTATCTGAACTGGAGGTACATTGTTAGTTACATGTTATATGCAAGTTGAAAAATTTACCTTGCAACTGCAGTGCATAATGTTGCTCCATCTTGATCTTGTTATGTGATGTTGTTGCAGTATGAGGTTTGTTATGTATGCATCTTTTTTGCAACTAATGTTATGTTGGTGGGGAAAGCTTCCACAAAGTTTTGAAACAATTTTAAGCCTTCCAGCTGTTTCCAAGATAATTCTAAGGATCATATGCACAGTTCTGTCCACATATTTGTACTCAGTGAACCTGAGCAATCTCATGAAGAGAAGCAGTAATTCTGAGAGTAAAATTTACATAGTATAGTGGGTTATTTATCACAAGGTATTGCTTATCAGTCAACAGTATGGGTTTCTTTTTCCATTCAAAAGCTGCAAGATAATTTTTCCAAATGCTGATAAAACTATATAAATATAATCTACCATTTTGTTAACATTTATACATTCTTTCTGTGCTTTTGTTTTAAAAGCCAATACGAAGTTAACAAATGTAATTTTTCCTTATCATAGTTCTATACATAATTTTGTATTTCAGGAACATTGCCACACAAGCACAAAATAGTAATTGCAGGAAATCATGAACTGAGTTTTGATGAGAGTTTTACACATCCCTTGAGTCATAGTCCTTGTGGAGATCGTACAACTCATACTGGCCATAGCCTTGTTGACCAAATACCAACACTTGGGATTCCCAAAGACAAAATATCAGAAGCTGTGCAGACACAAAATGTAAAGGATTACCTCACTAACTGTATTTACTTACAAGATAGTGAAGTTGTTCTCTATGGTCTCAAAATATTTGGAACTCCATGGTTAGTATTCAGTTTTTGTGGCAAGCATAGAGCAAAGCACTCTTTTGTTGCATAGTACAATCTTTATTGTTAAGAATTGTTTTCATTGCATTTTGAGTTATTCAAATAATATTTTCCATTTAAATAATAATCATTAAACAAAGAGACAAATAGTATTTTTTAAAATTCAGTATTGTTTTATTGTCCTTAGGCAGCCAGAATTCTGTAAATGGGCTTTTAACATTCCAAGAGGTAAGGAATGCTTAAAAAAGTGGAATAGAATTCCCAGTGACACTGACATTCTCGTGACACATACCCCACCTGTTGGACATGGAGATCTCTGCTGCACTGGAGTAAGAGCTGGTTGTGTGGAACTTCTGACCACTGTCCAACTACGTGTGAAACCAAAGTATCATGTATTTGGACACATTCACGAAGGTAAGTTTCAGCATTTGTAAATATTAATACGGCACTGTAATTGAATACAAGTTTTATATATAGTTTGATTTTGTATAATATTCTTGATGTTAAATGTTAAAAATGATAAATGTTAATGTTAAAAATGGTACAATACCAAATTTGATATATCAGTTAGTATGCAAATAGTATGATACCAATAGTCAACCAAATAAATTCCCCCACTTTTGAATTAGCAAGTGGCTCAATCAGAAATTTTCTTCACTCCCTAAATTCAATAGCCTAAACATTAAAAACTCTTATGAATTGGTAGAGAAAATCAAACATAACTCCATTTCTACAGAGGATGAGTTAGTTTCATTTGATGTAAAATCTTTATTCCCGAGCATCCCCAAAGAAAAGCTATTAATACTCTTAAAAAATGGCTCACCAATATTGGTTTACAAAATGAAGAAACAGAAGATCTTATCAAATTGACGAATGTATGTATCCAATAGAGGGCTTTCAGTTTCAATAGTAAAATATACCAACAGATCATAGGTCTAGCAATGGGAAACCCATTATCACCAACATTAGCAGAATTATACATGGGATCATTTGAAATACATATTACCAAAACCTTTCCTTGGATATTCAAAACTTGGCATAGATACGTAGATGACATATTTGCTATAGTACCAAAGAAACACTTAGGTGATTCCCTCAAACTACTCAACTTACAAGACAAATTTGTTAAATTTGCTATAGAAATAGAGAAAAACGGATGGCTTCCATTCTTAGATTTAAAACTAATCAGAAAAGAGAAGAATATAAAGTTTGGAATATATCGAAAACCGACACATACAGATGATTGCATAAAAAAGAATGGATTCAACCCAGTACCACACCAATATGCATTATTCAATAGTTTGACTTTTAGACTGGTCAACATCCAGCTCATTGCCACAGAATACAAGAATGAGTTTGAATACATCATGAACACAGCTATAAACAATGGCTTTAACACCTCAACCATAATAAAAAGGATCAACAAATACAAAGTCAAGAAAACCATAAGAGAGACATTGACTCTGGAAGCAATCAAAGACACTACAAGATATTGCAAATTCACGTATAACCTACAACTGCACTACAAATTCAAAAAGATTTTCAAAAAATTCAATATAAAGCTAGCCCCAGTCAACAGATACAATATCAAGAACCTCTTAATTAAAATTAAATTAAAATTAAAAGACAAATACCCATAGAAAAGAAATCAGGAATATACGCCATAGAATGTTTAGACTGTAATTTGAAATACATAGGATAAACCCAGAGAAATCTAACAATCTGGAAGAAAGAACATTTTAGAAACATCATATTTAAACAAAGGGAAAAATCGGCAGTAGCACATCATTATTGGAGCCAAAATCATTAAATAAACCCAGATATAAAACTTTTAAAAGAAATAAAGAATCCATTTGAATTAGCTGCCTGGGAAAATATTTCCATCTTAAAATATCATAAAATCGCTATGAATTTTGACCTTCCGCCGTGGGATTATCTTTCTAGATTCATTTCAAATCCACCAGAGGTCACCACAGTTCACACAACTTGCAAGAAACCACTGGGTCAACGGCTGAGGATGGGAACGCTGGTTCCTGAAATATTGTTCCAATTTAGGAAAATATAGTAAGTGAAGTGTATTAATAAGTTGCCCATAGTGTATCATTTTAAATGCAAATTTTATTTTTTGAGTGCTGAGAAAGGTTATAAATTTTGAAATTACTGTCTCATTTTTTAATAAATTTTAATGTGTTTCATGTTCAAAAGCATGTTTTTAATTTCTTTCATTTTACAAGTAAGAAAAATTAATTCCTTAAATTTTAAGCTTATCTTTTTAGCAGTATCATAGATTTCCTGTATTGTTTGGCACTACAGTCCAACCTCTATATAGCAAAGACCAGTATTTTGATAAACACAGTTGCAATGATACATTTTATTGGTCTCAGAATATTTCCTATGTTTTAAATATTTTTATTCATCATTGCAACAATATAAAACTTTGGAAACACACTATAGGACAATAAAATCATTGTGATGTATTTTAATAGTTTTGTCTTTAAGTTAAAACATTTTACTTTTTCGTGCTGCTATTCCCCTCTTGAAGCTGAAAACTGGTATTTCTTAAGAATTTATTGCTTAGGTTTGCTCTAGTTCCTTCAAGGGCATTGGGTTTTCAATTGAAAGGTTATGTAATTGTAAATAGTAAATATTTTTTCCTAGCATGTACAAAGGTAGGCCAATAAGTTTCTGGCCTAACCATTTTCTAGGTATGATAAAGACAAAAACTATATTTCATTTTCAATATAGTTATCCTTTATTGCATTACACTTCTCACACCTCAAGCCTGAAGGAAAGGCCTCTGAGCAAAATTTGTCAGCCGTTTCACGCCCGGAGTTGAATGGGGCGCTGATGACCTGAGCTGTTAAAGAACGTCCATAAATAAATCAATCAAAAAAAAAAACACTTCTCACATCTTTGAATTAACATTTCAATCACCCCCCCCCCCCAAATAGTAAAAGTCTTGTCTGTAAAATGGGTATAAACAGCTTCCATCAGTTCTTCGTTACACTTAAATTTCCTTCCTTGAAGGTCCTTCTTGAGTTTTAAGAAGAGAAAATAGTCACTGGGAGCTAGATCTAGGCTGTAGTGTGAATGGTCGATACATTAAAGTCGCATTTCTTCACAGCTTCCTTTGCGACAAGAGCTGTGTGCAAAGGCTCATCGTGAAGAGGGTGCACACCACCACTCAACTTTTCTTCACCTTTTCTCTTTGATGGAAGCACGTAGTCTATGCAGTAGGCCAGCATAGTACTCCCCCATTTGCTGTGGTATTTTTTTCCTTGAAGTGAATGAAGAGTATTCCTTTATAGTCCCAAAAAATTGTGGACATGATCTTCTTGGTTGACTGAGTGACCTTGGTCTTTAAAGATGGTGCTTCAGGTGGTTTACATCACTCCATTGATTCTCTTTTGGACAAGGGATCATAGTAGAGGACCATAGTTTCATCTCCTGTAACAATGGTTTGCAGTAATTCTCTCTTGTTGCTGCTTTTGGACTGAGGAAAGAAGACCAGGCATCCATCTTGCACCAACCTTTCACATTTAAATGTTGATGAATAATTTGAAGAACTGTTGTTTTAGAAAAGCCAAACCATGCTGCTATTTCTGGAACTTTGAGCCATTCGAGAAAGTTTGACCCATTCTTTTATTGTAGAATATGAGGGGGATACTTCCCCATATATACCATCCAATCGCTGTTTAATTTCATTTGGAGTAAATTCTTCTTCTGCAAAGAACTTAATAACATCTCCATACTGCATTTTGAACATGCCATAATCTTCTACACATAGCCTTCTTTATGGAACTATATCTGAACAACTGAACACAGTGGGGCAGAAATTACAGCTGCAATTATTTACTTAACAGATAATGTATGACATCAGATAAGGGTTTTGTGAGGGCAACAATCCTTATCGGCGAGACTGAAAACTTATTGATCTACCCTCATAGTGTGCTTTAATACTAATTTCTGGTATAAGCAGTGGTGAAGCATGGATTTTTTTATAGGGTATGTGGAGACATGAAATGTGGAAATAAATGGAAAATCTAATTTATGTTAAGTATACCAAGAAAATAGGTCTGTAATGCTATCATAAATTATTATGTTCAAAATTATGTATTGTGACTGTAATAATAAATGGCCTTCTTGGTTTAGTGGTTGGCATTGCTTACTGCTGGCCCAGAGTTCCTGTAACCAGCTTAGGAATTTTTAAGTTAGGGAGGTCTGGAATGGGGTCTACCCAGCCTCATGAGGGTAATTTGGAATTGCATGATGGAGAGGTTGTATCCATTAAATACAGCCTACAGTTCTGCATAAACTAAATTCCTATAATAGGAGTTCAGGAATGATTTTTAAAATAATAAAGTCATGGTAAATAGTATTGACTTTTAAAATAAAATAATATTATTGCATATTACCACAATACAACCAAAAGTAGTGAAATAGTGTATTTTAAAATTATATCATCAGCATGTTGGGCCTCGGGTTCTACAAAATCTCAGAAGATGGCACGCATACTCAACTGGGCTGAGTTCAAGGCTAGCCTACACAGTAACAAAAATTCCATGAAAGACCCCCCTTCATCTCTCCTGGACAGTAACCTGAAAAGTCAGTGCTATACTTGTGCAAGACAGGTTGGGCCTTCAACCATATTATTGGTGATTGGGTATCTACATCCCTAGTTCAAATAAGGAAATATTTCAATTCATCAATAGAAATTAACTCATACAAGCCAACACACTAAATTTGGGAAGCTCAGCATTGCAACCTTAATGAATGCTTCGTCCCTGGGTATACCTTTCTTTTTAAAACTCAAATTTGGGTGAAGTTCATAACCTTCCAATAAAACAATAATAATATAATACAACTTTTCTGGTCCTTAGAACAATGTTATATCAAGGTTGAGCTATATCATCAAAACTTGAAATAAATAAACACTATTGTTACAGTAATTAAACATACTTTGCTTGTATAATTTTTTCTTTGAGGAATTTTTTTATGATTTTTACTTTTGTCAACTAAGGTGTGTAGAAGTAGGCTATTACAAACACTTAAGTGTATGAAACATACCAAGAAAATATTGTTATTAGAAGGTAGCTTGTAACTTTCTCTTTTAAAATATTTTCATCATATTGTTCTGCAAAATAATGTCTAGTAATACATTTCTGCAAATCTTTCCTTTGCAGTATATTTTTTTTTTTTTTCCAATCAGTTGAACTGTCCCAGAGCTTCTGTAATAAGTTCTGCTTAAAATGTTACCATTTAATATGACTATTTTTCTGCCCTTGTCAGATAAAAGCACTGTTAATGATGCTTTGTGACAGAAACCATTTTTAGTTGCCTGCATTTTCCGAGAAGGTAAGATGCATCTTCAATTGTTGAGGAAGTGGATATAGATAGTAAATATAAGAATAAAACATTATTACAAAAGCAATTCACTAAGTCTCTTGAGATACAACCATTAACATTAGAGGCATTAACATTAAACTAAGTACCATAAGGAGAAGTACGGGGATACAGAATATATCTTACTACAACGGGTGCAAAGGCAAGAACTGCATTAATTTCCCAATGATCCAAGCCTTAAAAATGAAACAGTATACTATAAATACATATGTTGTAAAAAAGAATATGTATGGATTTTTTTTTATTATGGTTTAATGCTTGTTTTCCCTGCTGAAACATCACAGGCACAGAACGCTGATAATACATGAGATGAAAATTTTATAATTCAGAAAGGGATTTAGACGTACACACACACATGCACTTTCTTCTCATGTAGAATAAATGTATAATGTTTTATTTAGAATATGTTTTTATGTCCTAATATAACAGTATGAGCGTGGCCTAAAAATAATAAAAATGGCGGCCCAATTCATGCATGTTGTGTACAAACAAATTATGTTGCAAGGCATTATTAGCTTAGGTTTCTTGCACCAGTCTGCCGAGTGGTGTCATTCTGTGTGGAATGGTTCGTTCTTATTTTGTGTGCATCTTTTGCAACATCCTGTGAAACCTGGAAGAAGAGATCTCTGAGCAAAATTTGTCAGCCATTTCATGCCCTGAATAGAATGGGATGCTGATGACCTCAGATGTTAAAGAGCATCCGTAAATAAAACAAATCAACAACACTTAACAATATCCTGTGACATTTGTGATGAGTGACCATATGGAATAAAGAGTGCACTTTATTTTTATTTACTGAGGAAAATTAGCTAAGACCATTGTCATGTGCTTTGGAGAGCCTTTAAATATAATGACTTGGGTATATCACAAGTCAACATGTGGTTTTTCCATTTCAAAAATGGTGATATATCAACTGAAGACCTGTCTTGACTTGGCCTTCCTTTAATGAGCAGAAATGAGGAAAATGACAAAAAAAAAAAGTCTCAATAGGCCATTAATGTAGATTGTTGAAAGAGCATTGAGCAACTCTGAAGAAACAAATCTAACATGGATTACCTTAATCTAGATTGTTGAAAGACCATTGAGCAACTCTGAAGAAACAAATCTAACATGGATTACCTATCTGTACATTTTAACAAAAGAATTGCATATGAAATGGGTGTCTGCAAAGTGGCATCTTGCTTGTTCCCAGAGGAGCGAAAACAGTTCATGTGAATGTTTGCTGTTACTTGAAGGGGAATTGCATAATGATCCAGACTTTATGAAAATTGTTATTGGGACAAGTCTTGGCACTATGCTTATGACCCAGAAATCAAACAAGCATCAAGACAGTGAAAACATTCAAATTCACTCAGACCCAAGAAAACAATCCAGGTCAGATTGACCTGTTGATTTTGTGGTTGTAGGTTTTTAATATGAATGAGATTGTGCAGAAGGAATTTTTTCCTCTAGGACAAACATTGAATCAGCATTTTTATTTTGATGTTTTGAAAAGGCTTGCATGAGAGTGTGCAATGGAAATGGCCAGAATTGCGAAGATTGGTTGCTCTATCACGACAGTGCTTCGTCTGTCCAACAGTTCTTGGCAAAAAATAAAATGGTGCTTGTGTTCCCTCTTCCTTACTCATCCAGCTGCGCTACATGTGACTTTTTGTATTTCCAAGGATGAAAGAAAATATGCAGGACTTTGAGCAGTATCCTGGATCAAGATTTTTAGAATATTTTCAACAGTGGAAAAAAATGCTGGGGAAAAGGCATGGACTTAAATGAAGAATGCTTTGAAGAGAATTAATTTACAGGGACAGTTTCATGTTGATTTACACTTTTGAAGTTCCTGTCATCCATGGTCTGCCATTTGGCTTGTCATTACAGTTGCAACTATGCATTACATAATACATTGATCTGGACTCTGGTGATGTGGGTGCTACATACTCGGAAAAAGGTTCCAGGTGGGCCTAAAGAAGTTGTCACATTGTGCAAGTGTGCACAGCATAAATTAGAGACTATATTGAGAAAGTGGATTATTTCTGCCGAGGCATAGAAGTTCTGAGTGAGTGGGGGGGAGGAGAAAAAAAGTGTAAATAAATATGGAATGCCCCTCATATGTAGCTGTACACCTTAATGAAATTGCTTAAAAATAATTCCTATTGTTTTTGGATAACTCCTTGTATGCTTAGAATATAATGTCATCAGCTGAAATTTGTCAGTCCTGATGGTGTAGTGGTAACCATACTTGGCTCCTAAACCCAAGATTGCAGGTTTGATCCCAGCCAGGATCGATGAATTTTTTTCGGGCGTAAAAATCCGAAGTATGGCTTCCTTCAGAAGGGAGGTAAAGCCATGGGCCCCTTGTCATACATTTACGGCACAATAAAGAACCTCAAGCCTGAATAAAGAGGCCTGTAAGCAAAATTTGTTGGCCATTTCACACCTTGATTTGAATGGGACACTGATGACCTGAGATGTTAAAGAGCATCCATAAATAAATCAAATAAAAAAAAAATAAAAAATAAGTTGAAATATAGGAGTAAATTACATATCAATGCTCTGTATGTATCCTACATTAATTTAGGAAATATTACCACTCCATTGTCTACAGCTTCGTAAGTACATTTTTTACTTAAGCTCTGTATGTAGTAGTTGTCGGTCCTGGTGGTACAGTGGTTACCATACTTGCCTCCTATACCTAAGATCGCGGGTTCGAACCCGGCCAGGACCGATGGATTTTTTCGGGCATAAAATCCTAAGTATGGCTTCCTTCGGAATGGAAGTAAAGCCGTGGGTCCTGTGTCGTACATATACGGCATGATAAAGAACCTCAAGCCTGAAAGAGAGGCCTCTGAGCAAAATTTGTCGGCCGTTTCATGTCCTGAGTTGAATGGGACGCTGATGACCTGAGATGTTAAAGAGCGTGCATAAATAAATCAATCAATCAATCAGTATGTAGTTGTGGTAGGACAGCATTCCTGCCTGTATTTCAACGGGTTCCTTAAAAAGTACCTTTACCAAGCATTTTAACAAAGTTTTTTTTAACATTTATGAAAAGCATTAGTACTGAGTAAAATAATAAATAAATTAATTTATAATTATAATAAATTTGTTCAATTTATTGTAATTTACAGGCTATGGAATCTCATCAGATGGAAGGATAATCTATGTAAATGCTTCTACATGTGATATCAATTACCTTCCAACCAACCCACCAGTTGTCTTTGATATTGCCCTTCCTCCAGGAGTCAGGAAAACTTGAAATGACAGTATTATTTAATAGTATTATTAACTTAAGCTAATGACACAACCTAGTGTTAGAATGTATTTCTAACATGTTATGAAAGCAAATTTGCAATTAGTTTTAAATCTGGACCAAAAATATAACTACAAAGCAGATGGCATTTGTCTGCTGGTATTTAAAGTTAAGTATTACTAGATTCTACACTGGAACTACCTTAACTAAAAAACATAGAAGCAACAGTGTGTATTGTCACTATTCCAAGTTCTTTTAAGCTTTCATGTTTCTCAAAACTTTGAAGTAACTCATCCTAATTTTGTGGATCATTGTATGTACTAAAGAAATTTCTAGTATGTTAATGCTTGAACCTATGAAAGCTTTGCTACATAAGTCCATTCATATGGAAATATATTGATGAGCATTGTGCATTTAAAATAGTGTAAGTTTATGGTACAATCTTTAAGAATAAATTTGTGAATATTTTTGTTTTGAAATTCAAGGGGCATCAGCAGATTTCATAACAACAGTGTGCTGTTTTCTTTTCAGAAATGTTGACACTTCCACAGTAATAACTGTAAACTCCAGCAAATTGTTCTGTAGAAACAGATATAGAAATAGAAACAGGATCTACATTCCTTCATGAAAAATTCATTATTTTATGAAAATCAAATCAATTTGCACTATTGTGTGCTTCACTATAAAATACTGCATAAAACAAACTGCATCATATATAGCTTTTTATTATTCAGAAATGTGACTGTTGTATTTGTAGAATTTAGGTATCCTGTAGCAAATTATTAATTCTATAAACTTTACCAAAGCATTCAAATAGAAGTGCCAATCATTTACATGCTGAAACACAAGGCTTTTGCACATACAGAGTGCTCCAGTTAATCCCATTATTACCTGATATGGTTATTTCAATAGGCAGTGAATGTGTGCTATCCTGGTAATGAGTTCGGTTTTGTAGAATGTCAGTCAAATCTGTAACAAATTATTAGAAATAATATTGTATATACTTACCCCAACTAAAACAAAGTAAATTGGGACATTGCTATCATTTTACAAGCATTTTTAACAAAATTCAGTTTCACTGCTGCAGTAGCTTTTGAGCAATGGTTGGTATCTCAAATTGAAGAAATATATAAATTATATTGAATATCTGTAATCTTGTGAATGAATGGTTATACCATGTTTCAAAATCAGCACTGTTTAAAACTATATAAAATTAAGATGATGCAAAAGTTATGTTAACTATATTATGCATTTAAGCATAAAAAAACTTGTTACAAGAGACCATAAAAAATTTGAATGGTGTATTTAATTTAAAAGATTATTCATCTGGCCTTCTCATAAATACTATTTCAATTTGTTCAGGAAATTTATCTTTTATACTTTCCATCTTCTGTAATTTAATCAATATGTTATGTTGTATATCGCAAAATGGTTTGGAATCCTAATGTGTGGGAAGTTTACTTCAAACCACCTCAAATTTCATATGCTGACTATATTACGTAACATGTAATGAATCCTATATGGAAACACTTAGCAAATTAAGCCATGTGGTTTTTTATTGTTTTCTTTCTTTCATTACACACTAAAACAGCAAGAAAGGAATGAGAAGCTAAGTCCTGTCCACCAGGAAATATGCATTTAGCTGAATAGCTATGGCCTGGTTTTTGGATAGGATATAAGGCTGGTGCCGAAAATACAATGTGATAATGGATTACTGACAGCAACATCCCAAGAGGCAATGCCGAAGCCTTATGGAAGAGCCTAATAGTGCAATTGGGTATTATAGTAATGAGCATATTGTACTTTACTGCATACTTCCCATAAATTAATTTCTTTGTTTTCTAAAAATGTGATTTTGTTTATATTTGGAAGGTATACCTCAGGCAGTGAATAAATCTGCTAGTAACTGCGTAACGAAGCAGTTAAGTTTCTTGTCTTAACGTTTCTCAGCATTGTATGTTTTATTTATAATTTATTTATGATTTTTTGAGTAGTTTTACAGCAATTTATTAGAGCATCAAATACATAGTCTACTGACAGTTTAGAATGAAAGGGAGTTGCATCCAATGAAGGAAATCCACTGCTTTTGCACATTATTGCTTTGATTGAGATATAAATCTTAGCTGGTAGGAAAAACAAAATAATTTAATTTTCTAGAATAATGTTACTAACACATTTTAGAATTTGGGTAAGGTTTTTGTATATGCAACATTATGGCAACAAACTTTACTGGTTAATCAAGCATGGTAAGTAAAATGGCCTGGTATATAGGCCTACATATAAATGACATTTTTATTAAAAAAGATGTTTTACAATTAAAGAAATAATTCTATAAGGTTCTAAAACTAAAGAGTTTGAAATTTTTGTCATTTTCTACATGGGAAAATAATGTTTTGAAATTATAAGAAAAGATGGTTATAAATGAAATATAATATAATAAACCGATTATCTACTTTTGTAACTGGTATGTAAAACAGTTGTATTCATGAGATAATACAAAGAACATTGTCATGGTATTTTTCCAGTGACTGTAAAAATTGCCTATAGTTACTAGCATTATAGTCTTATCACTCCATGCTTTCATTTTATTAAGAGTAACTCTGTTTACTCAGTTGCCATAACACATGCTCATAAGCAATATGTGATATAGTCCACAACTTCCCTAACATATTAATGTATTAGAAGCCAGTTGCAGATATAACACTAACCAACCAATATTTGCATAGGGACAGTCCCATGAAGGAGTGGTTAGACTTCTCATGTCCCGCCCAGGTGGCCAGGATGGATTCAATCCCAAAAAGTGGAATTTCTGGTGGATGAAGTGGCATTTGGGGTCTCCAGTTTCCCCTGCCACTCATTCTGCCATTGCTCAATCTTAGTCTCATCTGCATCTTCACCCTCATTAACATAATATAATCTGCCAATTTCTTGGTGCATGCATTCAAATGGTCTACACTGTTGCCATCTAATGGAATGGAAGAACTACAATAAGCCAAGCATTGGACATCACATTTGCATGGTTTGTTCAGATTATAGACTGGAGAGACACAGCATTTTCATGCTGTGGAGTTGCCATATTTTGTTGCTCAAGCATCATTTAATCATAGTGTGTTTAGTTTGTGAGATTGCATACTGTTTTAAATTTATTTTATATTGACATTTTCTGTTAATGTTTTAAAATCCACACTCTCATTTTGTACTGAATATCATCAAAATAATATCACTCGTACTCTTTCATATGGATACCATTAATATAGCATATCATAAATCACTTTCGATCAACCCAATGCTTCCAAAAATATTTATGAAGGTAATTTGAAAAGTGTAGTAAAAATGTAAAACCAAATAATTTTTAAATATAAATTGTATTTATCATCACAGTCTCCATCATTTGGTCCAGCAAGTTTCTAATTTTGTCTATTTCATTGGAAAAATAGGTTTTATCAAGCTCTAAATATATAGCAGTCTCATCCATTCGATTCTTTTCACAAACCAAATGTTTGAGTTTGGAAACAGAAGAAATTTGATAAGAATGGTGTTGAAAAATGAGTCTTATGCATAGACAAATGTCATAATAATGTTTAAAAACATTAATTGAAGAACACAGCACAAGGGACAATCCTCATATTAATTAGAAGTAAGATTAAAAGCCATGGAAGCCGTTCAGGTAATTCTAAGATTAAATATCCCAGCATGTGCCATGAGATGCATAAGTATTTTTTCTCTTTAGGGCCCTCTTGCATAAAGATCTGTAATAATAGTTCAGTAGCAGCATATTTGTCTATAACAATATGCAAAACCTGTGGGTAATTGAGTGAAACTTTGATTAAGTGATTATCGGTATTCCTGAACATTTTTATGCATCTCCTTCAGAAGCTCTTTGGCACAACAAAGGCCAGCTAAGAGCATTTTGTTTTGCCCATATTCAAATATCCTATACAATTGCATTATAATTCATGTACTAATTTGTTTACAAGCAGCCTTTGTGGATTCTGTCTCCAGCTGCCAAAAAGAAGGCAAATAACAACCCACATTAGATAGTTGATGAGGTTATTAGTTAATTATAGCAGTCACTTTACCTATTAAATGAATGCCACAAATCAGAAAAGAAACTATTAGTTGGATTGCTACTGAGTTACAATGTGACTATATGTGCATTATTTTCTTGCTATACTTCCTACCTATATTAAAATTAAATAAAGGCCAAATTAAAAGGTTCTATTTTGATTTGAATAATAAAATAATAATGGCATATTTTGTAGTTATTTAGATTGACCAGGTAAAATTGTAAGTATTGAGGTCTTCACTTTGTTTTTCCTCACAAATAGACTGGGTCTGATGTTGGCAGATCACAGCTGCTTACACTGAGAGAGGATACCTATTGTACTAATAGGGTAATTTAATGGAACACTGAGGAATTAATTTGATATTGGTTTCATTTCTCTTTTGCCATGGTTCAAAGATTTAACACAGAGCAACATGTTTTCATTTGTTGTTACTTTTTAAGAAAAGAATCAGCTGCTCAGTGTTTGTAGCATTTTGAGAACATTTTCGGGTTGGGGTTCATTCACCTGACAGATCGACAGTTCTTAAAATGCTGCTTAGATTCAAAACAACAAGATCAATGTTAGACAAGAATTAAGATTTGGGCATAATTTGTTATAGGAAAAATTGGATGGTATTACTGCTCAGTTAGAGCAATCACTGTGAAAAGCTCTTCCAAAGTTAGCACAAGTGGGAGTCAGCCATAACTCAGCATATTCTGCTACCAAATTGCTAAAATTTCATCTCTACAAGGTTACTGAAGTGCATGCCTTACAGTTTCTTCTGCTTTAAAAAAAAAAAAAAGTGTGTTTTCAGTACATTACTGATCATGCAGCAGGCTGGGTTTGGGCAATTGCTGGTTTGGTCCACTTGTGGGAAGGAAGGGGAACTGAAGACCTGATAGTGTTTATGTTTATTGGTCTGCCCTTAGTACTGAATGTCAATTTTAAATTGTATAGCTAAAATTATATGAATTCACTATGCTTGTTAATAGTAGGTGAAAGCAAATAAATCAATGTAAAGAATACACAAGAAAATGAGTACATGATCATTGAACTTACCTATCTTAATCATCTTCAGGGGAAAGAAAGAAGTAAAATAATTCAACTATAACTCTTAAGCCCTTCTTTTGTTTGTACTGAAACATATTATTTGGTAACTAAAATTATTTTGTACACCGAATACTTTATTTACCAGAACTGTTAGCCAAAATGGGGTTCTGGGAGAGTATAAAGTAAAGAAACTATTTTCATGTACCATTTAATAAAACTTACTTTTTGAGCAGTATTTTTATAGCCATGACCAGTAATGAAAATTAATAATGGACTGTATTAGTAATCATGTATTGATGTAAATGTAATATATTTGCCACATAAATGAAAACTTAACCTGTCTACTGTAAGCTACAAATTTGAATTTGCAAGTATGCTCCTTTTTATTGATTGCCCTTTTCCATGTAATAAGATTGGTGCTAAAGGTTTATCTTTCATTTGATATTAACATTCCACTTCACATAATTATGCTGATTTCTTTGTCTTTCAAAATCAGGAGTGTACTATTTTATTTATTCTTTTTGTGAGTGTAAGCCAATGAACTGAATTGTGAATGAAGGTTACCAGATTCTACACTGAAATACAAATTTGTGCAATTTTATAAAAATGATAACTAATTATAAAGAAATAAATTCCTTTGAGCAGAAATTAAAATGCACTTTCTATCTCAGCATGAAATATCTCAGATCATTATTTTTACATCCTTATGTTTAACAGTATAAAACAGACATTAATACTTCATAAAAGCATAACACAGTGAATAAAAAATGGTTAAACACACTCTTGAGGCAGGAAATATTTTATTACCGCTTCAGAAATGAATGCCATTAACATGGAAATGTCCCTCATTTGTGTTGCTATTTGCTTATCTTGGTTTTTAGACCACCTGCAAAACAAAGCTGTAAAAAGTGGTGTGTAATCTTTGTGTTCTATCAACCAACATTCAAATTCCAATGCCTTTAATACACAGGATGTTAATGAACTACACCGACATAATTTCAAAGATTGTATATAAGCAATTTGGGATAGAGATATGGCTATAAGTTTTTAAGTGCTAGTATGTCACTGGCTAAAGAAGATGCCCCTCGAAAGCATAACACATGATAAGGAAGGGAGATTTGAGAACATATCTCTGTGGTACTGTGGTTATGACATTAGCTTTCCAGTAAGAGATCATTTTTTTCATTCATCACTTTTACTTTTTCTGTTTTTTCTAAGGTCTAATAATACAGCTTTTAGCCTACATTGTAAGATGCTGTTTCAATTTATGGACATAAATCTTAATATATCAATTCATAATTACAATCCTTGTTTGCAAAATGTAGAATTATGGGTCATCTTAATAACTTGGGTGTTGTATATTCAAAGATTACATAAATTTCATTCATAATTCTGTTGTATGCATATCGCAGAACTTCATACTGAATAAAAAAATTAACGGCATGACAAGAACTGAACCTGCGGCCTGTGGAACATCAGATTTTGCATTATTCATTATGCCACACAAGCAGTTAGAGAACTCCCTCTATAGTAGGCTACATAATGCAGGCAATTAATAGATGTTCAGTTTTACCATGTCAAATGATTAGTTTGAGATTTGAGGAATTTTATGGCAGTAAATCTTGAAAACCCTAATAACGAACTGCAGAAAATTGATATTTCCATGCTCCCAAGGCAGTTTTAAAGACATTCTAAACAAATTTTTCACCCAGCTTGACTTTAACACCAACTTATCAGCATCTGATGCAGAAATGTTTAACACCATGAAACTGTTTTATGTTTATATTTATTAACTTATAGGGTAAACATTATAGTATAGTGGTTGCCATTTAAGAAGACTTTTTTATTTTTAATTTCATTTACTTGTTTAAAAATTAACAATGCTTTAATCTCATAATTACAGATATATTCTCATGTGATTTATTTCCAAATACTGTTGTTTTGCTACCCATTACTGCCATTGCTCATCTCAGCTAGCACTCTGCAAGCATGTACTCTGGAGAATCATGTAACTATGCTCATACTATCACATTGGTAATTTTACTTTAAAACAGCAGATTAGAAACTCCAGGCATGAGTTCATAATTCATGTTAGCATGTCAGTCCAACTGGCAACTCCCTCAGTTGTGGTAGGACAGCAAAACACACTTCAGCCAGCACTGTAAGGGTAGCAACTATTTCTTGCACATACAACAGAGAAATAAAACAGCTCCCTTGGTTGTGGCAGGACCACATAATGCACTTCAGCCAGCACTGTGAGGGTAGCGACCATTTCTTGCACATGCTCACAACAGAGAAATAAAAGTTTTAAAGTAGCTATATATAAATGTAACTAAAGCTTTTAGATTTTCATTAAAATTTATGGGACAAAAATATTAAACCCTTGATACTAAACCAAAATGAAAAAAATCTTCCTTAAAATTTCTAAAATACAATTCAATATAAAATATATAACATTTTTACAGCAACATCAATAAGATATTAAATCTAGTTAAGGTATATTTACAATTGGATCTGCAAATTTTAACTGAGATGCATAGCTCTTGCATATTTATCTTGAACTAAGCAATAACAGAAGTCTATAAATGAAATAATTTAGAAAACATGAACCTCACATTATGCACAATAGTTCATCATAATTATAAGAACTTTAAAGTTTATGAAATAGCTTCAGATATTCAGCTGAAAAGAAACATCTAAGCAGACAGCATAGTCAATAATAAAACTGCTAAATTTCAAGACAAAACTCTCCATATTCAAATACGTCATGACAAGATAATTGTCTTACAAATAATATGTATGGAAACACAGGGTTGAAGATGATGAATCATCCTAGAAAATGTAGAGGAGACTAAAATTAAGTGACTTTGGTGCTGCAAAATGCATAGAAAGGAGCATCATATACAGTGCAATTCTTAACAAAATCCAGACATCAAAATCATACTATGTTTTGTAGTAAAATTGGGAATTTAATTTAATGCAAGAAAAGTTTAACTGCGTTTTATATTATTTCCATTCAGAGAAAGAACAAATTTGTAGATCTCACTGAGGTCTAGCAAAACAGAATTAAATATTTTAGAAATGAGGAAAACTAAAGTCTTTATCTGGAGTAATTCTGGTTCACAATAAAATTATAAAATGCCAAGAAATATGGAACATTCCATGGGAAAAGTATTAGAAGATGAGACAATGTTGGAAAAAGACATTCAATGAGAGAACTTTTGTAAACAAACTGGATACCCAAGTCACGTTAATGGTTTTATGAACTGAAGACAAAACAAAATTTTCTTAAATGTTAAAGTGTTGCACATCTGAAAACTATCAAATCATACTTAATATAAATAAAACTGGAAATGAAAGCTGTCTCTCTGTATCTTGCATCCACAGGGACCCACAAGAATGCCGTAACTGTACTGCTCTGTAATGCTAGTTGAAAAAATTATTTATTTACATTGGCATGCTTAAGACCATATCTTACCTGAACCAGTGTTAAATAAATGTATACATTAATAAAATGCAGTTACAATATTGTTTTATAACAATGTATTCTAAAATAGTTAAACAAATATAGCAAGCAAATGAATGTCATATTAAAATACTCAGACATAAAATTATTTGAAGGCAAAATAAAATTGTCAGCCTAATTAAAGACAAAATTCCAGTGAATAAAATACATTTAAATCAATAGTAAATACATTTATATTATTTAGCAAAAGAAAGATTAATGCTATTAGAACTAGAACCATTTCATCAGACAAAAGTTGTGAGAGAGATTGTAACTATTCATTGAGTTTTAGTCATTATGAAGTGCCTGCAGAAATTTGGGCCAACAAAACTTCAGTATTTCACTACTCTGTCTATTAATCAGCCTTGGAAAGACCATATCAATACCTAAACACAGCAGTGCATGCAATGCATACTTGCATTGTTAACTTTGAATTTAATTGAAACTAGTTTATTATGTTTACGGAATGTCGGAATTCACACAGTGAAACTTTTGTTAATCTTATTTTGATTTAAAGTAAAACACTAAAAATCATGTCGTCACATTAAAATGAAAAATAAAGGAAAAACAAAGAGAAATCTGGGGATAAGATTAAAGGAACACCAGAGAAATATTAGACACAAACAAGTAGAAAAATCAGCAGTGGCTGCACATTTTTGGAATGAGAATCATGAAATAGAGAAGGACATAACATTACTAAAAACAATTCAACATCCGAAAGAACTTAATATATGGGAAAAAATTTACATAAAAAAATATGAATACAAACTTATGAATTTTGATATACTGGAAGCAGACAACATATTAAGTTCATTAACAGACCACCAGAGCAAGCATAGTAACATACATACTTTGCTGAAATTGATTCCTCCCGTTTTGGTTGACAATGTGAGGAATGTACCTCACGAAACATGTACCAAAATTACTTTTATAAGTGTGTTTGTGAAACTTAAAGAGAGTTTTAATGTGACGACATGATTTTTAGTTTATTATGCCTATTTTAACTCAATAATGAAATAAGGCCTTGTATTTAGAGAAAGCTCAGTTGAAAGTAAGAATGTTTTTCTATTACATAAAAAAGCCTTAGGTATGAATAATCTGTGATACACATTGCAGACATTCATGCAGAAACCTCTTTAGGCAATTAGACATTTTAACTCTTCCATGTGTACATATATTACACATGTTCTAATATAAGTATTATGTAAGATTTAAAGTTTTCTTGAAATTGATTATTTACGATCACTTCATGGGTCTACATCAAGTAATGTTTATGCCCTCAACTAAGCTTTCAGTAATCTTTATTCTGTGGCCTTCCTCAGGAACCAGGTCCGTGAAGTTATCATATAAGTAAGTAAAGAGTAAGTGTTATTTTGTTTCTTAAGCACAGCCACATCATTGCCATTGCTAATATTATTTCTGCAACTACAAATACCCCATGAAAAATGTACACAGAAATTCAGTGTAATTTCTAAATGAAATTTATGTGGAGAAGAAATAAATACAAACAGAGCTCTTCTTGCACATAATGGAGGATGTTTACCAATATATTGCAATAAATCTCTTCTTAATCGACATTATCTTGCAGTTACATTTAGGCATTTTTGTCACAGTTTAATGGAGATTGAATGTAATGGCCATTTTGGAAAAATTCTTCATAAATAAAAGCAAAACTGTGCAGATGACCAAAAAAGGTAGCAGAATAACACCAAAGTATGCAATAAAGTACTCAGGTTTAAACTCCCTCACATAGTTGGGTATGATGTTACAAGCCATTACAAAGCCATCCTGAATTCACATACAAGATGTGTGGTACTTCAGTAATAAAAATGGGCATTAAACACTACTCAAAAAAAATGTACAAGATATAGCAGCAGTGTGATCCTATTCATAGTCAAAACAGTAATCATCTTAACTTATGGCATAAAATTAATATGGGATTTGAACACAATAGAGAAGATCAAAGCTCACTTTCTTAAAGCACTGGGAATTTCCAAATACTACTTTCAAGACTGGCTTATGAACTGGCAAACCAAACTTTCCTCATTGAAGATTTAAGGGCAAATCTGCTACTTCTGTCTACCTCTCAAATAAGATGATAGAAGAGGAATTTGCATAGAGAGGCTTCTATGTCATGCATTATATGGTTGAAAAACATGGCTAATCATTCATGGTTATCATAAACTGCTTAAGACAACAGTCTACTGTACCTCAAGCAACAATTATGTGTGCGCAAAGTTGCAACAAGGAATGTGAAAGGCATCACAATACAAAGTACTGCAATATAACAAATTTGATCAAGGACTACATCAAAGGATAGATCAGCTTCTTCATATTTATGTGCATTTCCTATAGTTCAAATGTTATGATCAGCAACTGAGAACCATAATTAGCCAGCTGTGAGAAAGAGAACAAATTTTTGAAGAGTAAGTAAAATGTCTGAAGACAGAGTGGAAACTCCATGATTCACAGTTTTACATTCTCAGAAGGGATAGAAAAACTTTGTAGATTTACCATCAAAAGAAGATTATTTTGAGACAAAATAGCCCTGAACAGACTTGAAAATTAAAATGATTCAGGAAGTTTCAGAAAAATTAAGGTAAACAGATGCATTGTGCTTTTCCTTGTAGGAGCTGAGCAGCTGTGAAAGATGACAATATGTTTGTTCTTTTTATACGGAAACCATTGAAAAAAAGTTGCAAAATTGCTGTAGAAAGCTAACTTATGTAATAGAATCTCAAGAAGAAACTTTAAAAGATGTGCTGGAGAAAAAATGGTAAAATGGATGAAAACAGAAATATCCACTGAACAATTAAAGCCTTTGGTCACCAATGGCATTGGAGTTATGAATATTCAGATTTTTTAAATATTAAATTTCATTCTTACACCGCAACTCAAAGTTAATTTAACTATTTCAGTATTCAGAAAATATAAAGAGACACCAAATGGAAGAAATTGGGATCAGAAAAATTATAACTAACACAGCAACTAGCTAGCAGTCATCCTGTGCCATGAAATTGTGTGCATGTCATTATGATTCAATGAGAATTCATTAGCATTCACTTGACCTCATTCAGTGATAATGGAGAGGAAAAAATCTTTAATCATCTTTAAGAAATATAGCTGACATCATTCCATACAGTCCAATGCCAAAAAGATGATACAGCTTTTGCTGATATCAAAGAATAACCACTGAAAATCAATATAGTTGTGAAATACATTGAGGATCTAAATATTTTTATTCTTTCAAATTCAGAAATAACTTGAAACTTAACATTTATTTAAAAGCTAGAAAATGGTCTGAAATAAGTTTGATTACCATTAGAAGTATAGAAGATACAACTGGACACTACCTACAGAAAATGAGAAGATAATGCAATAGGTACTTTCAAACTGTTAATTTATAGTCCAATAATGCAGCTACAGATTATAATCAGAACAATTTAAGGTACATATACAGATACAAGCTTGATTATTTGCAGTAATGCTTCAGTAAAACTGTTCTAAAGAATATATGAGTTGCATTACTGCAGAGACAATCTAAAAGTTCTTGACCTGATCAAGAAAACACGAGGTTATGTAGAATTTTTTTTTTGTTTTAATTGTTCAACATAGTTGCCTTGTAAATCAATACACTTAGTCAAACTTTTCATTACCCTCAGTAAAATAGGATTTGTCCAAGTGTGAAAAATAAGCGTCTTCTCACCTTCAACCTCATCATTTGATGTGAATATTTGTTCTTCCAGTCATTTTTTCAGGTTTGGGAACAGAAAGTTATCGTTGGGAGCCAAATCTGGTGAATATGGTAGGTGTGGAAGTGAAAACCATGCAGTTTTGCAGCAACAAACCCAGACGTGTGTGAATGTGCCTTATCGTGATTAAAAAGAACTTTCTTGTTCGCAAGGTGTGGACTTTTAGCCTGAATAACATCCTTCAGTTCGTCCAGTAGTAAAACATAATACTCCCCGGGGATGATTCTGTCTTTATCCAGGTAGTCTACGAGCACTACATGAGAATTCCAGAAAGTCTTGCCGTAACGTTTCCTATAGATCGAATAATTTTTGCTTTCTTTTGTGCATTTTTACCTGTTGCCACCCGCTGTTTGGACTGCTCCTTCGTCTCTGGCAAGTAGTGATGAATGTCTCACCTACTGTTGTGAAACGTCGGAGGAACTCAGTGAAATTGCTCTTAAATAAGTCTAAATACTCTTGCGGAATGTTTATCCGAAAGAGTTTCAGATCATTTGTTAACAAACACGTCACCCTTCAGCAGAAAGCTTTCTCATACCTAAACCTTCATGTAAAATGTAGTGGACACGGCCTATCGAGGTCTTTGTAATGTCGGTCAACTCTCACACGTTCAATCGACGATATTAAGTAAAGCATTGCGAATTTTTGTCTCAATTTAGTAGGTCGTAGCAGTTTTGGGACGCCCTGAATGTTCATCATCTTAAATGGATGTACGATCACGCTTAAATTCCGCAGTCCATTTTTTAACCAACGAAAAAGAAGGGGGAAAATCCTTTAATATGAAATTCTAACTTCTTTAGTATTTCTGTAAGGGTTAAATCTTCAACACAAAATACTGTATCACAAATCGTATTTCAGTTGTATACATTTTGTAGAACATAATAACACTAGTTTGTTTACACGGATGTCACAAACAAGCGACTACACTTACGAGTCTGAAACTTTACAGCTTGCCATCTAAAGAATGATACTTAACTATTATAGTAATTTGGTCCTCTTCACGACATTTCTGAATGAGGCGAGAACTTTTAGGGAAAAGGGGGGGGGTTCTTTCTACGCACGAAATTCAAAGGAAAGAGAATAATGATGAATTATTATTTATAAAATGGTTTATATAAAGAATTGCAATCCTGAATATTCGTGGAATAATTCTTAACTCTTGCATTTTTACCTATCCAATGTGATGGGCAGAATAAACAAGAGCGCGCGCGCGCATGTGTGTGTCCATCACATCCTCGCCTTCCCCAAGTTTGAAAGTGACTTTGCAGTTAGTAGGGGTGACGAATTGATCTGAATGGAAATTATAAACTTACAATTAAGGAATAAAAACATTATAATGTAATTATTTTTATTGCGGTTCGTATTTTTTGCTTTAATTTTATCAAAATCAGCGAATTTATACTTTTATGGTGAAGTTTAACAACGATTCTTACCGCAAATTGCTGCCATAATGTGTTTATCTTCTGAAAATTTGAAAATATTTTAAATATACACGGGTTATAAAGAAATGTTCGTATGCATCATCATGGACACATTCTAACCGACTCGGATTAGAAAAAAAAGTAAAAAAAAAAAAAAAAAAAAAAAAAGCCCGTGATTTTTGTGTATATTAATTTATTTGCTTCCAAGAATTAGAAAAATGTCACTTGTAAAGAAGGAAGAGGTAAAGAGCTGTTATCACCAGCAGCGAAAAATTAACAAATATAAATAAAATGAGGAAATTATGGACGAAACGTAATTCGCTATTTACAATTAAGATTTTTTTTTTTTTTTTTTAAGAATAAACTTTTATGCCGAAACAGCCGCCGGAATCAATGCAAATACTGAAAACTTGGAATTATTTTAAATATGTGTGTGTGTGTGTGTGTGTGTGTGTGTGTGTGTGTGTGTGTGTGTGTGTGTGTGTGTGTGTGTAAATTCTGACCACACATTAACCACTATTGGTGCTTAAAAAACTAAAAAAGCAATAATTTATTCTATCTTAGTTTGCAGTGATGTGTGGCCTAGAAAAAAATTACTCTAACAAGACAATAATATCTGCATATACTATGAGCGCAATTGTGTTATTTTCAAGTGACTTTAACTTTGTGAAAACAGTACAGCTGGAAAGACTAAAACAACAATAAACATAAACTAATGTTGAAATGGGTTTAATTTCTACCTAATAAGCAATATTGATAAATGTGTGGCTTAAAATTTCGTGAGGTACTTAGCATCTCATTCCAGACAGTTTATTGCCCAAATTGTTATAATTTTAATATGAGAATAATGTGGTCTATTAACATTTTAATGTATCGAGCGTTCTCATTAATTATAGAAAGCTTATAAATATATGGATCATATACGCTTTTGCCCAGAAATAATTCATAAGATCTATGTACGTGCCCTTTTTATGAAATTTGCATCGGAGCTTTTTCACTGATAAAATTACATAAATACAACACACTATTTCAATGTTACATGTATTATGATTAAAGCCAATTGTAGTAAAGTGAAAGAAGAAATGAAGGTCATGCATGGGTAGGTAATCTGCGAGCAACGTGAATAAACCACGCATGTTGAATCACCATGAACATCGAGATCGAATTTAAACCATAGTAGAGTACCAACAGCAATAACATGTTCATGCTCTTTTAGTCCTTAATATGTATTAATAGAAGAGACTATTCGTTTGACGTTTTACAATTAACAAATGTATATGGATATATTTTAATATCAAATTAGATCAAAAGGTGAACCTATATAATATATAAAGCTTTCTTGTCCTAGTGCATATTAGTGCACTAGGCCCCGTGGAGTCATTTTGATGCTACCTATTTGTTTATTTTGAACTTTTATTCATCTTTAAAATAAGGGTTTCTTTTATTAATTAACAACATTTAAAATCAAATATATACTTTCCGTTTTATAATACAAAATCTAATTGTGATGGATTCGGTACATGATTGCTGAGAAGCTGTTGATATTGAATGACGAATATTTTATAAAATACTAGAATGTATAAAGCAGTACAATATGAACACTTTATTGAAACAAAATTTCTTTGGTGGTTAAGTATATTATAGAAGAATTATAATGATCGTAAAATGTAGAAAGTATAAATATGTAATGAATTGTAGACATATCTAGATATTAAAAGTGGTCAACTGTATATTTTACACAAATGTGCCTCTACAATACGTAATACACGTGTTCTCTCCAGCATGATCACCAATTTTTAAATGTGGTAAAATTACAGATATCCTGGATCCGTTTTATTGCATGCATCTGGCTAATGATGAAGCAACATGCAAGGTATTTGTAGGCAATTTCTATTCACTTCCAAGATTCTTTATAATTGTTCTTTTTTATTTTTAACCTTATTTTTTTCAAAAGATATCATATTAGGCTTAAATAAATGTTATAAATACTGAAAACAAAATAATTAAAATCTGACCATGCTTAATTAACGCCATATTAGAGCACTTTGATCAATTATTTACCACAGGCTACTTACACTTTTTCATTTGTGCACTAACACGACAATGTCATTGATACTGCCATTCTTCAGATAGGTTTCGACGATTAGTCATTTGCAGTATGTGTTTATACTATATTAATACACTTGGACATATTAACTCTTGTATTTTGCTTATTTGGAGCAATTTTAGTATTCATTAAATTAATAAATTTCGTGCAATGTTGGTAACGCAAAAGTCAGGAGTAAGTTGGTATTAGTTATGGTTAAAATTGTGTGATAGGAAATTTTGATAGTTAATGTTGGTCCAGTTGATTACGCCGGAAAACAGAGTATTGTAATTAATAATGCTTTGGGAATAAGTTTCTTTCATAAAGGTAGATAAATATGATTGTACTGATATATAGACAACACTTAAAACTGTGAACGTTGATGGGTAGCATTCCATGTTAAATATTTAGCACGTGGGCCGATTACATTTTGAAGAGTTTATGTTTATCGCATGTGTTTTCAAGATTAGGTTAATGGTCATTGCTTGAATTAGTTATTTCTTCATGATATTTCTTCTACTGACATTGGTCGGCATGCCCATTGATTAACTACCGAAATGTAAAGCAATTGTGATCTCTATCGACTTTTGCATATTCTAAAAGTATGATGTGTGCCTTTCCTTATCATTTGCCTTCTAGGTCAGTGTTGAATTTAATAAATAAAGTCATGAAAGCAGTGCGGATTCATAAATTTGGAGGTCCAGAGAATTTGACATTGGAAGAAATACCGATTCCAAAGCCTGCAGACACAGAAGTTCTGGTGCGAGTTCATGCTGCTGGAATAAATCCAGTTGACACTTATCGTAGAGAAGGAGCCTATTCGGTGTTACCAGAATTGCCTGCCATACTAGGACACGAAGTAGCTGGTGTTATCGAAGAAACGGGAAGTGAAGTCAAGCATTGGAAGGTATGTTGTGAATAATGGCACTGTCTGAGATTCATAGTGCAAAGCATTGGGTAAAAGAATTATATTATAGAGATATAATAATTTTGTTTTTTTTGCAGAAGGGTGATCGTGTATTTGCCTGCTGTTTGCATGAAGGAGGAGGTTATGCTGAATATATTGCTTTAAATGAAGAAAATGTTTTTCATTTATCTACAAAGTTGTCGTTCAGTCAAGGGGCGGGTTTGTTCATTCCATATTTCACAGCATACAGAGCTCTTGTTACCAAGTAAGTGCAATTCTGGGTACCATGTATGAATTATAGACATGACAAATATTAGGTGAAGCTTCACTTTGTGCATCCCATAAGTAAAACTTAACCTTAAAATTGACCCACATACATGGAAAGGAAGAATGAAAATGGGATGCACTTATTGAAGTTTCAATAAGTAATAACGGTCCTCTTATTTCTAAAATTCACTCTAGGACTAGGGTCTAGGTAGCGAGAGAGAGAGAGAGTGTGTGTGTGTGTGTGTGAGAGAGAGAGAGAGAGAATTGATTAGGAAGTCTATTTTTGCAAATTATTCTATTTGTTTTGTTTGTATTAACAAAAAGATGTAAGCCTGTTACTCTAGGTAGGTTTTACTTGGATGTGCATAGTGAAGTTTCACTATTACTTTTATAATAATATCTCCACCTGCTTTCCTTTTTATTATGAAAGTTTAATATAATTCATATGTATGAAAGGGAAATTTAAAATTGGGATACATATGTGAAAGTTTCAATCAAATATTGAAAATTTTAAAATTTATTTTGATTTATGTAAGGATATTTTTTAACATCTCAAGTTATTGTCATCCCATTCAATTTAAGGCGTGAAATGCCGATAAATTTTCCTCAGAGGCCTCTTCTTTCAGGCATGAGTTTCTTTTATGCGCTATAAATCTATGACATGGAACACACGACTTTACTTCCCTTCTGAAGGAAGCCATGATAAGGATATTTATGGCCAAAAAAATCCGTCGACCCTGACTGGGATGATCTTGGGTCTAAGAGGCAATGGTTACCACTAGATCAACAAGACTGACAAATATTGCAAAGAACACTATCATTTTGTTATATTTTTATTAAATGGTAAGCAAAGCTCATGGATATTCAATATGTCATGCAACTTATAAAGTGCTCAAAATATGACATAATACAACAAACCATCATCATTTACAATACTATATAATAATAAGCATGCCATGCAGCTTTAGCCATAACTTATTACCGTTGGAGAAATCGGAAGTGGCATCTCATTTCTGGACAGAAAACCATGAAATATAGAATAAAATAAAATTATTAAAATCAGTGCAAGGGCGTACAGAATTAGCAGCATGGGAGAAAATCTGCTTTTACAAATACAAAGACAGTTTAATGAACATGATTCTGGCGATGAAAACATAAACTTTCATGTTCATCACACATACACCAAAGCAGATTCCCAAAACATGATGGTTTATCCTCCAGTTGACAATGAGCTGATGATGCGGACGAACGGTTCGTGAAACCGGTTCTACATATTTTAAACAAGTAAGTGAAGCAAAAGATTGTTAGTTCGACTCAATCATACAATGCTCTCAATAAGTTATTACAACTAAAGTGCCTTTATCCAAATTTAGGAAATACTGACCAAGTTTAATAAGTTCATTAATTATGCTGTCATAGAATTAAAATATTCATCCATACTGTAGAAAGTGTAGGTATTTAAAAATTAAAATTTTTTTCTTGAAAATTTGTACTTTTGTGAATTACATGATAATTTCAAGGGAGCTGGAAGACTATATTGTAAGTGCAGAATATGTTACAAACTTACATTTGTAAAACTATGAGTCATGCTCAGATTATTGTGCCATTTGTTAAAGAACACTGCATTGATATTCTTTTGTTTCACAAACAGCTAA
Source organism: Metallyticus violacea (assembly GCA_030762175.1). Lineage (NCBI taxonomy): Eukaryota > Metazoa > Arthropoda > Insecta > Mantodea > Metallyticidae > Metallyticus > Metallyticus violacea. The sequence continues at coordinate 57,195,119 of CM060845.1, read as the reverse complement.
CTATAAAGGTAAAAATTACCCTGATTACTAATTTTAAAAATTATGTTCACTATAACATAAAATCCAGTAGTTTAGCTTAAAGAACAAACTTTCCATCACAGAGTTGCTATAAGAAAATACTCATCTCCAAAAAAAATTGTGAGAGTCCTTCGCACCCAGAATGAACACACCATCAAACAAAATAAATAACTTACATGTGTTTTTGAATTCCAACTTTAAGCTTTCAAATAATGTTAGGAACTTACAGTCTTGTAATAAAAATGTTTAAAAGAAATATAGTTTGTAGTTTTTAACGAATTGAAATTAATATTTTTGGTGCAATGTTCATGAAAATTTAAAATAATATAGTTTATAATTAAAGCCCTTAGTTTTTTCTTGAAAATAAGCCAAATACCAATTCTGCATCTTATATAGAATCCAAGATATACTGAAATATGTGAATGGCTGTAATGTGAATTCAGATAATTAGTTATAAATAACTCTTTGAAATAATTATTTGGAAAAAATATAGGAGAGTAGGTCAGTAAGTTTCTGGCCTAACCATTTTCTAGGTATGATAAAGAAAAAAACTTTGTTTCATTTTCAATATAGTTACCCTTTATTGCAATAGTCAAAGCCTTGTCTGCAAAATGGGCATGAACAGCTTCCATCACTTCTTTGTCACACTTAAATTTCCTTCCTCGAAGCTCCTTGAGTTTTGAGAAGAGGAAATAGTCGCTGAAGGCTAGATCTGGACTGTAGGGTGAATGGTCGATCTCCTTGAAGGCACATTTCTTCACAGCTTCCTTTGCAACAAGAGCTGTGTGCACAGGTGCATTGTCGTGAAGAAGGCGCACACCACCACTCATCTTTCCTCGTCTTTTCTCTTAGTTGGAAGCATGTAGCCTGTGCAGTAGGCCAACATAGTATTCCCCATTTACTGCGGTGTTCTCCTTGAAGTCAATGAAGAGTATTCTTTCATAGTCCCAAAATTTGTGGATATGATCTTCTTGGTTGACTGAGTGACCTTGGCCTTTAGAGATGTTGCCTCACTAGATCAAGAAATTCAAACAAAAGAAGAGGTTAAAGCAGGTTCAACATTGACAGCAAGAAAAGAATCCACCATCCACATGAAATTCACTTATCCTTTGGACACCAAAAAATTCCAAAAAATACTCGGAGAGTTTGGGATTACTTTGTCACCAGTGAACAAGTTTAGCCTAAAAAATGTGCTCAATTCTGGTGATATTGATAGAATACCGGAGGAAAGGTAGCCAGGAATATACAAAATCAACTGTTCAGAATGTAACAAAGTATATATTGGAAAAACAAAAAGAAGCATTGGAATCAGGCTGAAGGAACACTGGAGAAACATAAGGTACAATCAGGTAGAGAAATCAGCAGTTGCACATCATTTTTGGAGAGATAAACATAATATAGAAATGGGAGTGAAATAATTGAAATTCGTAAATCGACCCATTGAACTGGAAATATGGGGAAAAATGTATATAAAAAAGTGTGAGGATAAGGTTATGAACTTTGAGATTCCAACAGAGGATAGATTGATCCAGAAGTTCGTAAAATGTCCACGAGATCTACATCAAATCCTCCAGCCAACCAACAACGAAGCCGACAGTCAACTCGCAACTGAAGATGCAGGCAAAAGCCTGCGAAACTAGTCTTGCATAGTTCAACAGTTGGTGGAGCATAAGATAATTAAACCGACTCACTAGGAAATTAAGAACATAATAGTTGCTTCACTGTATTGGTTCCGACACGAAATTAAATGTTATATTTACTAAAAATCATGTCGTCACATTAAAACTCTCTTTAAGTTTCACAAACACACTTATAAAAGTAATTTTGGTACATGTTTCTTGAGGTACATTCCTCACATTGTCAACCAAAACGATGACTCAGGAGTCAATTTCAGCAAAGTATGTATGTTGCTATGTTTGCTCTGGTGGTCTGTTAATGAACTTAAACAATATGTTGTCTGCTTCTGGTATATCAAAATTCATAAGTTTGTATTCATGTTGTTTTATGTAAATTTTTTCCCATATATTAAGTTCTTTTGGATGTTGAATTGTTTTTAGTAATGTTATGTCCTTCTCTATTTCATGATTTTCATTCCAAAAATGTGCAGCCACTGCTGATTTTTCTACTTGTTTGTGTCTAATATTTTCCCAGTGTTCCTTTAATCTTATCCCCAGATTTCTCTTTGTTTTTCCTATGTATATTTTGTCACAATCTTTGCAATTAATTCTATATATACCTGAATTTTCTTCTTTCTTCTTTTTTTGTTTAATTTTATTTAGATTCAATAATTTACCACCACTATATCTGTTTATTGGTGCCAGAGTAATGTTATACTTTTTGAAAATTTTTTGGAATTTAACATAAGGGTGATATGTGAATTTTTGTTAAGTATTTTCTTTAAGTGAAGAACTGAGTATAGTGATTAATTTAATTTCCTTTTTATTTTTAAATCTTTTTATTTTTTTATCCACCATTTGTTTGTTAAATCCATTAATTTCTGCTGTGTGTATTATGTGTGTGTGTATTCTTTCCTGTATAATATGAATGCCCTGAATTCAAATATATTTTCAATTTTACTTTATTGGGGCTAGGTTTTAATCAAAATCTGATCAAATGTGGTAATGTACTTATATTTTTGAAGAAATATTATAAAGTTTTAATACATACATCTAAGATAAAACTGTTTTTGTAGTTTTCATTTTAACTAAAATATTAATAAATATATTAAAAAAAGAGAGCTATATATGAATAATCATAAGTTTCCATTTTTTTTTTCTCCCCACAATTAGGAAGACTTTTTTGAGGTTTCCATTGTTTTAATGTCTTTATGAAACTGTCAGTTAGCTCTTCACTCATTATACCAAGATTTGCACAGAATAATCAATATGGCTGTTGAGAAAATGCACATTAACACTCATTCTGCAATTGATATCATTGTAGGATTTGGTTGAACTGCACACTCTTAATGCTTCACTTACTTGTCATAATGTATGGAACCAGTTTCGAGAACATTTAGTTCTCATTATCATCCAGGCTAAAGTCCAACTGTTGGATTATTCATTGAGCTGTGGGAATGTGTATTCTGCTCTGGTGGCGGTGTGATAAACTTGTATTTTATGTTTTCATCTCTGGCATTGTTGAATTTCATTAGACTGTCTTTGTATTTGTATATGTAGATTTTCTTCCAGGTTGCTAGTTCAGTAGATCCTTGACTGATTTTAATAATTTTGCTTTATTCATTATGTCGTGATTTTGGGTCCAAAAATGACATGCTTCTACTGATTTCTTTATTTGCTTGTACTTTATGTTCCTGAAATGTTCCTTTAACTGTGTGCCTATGTTTACACGGTTAAAGCGTTGGGCAGTGTATCAAATATTCCTAATTGCATCAAATACCATGCAAATAGTAGTTGCCAATTTTTTTCATTTCATTCTTTGCTGTGAAACTAGTGAATGTAAGTGCAGAGATTTTCTAAGCTTATCAGTATTGGGTTGAATCAAATTTATTTCCAACAAACACAAATGACATTACAATAAAATTTACATATTTCTTTTATTTCACAATAACCAAATACAATTATTAATTTTGAACCCTAGTCCCCAGTTCTTTATTAAATAGCTTTATTAAGATATGTAATAATCAGGCTACTATGCTAACCAACATTTTTTATATATATTCCTAATAAAATAACTGAATACAATCAGCTAACATTAAATCACCCAAATTTGCTAAAACTAATATTTACCAAAATATTTTTTTGCTAAAGTTGTTTGTTAAAATTCTGGTCCCAATACATACAACTTCAGGTTATTAATATATTGATGACCATCATGTTACTGTATTATCCTATCAATTTTTGTTGCTTTTCTGACCTATTCTACTTCTAAGGTTACATTTCTTTCTAGCTTCCTCTTCGTCATTCTTATCCATTTCTCTTTAACTTGCCCAAATAATTCTGTATTATTTTTATATTCTTCTGTCCTTTTACAGTTTAAATCTTTCCAATTAATATTTCCCCATCTTTTCCCCTTTTTTTTTTTGCCAAACCTTTTCTCTCCATAACTTTGTTTGCGTACAGTATAACAACAATGAAACTCTCTGTTGTTTTCTCCACATATTAAACATTTTGCTACCTCTTTATCATATCCTAATCCTTTTAAATGCATAACTCCAGTTCTAGCCCAAGTAAATCCTTCCAGACCTGCCTTGTAGCATTGTTCTATATAATTTTCCTCATACTATTTTTATTCCCCTATAAAGTCTCAATAAACTCTTTTCACTCAAACTATCAAATATTTCTTGTCATTCAATATCTTCCACTCTTAGGTTTAAATCTTTCCAAAATCCTCGTTTTGGTATTCCCTATTGTACCATGCTTTTCCTAAATCTATCTGTTGTAAAATTTCCAGCACTTTGAAATACCATGATTCTATTAACTTATTTCTCTTGTATACTGAAACATTCTTTAATAATATCACTCTCTTCTAATGTGGTAATTCTGAATAAATATTTTCATAATTCTTGTATTTCTTTATTTTCTTGGTGGGATACTTGCCTAATTCTAGCTGTGCTATACAATTTGGGGATGCTGTTGGTAAACCTAAGATGTAGACTTAGGTATTCATTTTTACACTAAACTCCACTCACTTACACAAAAGTAAGACGTGTTATGGGAGAATCTCTCCCATCTTCAGTTGCTCACTGAACCGCTGTTACTCGAAATGATGACTGGACAACTGGATGTTCCTGTGGTGGCCTGTGTTGGTTGAAGTAGGTAGTTGCTGAGTTCATCCATAGGAGGAAACTCAAAATCCATTAGGTTTTCTCTATTTTTTAATATGAAAATTTTTTCCCAAGTGGATAACTCCAATGGGTTGTGAAGATGTTTCAGCAGTTTAATTCCTGATTTTATTTCATGGTTTTTGACCCAAAAGTGAGCTGCTACTGCTGATTTATCCACCTGTTTAAACCAAATATATCCTAAAATGTTCTTTCCTCCGAATTTCCAAATTTCTTTTTGTTTTGCCTATGTAGCTATATTCATGATCTGCACATTTTATTTCGTAAATTCCTGATTTCTGTTCTGTTGGTATGGAGTCTTTTACTGTGCAACCTAATAAATTCTTGATGTTGTATCTGTTCTTTGGGGCTAACATTATCCCATATTCTTTGAAGATTTTCTTGAACTTTTAAGAATTTAATTATGTATGTATTTGCTTGCCTCTTGCATTCTTAAAACAGTCATTTGAAGCACATCAAAAAAGAATGCTTTTAACTTCTTGAAGCCTTATACATTATAAAGTGCAGTATCAATCATGAAAACTTAGTGCCAGGTCATATTCAACTGGTATTAATTTTAAAGAACTGGTTTATAATTGTATGAGCTGAACTGTTGACTTTTTCCAGCCTGTTGCAGCTTATGATACCTTTGATTTTGAAAAGGGATGTACACCCCAATGATGACTTTGCAAAATATATTTTTTTGTGGTGGGGAGCAAGATATAGAAAATTACATTTAATACATATTAAAATTACATTTGCTTTTCAGTTCATAGGGAAAAGAAACCTTTCTAAATGCTAATAATATAATTCTATTCAACATCTAACAGGTGTTGTATGAAACCTGGAGAAATTGCGCTGGTACATGGAGCAAGTGGTGCTGTTGGTACTGCCTCAATACAGATGGCTAAAGCAAATGGTAGGTATGCATTCCTGAAGACTGCCCTTTTAAGGTAAAATAAAGGAGTTTAAAGTCATTTTGCAATAAAACATTTGAACTTAAGTGAATTATTGCAGGAAGGATGTGTCATTAAGGCTATTTTATATTTTCATAAATTTTTCATAAATTATTAATTAGAAGTATTTGGGACATTTGTGTATTGATATTATGCATACTTAATAATAAGTATTTCTAACATCTTCCTTTTTGTTGCATATTATGTACACCTTCTTTTTATGGAGATTCAAATGTTGCATCTAGACACAACATACAAACCGTTATACAAAAAAACAATATACATTTTCTGATTATGTGATACCATAAATTATATAGCACTGCACTGAAGCAGGAATAGAGGGGTAAAGCTCAATAAGACTAATTTCTTAAACCAATCTTTAGCAAATGCTAACCTAACCAATTTTAATACTTAAGTTCTTTTTAACAGTTTTCTGATTGGGTGTATTACAGAAATATTTACATCATTTATCAGTTTCTCTTACATTTAAATAAATTAAATATGAATAAGCAACACAAATAGAAGTTCTAAACTTACCCGGAATATCAGGAGAGTGAATAAAAGTATTATTGGAGATGGTGTGACTGTTAAGAGCCAATATCCCAGCCCATCTGCCCTGAAAAGTTTATCTACCTCTGATAGTTGAAATCGCACCAAAAGAAAAAATGCAGCATAATGTGCTGATGTCATAGTTATACAAACATACACTAAATGAACAAAAACCACATTCATGGCTATTGAGATTCAAATGTTGCATGTAGACACAACATACAAGCCATTATATGAAAAAACAATATACACTTTCTGATTATGTGATAAAATGTATTATATAGCGCTGCACAGAAGCAGGAATAGAGGATAAAGCTCAATAAGACTAATTTCTTGAACCAATCTGTAGCAAATGCCTAACCTAACCAAACTTGAGCAAATGCCTAACGGAACCTAGCTGAATATTAGTTTTACAAGTATTCTCGTGAAACTTAAACTTAAATTATGGGTTAAATTAAGGTTGTGATTACACATATGTTGTGTTAGCAGACTAATGTTCTTTTACAGGTCTATTTTCAATTCCATTATCCTTGTACCACAGATGTATATGGTACAATGATGTAACAGTTGGCAATGCTAAAAAAGAAATTATGAACTGCTAAAAATGATGTATAGAGTAGTCCTATAAGGGAAAAAAGATACTGGATACACATACAAAGATACTGGTGTGGAATCTTGGTACTTTAATTATGCACCATCTAAGTTTAAACTCCAAACTGTTCGCACCTTACTTTAATAATGTCTCCACTTACTCTCCTATTATTTTAGCTATGTTTAAACTTGCAATTGCAGTGCATGCCTTTATTCAAGTTTCAATAAATAAATTATATTATACCCAAGAACTAAATGAGAATTTATTTCAAATATTCCAGTTGCATTTATGACAATGTTTACTATTGATTGTAGGTTGAATGATAAGTTGTGTAATTGGAGTTATTGTTGTTACAGCTAACTTTGTTAAGTGGATATAAAAATAATGCTCTCAAATTCTGTTAGTAATGATATGCAACCAGTCAATAAAGACAGTATAAAATAAATACAAAGGGTACAGCTCACTAAAGAGATAGATTTTTGCTCCTAATTTTAAATATCATAAAGAAGCTTACATTTGCAGAATGAGTAACTATGTTGTTTTTTATTGAAGCTTGCATGAAAGAAAGGATGAATCAAACTTGAATTCACAGATCATGACTTGAATTTTTCAAGTTCGATTCATCCTTTCCATTGGCTAGTATGAAAAAAAAAGTTTACTTAAAAGAGTTGCTCTATTGGTTTTTTTTTAATCCATTCAGTACGGGATGCAGATAACAGATGTTTTTTTTTCAAAATTATAAACTGTGTCTTATATTGGCCACATGAAAAAATAATTGCAGGACTGACTGTAGTTGGTACAGCTGGGTCATTAGAAGGCATGGATCTAGTAAAGGATATTGGAGCTGATCATGTGTTCTGTCATAAGGAGAAAGGTTATCTAAACAATGCAGTGGCTGCAGTTGGTGGGCATGGTTTTGATGTTGTTGTAGAACATCTTGCAAATGTCAATCTTGGAGCTGATCTTAGTGTTTTGAATCAAAATGGACGTGTTGCTGTAAGTATTTCTAATTAAGTTCATGTAAATTTCAGAGCAGATTGTATTTAAGCGTACAAAGAATAGGACTGTTATTCACAGCTGCTCTTTTTATATTTGTAAGTGAAACTGGGCCTCTTTTCTGCAGACAGAACCTGTGTAATAAGTTTTTGGCACATTTTTAAGATATGGATCTTTTTTTTCTGCAATTACAAGCTTTGTGATAATTTTTCAACACATTTTCTAATTAAGCAGTGAGAACAAAAGTCAACTCCAGTTCATTTTCTATGGCATTGGTTTGCAACCAACTGATAAAATGGAAAACATAGCTTCAGATTCTGCTTGGATAAGTAGCTTGGGTGAAATTTTTTCCTGGAGTTTTTTTTTCACTCCCAGAAAATAAATGCTATATCTTTTTAGGCACTGAAGGGATCAGGGCTAACTAGCTTTAGCACTAATTCATTCCATTCATTACCACCTTGAACACTGCAGTAGTTGGCATGGGGTGATAAACGATTATAAAAAAAATGTATTTGTGAAAATACATGTAATTAATATTAAGGTCTTCATATTGCATTTATTCCATGAATATGTTATAAAGTTAACTAACTTTTATCACCGGAAGTAGGTAGATGCAGTTCTATTCCGCGTAATTAGAAAATATAAGAATATTATAATTTGTGGAGATTGGAACGTAGATTTTTTGGAAGAGGATAATAAGGTAAACAAAATAAAAGATTTGCTCTCTGTATACAATTTAGTTAATATGGTAACGGTACCAACAAGAATAACAGATACAAAAATATCATTATTGGGTGTAATGATCACCAACAAATCTAAAGTTCAAAAACAATCATTAGTTAAAGATATGGCCCTGTCTGATCATTGTTGACAAATATTAGAAGTCAATGTATTAGTACCTAAACAAACAGGGAAAACAGGAACATGTATGAAAAGGACGTTCAATCCAGAAAGCATAAATTTATTTAACTTCTTATTAAAACAGGAAACATGGGAGAAGATACTTCAGGAAAGCAATATAAATGTAAAATTTAACACCTTCCTAAACATATTTCTCTACTGGTTTAACATTGCCTTCCCACAAAAACGTGTATATATAAATAGCCAAACCCAAAATGGGTGGATAACAAAAGGAATAAAAAACTCAAGTAATAAGCTGAAGCTGCTGTGTAGACTAAAGAAACAGGGTTATATAAATAATGATTTTAAGAGTTATGTACAAAAATATAAAAGTGTCTGTCGCAAAGTAATTCTGGAAGCAAAAAGACAAGAAAATGAAAGAATCAAATTAAATGCAAATAATAAAACAAAGGCACTGTGGAAAATAATAAACCAGGAAACTGGGAAGAATAACTCTAAACAGTGTGTAACAGAACTAATTAATGATGGTAACAAAATTAGAAGTCCTCAGCATATAGCAGAGTCTTTCAATACATATTTCTCAGAAATAGCAGACAAACTTCTTAGTTCAAATCACTCCCAACATTTTCACTGTAAAACCATAACAGAGATAAAAATAGTAATAATTCTATGTTTATAAATACAATTACAGAAAGTGAAATACAAAAAGTAGTCAATGAAATGAAAGGCAAATATTCATCTGGAATAGATGAAATACCAGACTATGTGATTAAACAATGTATAGAACAGGTGAAGTCCCTTTGGTTAACATATATAACTCTTTGCTTCACTCGGGAATCTTCCCTGATAAGCTTAAAATTGCAAAAATTATTCCGATACACAAGAAAGGAGAAAAAACAAAGAAAGAAAACTATAGACCAATAAGTGTATTGTCAGTGTTTTCAAAAAATTTTGAAAAATTAGTGTACAATAGATTAATAATTTTTTTGGAAAAATATAACTCATTTCTGATGTTCAATTTGGTTTCAGAAAAAACAGGTCTATAGAAACAGCCATAGCCAAATTATTGAATCAAATTCAGCATAGAGTGGACAAAAATATACCGACAATAGGAATTTTTTAGACCTTACTAAAGCATATGATATATTAGATCACAAAATCCTAATATCTAAGTTGTACAAATATGGAATTAGAGGAAACATGAATAGATGGATTGAATCCTCTCTCACCAATAGGAAGCAAGTTGTGGATCTACAATATGAAAAACAACTGAGAATAAGTAATTATCGATCTAATACAAAAGAAATTATGAGAGGTGTTCCTCAAGATTGAGTACTTGGGCCTCTGTTGTTTTTAATGTATATAAATGACTTGCCCAATAATATTCAAAATACCGATATGGTTCATTTTGCTGATGATACAAACATTCTTATAAAAGGAGATAACGATACTGCATTGCAAAATAAAGTAGACACGATCATGAATAGCCTCAATAACTGGATTAAAAAAAATGAACTACTCATAAACAATGAAAAAACTGTTGCAATGACATTTCATAGATGGCAATGTAAAAACAGTATTAAACCTCAAATTATATATGATGGAAACATTATTGAGTACAAGAGAGAAACAAAATTCTTAGGTATACATGTGAATGAAAACCTTAAATGGAATACTCACACTCATCATTTAGCGACTAAACTTAGTTCTGTTTGTTATGTGCTTAAAAACCTAAAAAGGCCACTGAATTTATTAGGATTGAAAAATGTATATTTTGCTTATTTCCATAGTCGATTAAAATATGGAATCAAATTTTGGGGAGAAAAATGTGAGAGAGTATTTAAAATCCAGAAGAAACCAATAAGAATTATAAGTGGAATAGATAGCATTACATCCTGTAGACCCTATTTTAGGAAACATAATATACTACTATTAGCCTGCCTCTTTATAATAGAGGTTGTAAACCATATTAAGAGATATCAGGAAGAATTATGTACAAATATAGATATTTGTTCTCACAATACAAGAAGGAAAAATGACCTTCATGTTCAGATATGCAGGACAAATATTTTAAAAAATAATCTCACAAATGTAGGCATTAAAATGTATAACAAACTACCAATAAATATTTAAGAAATAACCAATATAAAACAATTTAATAAAGAAGCCAAAGCCTTTCTACTACAACATATCTTTTATTCAGTAAGTGAATATATGAACTTTAAATAAGGTATATTGTAAATCTAATATAATTACTAAACTTGCATATTGTTTATATTATACTCTGGACGAAGCCCATCTGACGTAAATAGCAACTGTAGCTCTAGGACATGTCTTATATCATGTAAAATGATCAAAAGGATGAATAAATAAATAAAATACAAATTGTTTCATATTCACAAAGCTATTAAATGAATAGGCTATTGTGTGTAAAACTTTGTTAAAAAAAATGAATATATAATTAGAGTTATATTCCCATGTAATTATGATAAACATACATTGTTGAAAATTTTTCATAATATTATTAATGCTGTTAATGTTTTCATATTAATTATAATTTACTATATAACATGGTTCATTGCTTTTATATTTATAATGGAAAAATATTGCAATTGTTAATATGGAATCAAATTTAACAATCAAATGCTCAAAACTTGTGTGCTATATTGTATTACTTACTACTGTAGTGTTTTATTGTCTCTCTTATTGTTTGTAATTTAGGTGTATCTTTCTCTTTTATGACATTTTCTTGAATTATTCCATGGACACTACAGCAAAAATCTTACATTTACTAATAAAAGTTAAAATAAAAGTTCCTATATTTCAATGTAGTCAGAAGTACTTGACAAAACTCATGTAATTTTACCAGTTTATAAAAAGAAATGTTTCTGTTCTTAATTGATTTATGTATATTTATTTTTTATTAATTTGCTATAATCTTATATTTCTTGGTAAGTCTGATGATATCATGTACATGATTATATAGACGAAACAAATTGTAACCCTATAATCTGTAATGGATTCAAAAGTAAATAAATAAATAAACATTAAAAAATGTTATATTATACATTATGCTGATATTAATAGGTATTATTTATCACATTTGCAACCAACTGTATAACTCCTTAAGATTGCTTGGAACACAAGCATTAACTATTCGCAGCAGTGAAAGGGATAACGACTCTGTCCTGTGGATAAAATGATGACATATTTTGGACTGTATTACAAGTGTTACAGGATATCACTGCAAGGGCAGTCGTGCAGATAAACAGATGCTTGAGTTGACTGACACTGCTGGTGCTGTGATGGCATAAATGCTGGAGGCTGTACATCAAGTCTTCCATATTGCTTCTCCTCAAAACTGGACATCTCACTGCCAAGGCACACATTGCAGCACCAACAGCATAGATGCTATTATTAAAATCTTAAAAGTCCTTTTAATCGTTTTTTCCTGTAAAATTACTAAGGTCTAATTTCTCTACCCAAACATTATAAATGTCCCTCAATTTACCTATTAGTATGCAGTGGAGAAATAGATAGTACTTGATTAGTCATTCATCTTATAAATATAGTATCCCTCTTTTTTGGACTTTACCGGTGAAACATTCTGCCAACAAAAGCTTTTCTTCTGAAATATTGGAAAGCTTTGCCCTGCAAAACCTATCTTAAATAGCAGTAGGCCCAGTTCATCCAGCATTTCTATACCCTTTGAGGAAAGTTGATTGTGATCATTAAGATCTTTCTTCCTGTCTTCTAGTCGATTCTGGTGATGTAATGGTAACCATATTTGCCTCTTAGGCCCAAGATCACAAGTTTATTTCGGGCTAGGGTCATTAGATTTTTTTCGGGTATAAAAATCCTAATTATGGCTTCCTTTGGAAGAGAAGTAAAGCTGTGGGTCTGTTGTAGATTTATAGCACGTAAAAAATTCTCAAGTCTGAAAGAAGAGACCTCTCAGCAAAATTTGTCGGCTGTTTCACGCCCTGAATCCATACTGATGACCTACGCTTTTCCATAAATAAAACAAATAAATAAGTTCTCATCTTCTTACCTGGTTTATTTTTTTAGCTTTCCTCTTTCTGTATGTAGACTTCTGAAATTTGACGTTGATTTAATGGATTTTTTATAATACATTCATTCTGCTTATTTCTTTTGGAATGGTAAAATTATGGCTAAACATTAATACTAACTTCCACTGCACGTACTATTTTTATGTAAAAATATCTTTTCCTTATAAAACCACGTTTGGAACAATAACATCAATTACTTTTTGATTTTTTGGTAATGATAAAGACTGCAGTTAATCATATTAATTTCAAGGTACAAAAATTTAGAATAGAATGAATACATAGATGTAAATAGTCTTGTACTTACGAAGCTGTTGACAATGGAGTGGCAATCTACTTCAACTCATGTATACACTGAAGTGACTGACTGAAGTCAGTCAGCAACTGAAGATGGGAGAGATTCTCCCGAAACGCGTCTTACTTAAAAGTAAGTGAATGGAGTTAGTGTAAGAATGTGTATACATGAGTTGAACATAGATGTAAATGTTTATTACAAATAGCTCATGTTGTTACATGCACTAAAACTTGAATGGATTTGGCTAATAATAAAACACATGGCTAATACTATTATTTTTTTTGTAGGTTGTTGGGAGCCGAGGTTCTGTTGAAGTAAACCCTCGCTCTCTTATGTTGACTGAAGGTTCTGTAATTGGAGTTAGTCTTTTCAGCTCTAGCAGAGTAAGTAGTTGTACTTAATAATAAATAGAGAAGTGAGAATATAATCTCCATGCTTCTTGTAAAGAATGAGCACAGATTTTAGTGAGTTAATCTTTTCAACTCTAGCAGAATAAGTAGTGGTACTTTATCATTAATAGAGAAATAAGAACATAATTTCCATGTTACGTGTAAAGAATAAGCACAAATTTTAGATTATGTAGGAAGTAAAATTTTGTGATTTCTTTGCAGGAATAAGTGTAGCATACAGATAAAAATACTAAATTGTAATTATACCAAATTTCACTATGCTTCTGTCTCAGAGGTGTAAACAAGGGTATGTCTACAATAGCTGTATTTATACTGGCAAAGGGGACTTGCAACACAGAAGAAAAAGATTTGGTGTTAAGTTGGCTCCATAGTCATGTACCTTGTGAAACCTGTGCTTGATCAGGGTAGGACTGTATATCTAAATAACTGGTACAGCTGCCCTAAGTTATTTATTGCTTTATATAAAAGAATGACAAATGCCATTGAAACAGTATGTTCAAATCATATTGGATTGCTGAAGGATATGAATGTACAGGTTCTCAAGAAATGGAGGTACATTATCTTCCATCTTTGACCTACATTGTTTGGCATGTTAGATTCATCTAATTGCAGTTCCAAAAATTTGATGAAAGATACAGGAAAGCTAGATGCCAAAATCAAAATGAGAATTTTCAAGCCTGATATTATACACAACTATAATATGCATATTTGTTGGGTTGATTTTGTGAATCAGGTCTGCCCTCAGATTGGCTGACAAACACTTCCCTAAAAAGATACCATTTAAGGGAAAAAGCTGCATCTGTTTTGCAAATGTATATGCCGCAAAAGTGGTATATGCAAGGAAACCAATATGATTTGTGGTGACTGTGGAATTGTATTCTTATGTCACTATTCTTGCTTAGAGGTGTATCGTTCAAACACAACTTTTAAAAGTAAGGTTTAACTATTTTATAGAATTTATTTAAGTTTATTTTTTTGAAGAAATGTTAAAACAATTATAGGTTGAAAATCATTAGATTTGCAACGCTTGCTGGACACACGTCCACATCACTTGGGCCCATGTTCAGGAAAGGGTTAAGAAATGATGGTTCTCATCTTGCAAGTAGTAATCAGCACACTGTTTTATTAATTTCAAATCAGGAGCCCCCTCAGGAGTCCACTTATTGTGTATAGAGCATGGCGACCTCAAGACACCCGAGCCCCTCTCACAGGGCCACGCTTAGCATGTTTGGCCATTGGTCTGACACAAAAATTGAGAGTTATCTGGAAGAACAAGAGGTCGCATCATTTTATCGTGTACAGGCGAGGGAAGAAGATGAACTCTCTTCCTCACCTTAAACCGGGGTGAATTACCGCAGAGAATTAAAGCCGGATACGAGGTTATATATGCGCCCGTATATTCCAAGCCTCTAGCTATGCTTTCAGTGCCAACACTTCGGCCACACTCGCAATTCTTGTAAGACTGCCAATTCAGTATGTGCAACTGCGATAAAGAAAGTTATGAAGGAGCATGCCCATCGGCTCCCGTGTGCATAAACGGCCGCGGAGATATTCCACCTTCGCCCCGCGATTGTCCGCGCTATCGCGAAGAGCGCTGTATCCAGGAGCTTCGGGTGAAGGAAAAGCTTTCCTTTACTGAGGCCTGAAAGTGATTTCTAGCTAGACCGTTACGTACAGCACAATCTGCAATCCAGAAGCGTGACAGCAGCACGCAGACCTGCCACTTTGTTTTTATTCAGTTCCCTAGTGCACCAAGTTCCACCAAGCGCTTTACCAAGAAGTCGAAACCAGTAGTTTTTAATGCTCTGGCCATTAAATTTAAAGCTTCATATGCAAAGACTGACTTCATGCAAATGCCCATTGCTCCTGAAAAGAAGAACTCGAGCCCTTCTCCTCGGAGTTCAGCTCCTTTGTTGGTTCAAGGAGCAAACCTTATCTTTCCGTGATGTTCTCTGATGCAGTAATCTCTCTAATAGATTTTTGGCTTTTAAATTTATTGATAATTTTTATTACTATGTCTATGTGGAAACAATTGATTATTACTGTATTAATTCTCTGTTCGTATTCTAATTTATACTTAATTTCTATTAGTGGGATGATAATTATTCTGTGTGCCAAGCTGTGGAGCACTACATTTTTGTGTGGTGGGATTATAACTGCTATTTTTATGTAATTTCCTGTGTATGTCTTTTCTATAGATTCCGAAGTTTTCAGTTTGTCTTCATTTCTTATAATTTTTAAGTCTAGGAATGGCAGCCACCCATTTTTCTCCTATTCCATGGTAGAAAAATGTGTCTCCCATTCCTAGATATAAAAAGTATAAGAAATGAGGAGAGACTGAACTTTGGAACCTATAGAAAAGACATACCAGATTTTTTTTCTTCCCATTTCCTGAATCCTTCAGAGAGAGATTTATTAATTGCCTTTTTTTTCTTTTCATTCAAAATTAATTCACACTTAAAGTGAAACTACTCCTACCATGATCATTAATTTTAAAATCAAATTTTTTATTGTATTTGCATTCATCCTTTTGATAAAAGTTGCCTCAAATGTTTACTGTCTTTAATAGTGCCATGATTTTAAATTTTTGAGCGATACAAGCATGAAACTTCTTCAAAACTGTTTGCTGAAAGCCAAGGACAATTTGTCTTCCATTTTTTGAATCTCACTTTGTCTAGACATCTCCTGATTAAGTAAGCTAATGCACTTAATCTCACAGTTTCCATTGTATATTTCACTAAAACTTGTGTCGGTCCGGGTGGTCTAGTGGTAACTATACTTGCCTCCTAAACCCCATGATTGTGGATTCAATCTTGGCCAGGGTCGATGGATTTTTTCAGGTGTAAAAATCCTAAATATGGTGTCCTTCAGACGGAAAGTAAAGCCGTGGGACCCGTGTTGTAGATTTATGACATGAAAAAGAATGTCAAGCGTGAAAGAAGAGGCCTCTGAGCAAAATTTTCTGGCTGTTTCACACTCTGAATTGAATGCAATGCTCATGACATGAGATGTTAAAGAGCATCCTTAATTAAAACAAACAAATAAAAGAAAAAATAAAATTGACACTTGTCCGAGCCACTGCAGGAATTTTTACCTCTTTAATGTAAGACATAGACCTATTACTTGATATTTGAGACTCTGATAGACCTATTTGATTCTGTTATAAAATGTTTTTTGTCACAAATTTATCCATGTGAACCTACTATTAATAACATCCACTCTCCTTAAAAGAACACACTCACCTGACTACCAAAGAACACCTATTACATTGCATTCATTGTCATAGCATACATTTAAATTCTGTTATTGTCAGTTTCAAAAAAATGGACACAAAGCAACACCTTACAGAAAATAAAGCAGTGTGCCCATTGACACATTTCTGTTGCATGTCTAAGCTTGTTAGATTATTTATATAGCTGCTTCGAATTGTCAAGTGATTCATTTGCAGAATGTCATTATGAAGAAACTTAAGTGTATGTTTTCAGCAATTGCTTTGGAATTTTAAAACTTTTGTTTACATACTGATGTTTATGAAATGAGGAAAAAATATTTCCCTGGCAAGGAAGGAATTTTTATTTGACAAGCTGGGGAAATTCTTTGATGAGACTGGGAAACTCCTTCTCATGCTCCTGTTAATTCAAACCCTTTATATAATCAATTCATTAATTATTAAATTTAGAAAACTGTTTAGGTATCCTTCTGCATACTTCAATGGTGGTTTGTCAGATTTTGCACCACCTACTGCAAACTATGTGCACTTAAATAGGCAGGTATTGTAAATCACTAGTTGTACATATTCTTTGCATAAAATGATACATCAGTGCATGTTAGTGCACTAACAAATATTGGCGATGCAAGATTATTAAATGCAGAATGATTCACTCTTTGTAAGTTTATACTTAGAGAAATTATAATTATCTATATCTAAAATGAAAAAGGCAGAAGGTTAGCGTCACATAGGCGTAATATACTGTCATTTGTTAAGTCATGGTGGTCTGCTGGTAATCATACTTCCCTTGTAGACTCAAGATTGCAGGTTCAATTCCAGTCAGGGTTAATGGACTTTTTTCAGGTGTAAAAATTCTTAAGTATGGCTTCCTTCTAAAGGAAGTAAAGCCATAGGTTCCATGTCATAGATTTATGGCATATAAAAGAACCTAAAGCATGAAATAAGAGGTCTTGGAGCAAAATGTATTGGCCATTACATGTCCTAAATTGAATGGGATACTGATGATCTGAGTTTGTTTTAAAAATAGTGTTAAATACCCGTTTTAACCACTGAGGCATCACAGAAGGTGGACACAGATGATACATGAAATGAAATGATAAACTGGGAAAGGATTTTTTAAGGAAGGAAGCATTAAGTTTATGGTGCCTCCAGGAATATGCCATTTAAGAGGACTGAGGAAAATCTGGAAAAAAATGCAGTCACGGAGGCCGGTCCTGGTGAGAATCAAACCCCAGATCTCCTGCTTATGAATTTGCATCTTGACCTCTGAGATGTTAAAAATGTCTATAGATAAGCCAAATCAACAATACTGTCAGTTATTCTGCTTGCAGCCATGCACATTGCTTAACTGTTATCTGACCCTTTTGGTTTGGCTGACTGACGTTAGAATAAAGGAATGATTATGTTTGTTGATGTCTTATCTTTTACTTCCTTAGAGTGACAAAGCTGCAATAAGAGTGAGTTTTGTTATTAATGGAAATGAATATTTATTTGTGATTATATCTGCAGACCAGTCACAATTACATCTGCCCTATGCAAAATCCTAGAAAAGGCTATTTTAATTAGACGGATAACTTCATTTGCAAACACTATTTACTCTCTAAGAATAAAAGGATACTATTTTAAAAACAATAAATGATATTGTTAATAAATTAAATTATACAGAAAAGATGCTGGCCTATTTAGACCTTATTAAAACATTTGATTTTATGAACGATAGTTTACTGATGAATAAGCTGGAAAATTATGGAGTCAGAGGAATTGCTGGAAATTGGGTAAAATCTCACTTGGATAACAGAGTGAAAGGTATACAAATTAACGCAACATGCAGGTGGATCTAGTACTATACGTTATCTATTTGACAATTTGGTATGGCATTCCCCAGTGTTCAGTCCCTGGACCTTTTTTATTCCTGCTATATATTAACAATCTAAGGGAAATCTCTCAAAATATTCTGCTGACACAACAATACTTGTATCTGTTTAAACCAACAATCACCCTACCACCAAGTACACCAAAACCCTACAAAATCAATAGAATTATTTCCACACACTTAACTTAGCAACAAACTTTAACAAAATTGATTACTTATTATTTTTCATGAAGAGAATTTGTAATAGGAAGAGGAACTGATTTATAAAATTTAACAAAATTTTTAGGAATCTGTCTTGAAATATCTCCCATGGCACAATCATAATGCAATTACCTAGAATAAAATTAGTGTAATTTAAGTGATTTCTTCAATAATAATTTGTTATGTTACCTAGAGTAAATTTATATTAATATTCTTGTTACACCAGTTAGTCTACATTGTTCCTTTACTTGGAGTTTGTAATGATATTTTTCTCCTTTTCATTTGCATCTGCAGCATAGGGCAATGATTTGGGGATCTGCAAGAAATATTTTACTTAACACAAATTTGCCTCTTACAATAAAGGACGATAAGAACTTCAGTTTAGGCCAAACTTCTGGAATCTTGTAAACAATACTTCATAAAATTAAAAGTTCTACCATTATACTACGTATATGTATATTATGTCATATTATATGTAAAAAGATCTATAGAAACTTGCATGTGAATGAAGTGATACATAACCATTACACAAGGAAGCTAAATTACTTCTGTTAATTCTTTTAAGGGTAATATCACTAATTTTGAACCCAGTATTAATCACACTGGGCCCAAACTGCTTAATTTACTATACCAGATGAACTGAAAAATATTTTGAATCAGAAACTCTTTTAAGTTTTTTAACTCACAATCCAGTTTTACAATTTGCAGTAATTTTTAAACTTTTTACATAGAAGCTGCAATTATATGATAGCACAAATTCCAAATGGTTAATAATACAAACTTTTTATGTATTTCATATACATTAGTATTATCTGGTTATATAATTATGATTATACATTGATTGTCAAGTTATTAACTGAAACAAGATCTGTAATATCTGTATATATTGCTAATGTATGTAGAATTAAGCATTCAGTCTTTGTCCTTCATTTATATAGGGTGATCCATTAGGGTATGGATAAAATGAAAACATTGTAAAACATTTACTCCTGAACTTTATATTTTCAAGCTTTGTGTATACAACATTCAAAGAAGGGAAATTTCTCAGAATGCTATATGGCCCCCATTGTGCACTCTGCACAACTCATAATGGTGATGCAATTCAGTCTGTGCAAAGAATGCTCCATATATTTTATTGCACCTCACTCCACACTTTAAACTTTTGGATTTGATCTTGCAAGCTTGTAGGAGACATATGGATTTTCCTTTGTCCAAATAATGCAGTTTCCAGTGTTTACTATCCTGCTGGCATGTCTGTAAATAGCCATTTGTTTAAGAAGCTGTCATCATCTTCAATCTATTGGCACATCATATATGCAAAGTTGAAGTGAGCTTTATGATCCTCATTGCATAAGGTTTGTAGACATAAATGATACGGGTACAGTTTCAGGTACTTTTGAACAATATGCTGACAAGGTATATATGGTGCATTCATCTGTGCTGACAGTTGTCTTCAACTTTTCCTAGAGCTTCTGGTCATGGCTTCAGAGATAGCTGCTTCTCATACTGGGTTTTGCCTGCAACCTCCTGCATGCTTTATAGCACAAAAACTGTTTCTACAAATGTTCGATACCACAACATCATGGAATCTTATTTAGGTACATTATGCACACTATATTCACATCAAAATGTTTAACACTCTCAATTTAACATATCAAAGAATACATTGCACTCTCTATTGATTTGTAGCACCATTTCAATCACCTATTATTTTCATCTGTCATTATGTATTGTTGATTTTCATTCTAGACTCTGCCTTTATGAAAAGATCTCTAGCTTTATGGGGATAAAACTCTTCAGTGGTCTTCCTAAAGAAATCAAATCCTGTAACAACCACATTAAATTCAAGAAAGTTTTGAAACATTACTTAATACATAAGGCATACTATAACATTGACAAATATTTATTGTAATTTAGATCTTAATTTTATTGTACAAATCTTATAAATGAATACTCATTGTAACTAGAGGTTATCCTTACACATATTGTGCTTTTCTTATCCAATTTTTTTTATATGTCTGATTTATTGCAATCTGTATTTGTATTTTTAATTGTGCAAGTATAATATAATGCATATCTTATTAATTATTGTATATATTTACTGATGGACATCTATTAGCGTCTATTTTTACTGTATGTAATTATCCTTAGCTGTAACTTCATACTAACATGGTTCAGTCGTGTATCTTACCAAACTAAGCTGTAATAAAAATTAAATTTAAAATTAAATATATATAATATTCAGGATTTTGAGCATGATAGTCATTACATTGAGGAGAGGTAGGGAAAAGCAATAAAAATTAATGAGAAAAATCATCAGAAAAGAGAGCATAAAGTATATTAAAGATAAAAAAATAAAAATTTTCTTC
This sequence comes from Metallyticus violacea, assembly GCA_030762175.1. NCBI lineage: Eukaryota > Metazoa > Arthropoda > Insecta > Mantodea > Metallyticidae > Metallyticus > Metallyticus violacea. Next base: position 57,173,923 of record CM060845.1, on the reverse strand, counting down.
CTCAAATTATAATCCTGATTACATGTTGTAATATCTAATTTATGTAATGTGCACATTAATGTAGCTTAATTTCTCTTTTTCATAGGAAGAATTTAAAGAAGCAGCAGACTCAGTTTTGAAAGGCATTGAAGATGGATGGGTGAATCCGGTGATAGCACAAGAGTATCAGTTGTCTGAGGCAGCTCAGGCACATAAGGATATAATGCATAATAGTGGGGCAAGAGGGAAACTTGTCTTTAAGGTATGAGCACAGCACATGAAAATAATATTTCATCTCATCTCTCTCTTTCTCTCTGTAAATCTCATCTGTATCCTCTGTTTTTCTCCTAAGTAATGTTTGGCACTGAGAAAAGAAATTACATATGTTTAAATAAAATTAATATAATTTAAAAATTACTTTGGACTTCCTCCATAGTTTTATTTATTAAATATATGATCTACAGGATTAAAATAACTGAAATGAAAAAAAAATACTTACCAGTCTTCTATTTTAAACTTTTGAGTAATCTCAATTAAAATTAGGACTTAAAATTTCTGAGAGCATATTTGTTTATTTGACAGCAGGTGTATGTCCAATTCCACGTACAATTTTTGGTTTCTTGTTTCCATTATATCTGAGGTATCTAGAAATTTCTCTTAAAACAATTAGCCTGTTCAAATCTCTTAAGATTTGATGAAATGTATATTTTTCTCTGCATTTCTGTAAATGGTAAGATGATTAGTTTTAAATTTTACAAAAAGTATTATTACATTAAACATTTTCAAACAAATTCATTCATTTGAAAAACTAACCTTTGTAACTGACATATTAAGGTGAGGGATCGATAAAAATAATGAACAAGTGAACAAAAAATTGATCTTCTTCTTCAGTTAAATTAAAGAACGTGTAGTTAGTTTCCATATGGTTTTTTTTGGATGTTTTGGAGCTGTAAAGCGTGAAAGTTGTAGTTGTGATTATTTACAGTGCAGATAACATTTTATTTCAGTATTTATTTTATTTTAGTATAAAATATGCATTTGTTTTATTTTTCTGGTGTATATAGGAGGGGGGTTACAAAAATATTTAGTCTTATAACTAGAAGTTTCTTCTGGGTTTGGAACCCATGGTATGTTGGAGCTAAGGAGTCCAAACGTTTTGTCCCCGCCTGCGGAGGACATGTTCATTGGCGCGGTCTGAGTCTTCTGGGAGAAGGTTCAGGGACGATCTTCTCCCAGAAGACTCAGACCACGCCACTGAAGATGTCCTCCACAGGTGGGGACAAAACGTTTGGACTCCTTAGCTCCAACATGCCCGGAAGAAACTTCCAGTTATAAGTCTGACTCCGGCTGTGAAAACTTCCGACTACTCAAAATATTTAATGTTTAGATGCTGGATTTGTTGAAATATTTATAGATAGATTTTCCTTTATTGTTCATAAATATTTTGTCCGTGTAAACATGATTAGATGAGAGTATCTTGCATCTATCTGAGAGTGTTATAAGGACTAGAAAAACCTTGTATGTAAAAGATGGAAGAGTGAAAATCCACCTAGCATCAAACTCCAGCCTTCCACTTCAGCAGGAGAATATTGTACACCATGTATATAGAAAGCCCAGGAAGTACATTAGCCAGTGTGAAGAAATTCTGTAAGATGCAGGAAATATAAAGAAAGGTAATTTTAAGTTTTTGCTGGTGCACAAAAGTGTAGGAAAAATACTTTCCAGAGCATGATTGCAGGGATTGTGATGCAAAGGGGTTTTAATTTCAAAAACATGACAACTCTACAATGAAAAATATATTACTCCTTCTGTCATGGCTAAAATAATAATTGTATATACAATGAAGGCTAGCAATGGGTGAACAGAAGATAAAAGACAGAATAGTAATGAATGCTTTAATAGTGGTATTTGGAGCAACTGTCCAAAAGAAATCTTTTTTTTCAAAGAAGAAGGTAGACATTGCTGACACTTCAATTATCAGTCAGTTTAATGTGGAGTGTGCAGCAGTTTAAAATTGAAGCGAGAGTGTAGCTGGTTAGTTGCATGTGACAGTGCACAAATAATAGCGTCAAAGGATGAAGATTCCTTAATGCAAAGACACAAGACTTCAAGAAAGAGACTGAGATTCAGTAAAGTGACCACTGAACATCAGAGCATGAGAAGAAGGTACCACACATTATGCAGGCCATGTTGTAAACATTTTTATTTGAATCCTTGTGTGCTGCATTTTAAAATTTCAGCATTTTGCACTGATTAAAATACTAAAATAACTAAATTTTTACACCAATTTACTTAAAATTATCAGCTCATTCACTTGAGTTTATGACTGAAAAAGTAACATATCCTTTTTACAAAGGCTTGTAATTTATACACAATTATTTATAAAATATGTAAGTTATAATATTAAAAAGTTAAAAAAAATGTAAAATTCAAAATAGTATTTTTTTCCTCTTGAAAGTGTGTATCCAGAACTATAAAAGCTTATGTCAGTTTTTAATGCATATTTAAGGAATACATTAAAATTTAATTTGTCTATTTTCTCCGAAAACTTAGATCATTATAGCAATTTTTGTAATCTATTAAATAATTTAAGATGATAATTAATAATGAAAAAGTTTTCGAAATAAAAAGTTAAAAATTGGTGTAGTGGCTTCATATATAGGTATGTAACATATAAGAGTTTCATCACATTTGATTCAAAACTCTGAGATTTAAATTTCAGTGATCCCTAGCCTTGAGTACTAGTAATAATGTTTTTGCAAAAACGTCTTCTCATATTATCAATATCCTGCTAGTTGCAGCCTGGGCTAGTAGCAGCCAGTCATTTTGGGATTGCAATGTTGTATACAAACTGCAGATAGACTTTATTAACAATTTAAGATTTTCAGATGTGAAACAATGATGTATTAACCTTTGACCACAGAAGATTTTAGAGCCGCTTTGGTGACTGCTTTTGTGCCACTTGTTTTAACTATACTTGAATGACCATCTTACTTGTGATAATTCATAGCTGCAATCTTCTGTTTCAGGTGATATAAAGCTCTTCCCGGCCTCTTTGTTAGGGTTGTGTTAGCTTACACTGGTGCACTGGTAAGATGTCATAACTTATGATTATGAGATAAATCTGCCTTCAGATGTTTGCATTTCTTGTGAGTGATAACCTTACATTGCAGTAGTATAATAAACAGCTCATGACATAAGATATGTAAAGCCTTATCTAGTTTATAGGTTCCAATATTTATATTTTCTCACTTCATTTGCTACCATATTGCAGATGCAAAAGCTAAACATTTGTTTTGTTGAAGAATGGTATGGTAATTTTTGCTGCAAAACTGGGAAAGATTGTTATTCAAAATTTTTTATGCAACTTGTAGTTCTAATACCATAAATGACACACATTCCATTTTTTCATATGATAAACTATGCACATTTATTTCGCAGAAATAATATTTAACTAAGTTGCAACTAAATGCACTTTTTGAGCAAGTTTGCAAAATGTTTTTTGAATAGCAAATTGATATTTCATTCCATTTTTTGTTGTAATTGTATTATTTGCATGGTGTTAATCAAGTGCCCAGATGTTAAATCACATAGTGATGAGGAATAGCTGCTAAGCTATGAAAAATAGATTTTGAAATATTTTGGTTGTAGTTACTACTCCATAACTTGTATCTTTATGCTAGACTGTCATTTGATGTCCCTACCTCCTCAACTGACCATGACATTATCTGAAGTAATCATACTAATATTGAAGTTATAAATTTGATTTTCCAAATGGCCAATTGTTTAATTAACTTTGTCTGTAATCGGAGCACTTTGCCACATTTGCATCACTTTTTTGAGATCAGTATATAAGGATATGTCTTCTTTCTTCATTGATGCTGGTCAGTACCAGACTGTACTCTGTTTTGTGAGAAGTACAGTCCATAAGCTTCCAGACTGATCCTGTTGGATAGGTGATAAAAAATACAGTATCATTTTTAACATAATCTCCCTTTACTCAATGTATATTACACATCTCTGGATTAACATTTCAGTCCTCCTAAAACAATAGTCCAAAGATTTGTATGTAAAATGCTGGATTAGAGCATCGTTTAATTCATTGTTTATTAATATCTGCCCTTGAAGATCATACATCAAATTTGTAAACAGGTAATTGTCATTCAAGGCAAGATATGAACTGTACAGTAGATGGTTCAGTTCCTGGTAATCATATGTGTTCATGACAGCATGTGGACTGGTGCATTGCTGTGCAGTAGATCATCTCTGACTCAGCATTTCACACATCTTTTCTTGATGGGCAATCAATGGAATAGCTTAAGATAGTACTTCTCAATCACCATTGTGTTCCTATTTATTTTGAAGTCTTATCATTAGAATTCCTTTCAGTCTCAAAATATTGTTGCCATTATCTTTGTGGTCTATGTGACTTTGGCCTTTTAAAGGAGTGCTTCACCTTTTACTCCATTGCTTCTCTTTTTGAAAGAACATCATGATGTAGGACCATAGTTTCATCTCCTGTGACATTTGATTCCAATACTTCTCCCATATTACAATGGCAAAGATTCGAAAACTTCTGACAACATTCCACACATACTTGCATTTGAACTGTTGAAAGAATTTGGGGCTCCCATCGTACCTTTATCTTATGCACATTTAAAGAATTATGATGGATGCAAAGCACAGTGTATTACAAAGTTTCAACCTTGCAGTCATTTCTTTTGTCTTCAGATGCTGGTCACTCAGAATTTCCTCCTTGACAAGGGAGGCTGTATCATTGATCATCTAAGACTTTCTCTGCCAAATGACATAATTTTGACCACTTCTTCATAGTGGAGTATGAAGAGGTAACTTAATTAAGCATACGTCAGGCATTACTTCAGGAAGTCAATGTTTAGTTCAAACTTTAATCACTCTTCTGTATTCATTTTTGTACAATTTTGTATTATGCAACATGTTAACTGAAATGAGCTTCTCTAGCTTATAAATAGCATGGCCAGAAAAAAAATGCAGTGTACTCCTGAAACATGTGATTATCAGATAGGATGAACACCACAACAATGAATCATGCCTTATGTTAGACTGGAAACTTACGAATTGCATCTTGTATATTCCAGCCTTGGATAATATACTGCAAGTCAAATGAGTTTCATACTCATTTGGAAGATAAGTACTTAAATATGTTACATGATTGCCTTGTCAGGTATAGCAACCTGAAGATCTATTTTGCCAAATGTAGGATGATAGATGAAAGTTGGCCTAAAGAGTTCAGGGGACTTTGTGGTGTAAGTTTTTCAGGCATTCACCTACTCTGAAAAATCCTCAATTAGGAAACTAACCCAACCCAGAAATAAACCTGAGCCTGCTGCATGGGAAGCGCAGTTGCCACTAGACTATGTTGGAGGTCTTTAGATGACATTTTGATGATATATAAATTTTATAAATAATATAATAATTAGATAGGAAAAAACAAAAAATATCACTGTTGGACAAACATTAGTATTTGGGTATTGTACTTGCGAAGCTGTTGACAATGGAGTGGCAATATAACCTAAACTTAGGTTATTAGTATTTGGGTTTTATAAAACATTAAGATTATTTATATGGTTCTCTTGTTCAACATACACCATTCTTTCTGCAATGCCATGCACAGCATTTTGCAGACATTGTCTTGGAATATTCCAAATTTCTTGCAAAAAAAAACATCTTTTTTGCATGCCAGGAAAGCTCGTTCTTTAAGGTAACTCTATTAACAAAAGTTGGCCAGGTTTAGAACTGAAGATCATGGAGACAATATTGTTATTATAATTACTGGAAAGTCGCTACTGATGACACAGTCACCAAAGATACCCACAGTTATTTGTTTGCAGGGGTGTGTGGCAGTGTGGCAGTGCACTATCTTGTAATATGTTCTAAGATTTTTCAGATCTTGGGAAAGACTTCTATTGCCTTCTATTGCTAATATTTACGGGTAGAATCATTGCATGCATCTTTAGTGGTAACTATGGAATGCAAAAAGAAACATTGAATAACCAAATCCCAATTTTTGTTTAACATGGTGATTTTTTTTTCTCCCAATTAATATAATATTTACAACACATTAAATTTTGAACTGAATTTTTAAAAAGAGAAGCTGGTTAATGACACTTGCAAGATTGTGTACGCTTGCTTTTTAACTTGTCCAGTTATATATAGTATGCTGTAACAGACAAAGCAAATCTTTAGCTGTACACAATAGTCTGTGAGTAATTAAACTTCAAAGTAGGAATGTGGCTGTTACAGATTTCAGTCTTAACAGTAGTTTTATTATAAGACTAGTGCCTTCCATTAAGATGATGTGCAATTTATTCCAGCTATTTTAAGTGGAATTTGTGTCAGATGAAGCAGCATCTGGGTAGATTTTTACCTGGATACTGTTGTTTCCCCTATAATTCATTCTGCTGACATCCATGTCTCTCTTATATCTTCATCATTTATAGAGTGTGGTCTGCTCAACTCTAGGGCATGATTTGAAACAGGGCTACACCATTGTCCTCTGCTGTTTGGATGCAGAATGCCTGTGCCTTGTTGGGTTTAGCACTCATCATCTAGTTTCATTAATGCTGTCCTGTGCAAAATAAAATAGCTAAAATCTCCAATATTTTGATGTAATGAACTGATAAAATGTGAGCATATACTAAACAGAATTATATTGGCTAATCGCTAATATTTATTATAATACAAGTTATACTTTGGTTTTGAGAATCAATGCAATAAAATTTTTAAAAATGTGATCTGATCATTGCATGCTTCTTTGGATAGGGTGTAAATACATTGTTCATAAGCAGCCACTTTGACTTAAGGTTGAGCATGATTTTTTTTGTTTTATTTTAAGGAATAGAAAATATTTTCATGAAGCCATCTGGTCCGTAAGGAGAATGGGACAAACATTTGATTCCTGGTTTTTGCTTGGTGGGCAGAGCATTGTCATGGTGCATCAGACTTTCACACAGACCTGTCTTAGGACACATCGTTCTCAATATATTGAAGACTTGGAACAGTTTTAGTATTGTACCATCTGGTAGAGGCAGTTTTTTGTTCCACAAGTGGAACTTTCACACATTTTCTTACCAATAGCTCTTTCTAGCTGCATTTTTGTTGGGGTAGCCTCTTCTGGGAAGACCAAGACCTTGATTATTGCTTAGTTTCTAATCATACTGGTATACTCAGCTTGTCACACTTATGATATTAAATATATTTTTTGATTTTCCTCCATCAAATTTTTGCAACATTTTCTGCTACCAATTCACATGTACTTTTTTCCTGTTCATTTGTGGGGTGGCTGAGGATCAACTGCAGAGCTTCATAACATGTTTTCACTGCTGCCAATCTAATATTTATAGCTTCTTGAATCTGAAAATATGTACAGCAATGATCTTCCTGCAATATATACTCTGCTTTCACCACATTTTCATGTGTTGTTGCTGTAGCAGGCCATCCTGCTCATTGTTCATCTTCATAGAAGACCACCATGGGTGGCCGAGGTCGTTAAGGCACGGACTCGTGAGCGGGAGGTCTGCGGTTCGAATCCCGCCAGGACCGTCCTCCCTGACTGGGTTTTTTTCCAGGTTTTCCTCAGTCTTCATAACTGGCAAATGCCGGGGAGGTACCTAAACTTAGGCCTGGAACGCTTCCTTCCTTAAAAAAAAAAATCCTTTTCCAATTTATCATTTCGTCTCATGTATCATCAGTGTCCACCGCCTGTGGTGCCTCAGTAGTAAAAACGGGCGTTAAACACTACTCAATAATAATAATCTTCATAGAAGTCCCTTCCTCTCCTAAAATCTGCAAACCATCAATAAATAGTGGATTGTGAAGGGCAAAGAACTCCAAAGGCATTTCAAGGCATTCTTTCTCCCCTAAACCAACTGTAAAGTCTTAGTAAATCATAGCGCAGAAATTCCCTTGCTTATGATCCATCCTAGTATCTGTGCGACAACACACATCGTTGGACCATACTCATACTTGGTGCTATCTAAACTTCAATCCAAAGCTAGGAAACCATGCACTGGTTATCACTCCTTCTTGTTCATTCTCAAAACTTTCAGAGTGACACTTGTAGATGTGGTGATTACTCTGTTAAGATTTGCATTTTTTGCATGCCAGAAAACTCAGCAGATCAGAAATTTGGGTCAGTTTTCTTTCAAAACAGCTTTATAACAAAAAGGTTAGAGTCTACTAATGTATGTGACAATTCTTCAGATATGATCACACAATATATAGCAGCAAAAGTTTTAGGTTTAGTAGTTTTGTTATTGATATTGTTTAGGACTTTGGGTGTGCTCTTTAATATGGCACTGAAAAGTATAAATTATTCTGAGTTTATTTTGTATTAGTGTATCTTTGCAACATAGATTCCCATAATTTTTGTATACATATTATCCACAATTTACTCCCGTAGCAATCATTGAAGTGAAACGATACATAATGCATAAATGTTAGTTAATTTTACTTTTCTTCTGTTCTTTTCTTAACAGTAGAAAATGAGGCAGAAAGTACAGTTTAAAAAACTATAACGCTGGTGTGCAAAGCATTAGTATTTGTTTATGGCTGCATTTTTAATAGAAAGCTGGCATTTGTTTATGGCTACAGTTTTTTAATAGAAAACTATATGTATTATTATAATTAAGGTAATTATGTATAGTTTATTGTTCTTGGGTGTTATTAAATAGTAAACTTAATAAATGCTTCTAAAATTAGGATCTAGCTTTCAAATACCAATCATTATACTGTTATTTATGAAGAAGAAATAAATGAATAGAATGTCAAACAGTTTAGCTTTTGCATCTCAATCAGAATATTTGACCCATCATTCTTTACTATGTAAATGTTTATAACAGCCTGGAGCAATTCTTTAGTAATATATGCACTCATAGTTGTAGATAGTTGAAATGTCTTGAGCTGTTTACAGTCCATCATGTAGTATTATAATGATTAAATACACCAAAAGCAGAGCTTGAAAACTCTTAAGACTGGATGTTTTATATTAAAAACAGATATGCAAAAAGAAGGAAAACAGTGCAGTCCATGTTTCATGAGGTGCTCTTTGTTATGAAGCTTTTGTCAAAGTTGATTGCATTTCTACTAATTATATTTGTAATATTTGTTTTATCTGTAAATATTCAATGAGTTGTTTGGTAGCCAAATACAAGTCCCAAACTATTAATGATAAATGAAGATAATTCAGAAAACATATCTTTGCATTATTCATAATGGAATAGTCTCTTGAACACTTAAAGGTAGGAGGAGCATTGAATCATCTGCAGCATAAACATATCTTTTTATACTTAAATGTAAATTGGAACTTGCACAGTGAAGCTAATCATATTAATTGATATCATTGTATGATTCAGTTGAACTACATACTCTTAAAGCTTCACTTACTGTTCATAAATGTATGGTAAATTGGAACTTGCACAGTGAAGCTAATCATATTAATTGATATCATTGTATGATTCAGTTGAACTACATACTCTTAAAGCTTCACTTACTTTTCATAAATGTATGGAACAGGTTTCAAGAACATTTAGTTCCCAACTTCAGCCAGGCTAAAGTTCAACTTTCCATACATTTATGAAAAGTAAGTGAAGCTTTAAGAGTGTGTAGTTCAACTGAATCATACAATGATATCAATTAATATCTTTTTATATTTGTGTAGCACTAGCAACTTATGGAGGAAAAAAAAATGGAAATAAAAGTGATGATAACCAGAATAGCCCATCTAGTTTTCCATTCTTGGCATTTGGTCAGCGAGTTACATTTGTTTCTAAAATTACAATTTAGAAATTACATTTACATTTAAACATTGCTGGTATAGCTGGTGCACTAGGTAATATTTTTTGATACAGGAAACTTTCTCTCTGAAAAAATTTTTTGCAAAAGCATTAGTTTAAGAATGTAATTAACTTCAAAATAAATCTTAGTTCAAGAAAGGGAAATAGCCAGATTAGCACATTGACCTCTCCTAAATGATCAAAAAATCAAGAATTTGGTACTCTTAAGCACAAGACATTTATCTCTGTTTACTTCTTTCTTATAATACAAAAAATTGTAATTACATTATATAGGTTATATTTTCAGTAATAAACACCAATTTCTCATCAGTACAAAACTCTGTGCATTGAATGCTACTATATTAAAATTTAAATGAGGTGCAGAAATAAGCTTAAAGGCATGTCAGCCAAAAGATGTGGAAACTGACAGGCTTATGCCACTCTACTATGGTTCTATGAACTTAAATATCTAAGTAATTTAGAATTCTAGGTAGCTCTGTATAATGAACTTCTGTATTATTTGGGGCACTTATACTTGTTTAAGCTGAAGTTGCAGAGTGATAAGTTGATTTCATATGGATCAAATGCATTTCAAGTACCTGTTGATTCTGCACAACTGCTATGCACGCCAAATCTTTTTCCTCCTCCCCTGTTATTGTTACTTATGTGTACTCATTTGTCTTTGCCTCAGCAGTTGTTTTATCATTCATAGTACGACATTCAACAAACTTAAATAAATATTGATTCTCATATTTTCTTTAAAAAAATTGTATACATTTTGAAAATTAGTAGTGATGGCAGTAGATGAGTAAAAAATAAATAAATAAATGAAAATAATAATAATTTGCTGATTTTTTGAGGGAAAAAAAAATTATCTTTGCAAACATATAAAGTGCATTCAATAAGTAAGTTTTCCATAGCTGAGAAATTTGTTATGAATTTACACTCATCAACTCTATATTGCTTGTGCCTCCATCCATAGCCTACTTCTCTACATAAGCACCTTCAGTGCGGAGGCATTTGTCCCATCTATGTACCAACTTGTGAATGCCCATCTTCAAAGAGCCAATGGCTCTGGTTGCATAAAAAAAGCTGTTCTGATCTATTCATCGTTCTGGAAACAGCAACCTTTTAAGCTCCTCTTCATTGCTTGGAACAGATAGAAGTCACTAGTAGCCAAATCAGGACTGTATTGGGGGTGTTTAACTTAGCAATGCTTTGCAGTTGAGTTCTGTCATCAAGAGGACACCTACTGAGGAGTTGGGAGCATTTGTGACATATTGCAGATTTGAGATGTTCAAAGGTCACACAGTAACGATCAGCATTTACTGATGATTTAGGCTCTAGAAAGTCGAAATGAATTTCCTGGGATTGCCAGAACACCAACATAATTTTCTCTGCAGAGGGAATGACTTTGAACAATTTTCTTACTGACTAATTGCAGTGGTTTCATTCCATGGATGTCACTCTCATTTCAAGGGTGTAATGGTGCACCCAACTTTCATCAGCCTGTACAATTCAAGCAAGGAAAGCATTTCCTTCTGTGGATATCAAAGCACATGTTGAAAAGTGCCACCTATTTGTGGCTTAACATGATGGATAATAATTTATTATAGCACCTCCTGTGCAAACATTTTTTGATATTCCAGCACATATAAATAACTTGAACTGTACATATTTGATGCTTTTTAAATGACTTGCACCTTAATCATTCTGTTTTCTATAATCATTGTGTCCATACATTTCTTGTTGCCATCGGAATTGACAACCAGAGGAGGAAAGGTGTGAAAGTCATCATAAATGTTAGTTCATCCTTAAGCACATCTGACACCAGGCTACCATACCATCTAAATCAACATCATGTGATGTGTTGCCATACATTTGAATGAGTCTGCTGTAAATTTGCCTCTCGATAAATCACATGCTTGCTCATAGCAGTTCATTGTCCTCACCTCTTCCTTAGACTACTCCTTTAAGCATCTTCCTGCTATGCTGTTCACATGAGACTTGCTGGTCTTTGCCTTTGTTGCACATGTTTTATTAAGGCAATGCCCATGCACAAGTGTTCACACCAGGTTTGCCACCTTTAGACTATTATTTAAGACACTGGCTTAAAAATAAGGTACATTTGACAATAATAAAGAACTTGGACATAATTGTAAATCAGCTAAACAGGACAATAGTTAATATTTTTCATGAATATGACATACTTCTATTATGATTATTAATAATTATAGATTGTTTCTCTAACCATAAATAATTACAGTTCAAGCACAATTTAACTGTCATCACAAATGATAGTTAATCCTTCAGCAACATCTGACACCAGATTACCATATCATACTCATTTCTTCCATACATACTTGGAATTTTACTTGGTTGCCTTTAAATTTTGAGTATCCAATTTTATAGTGTTGTAAAAGTCTTTGGATTACATGTTCATATTAATTGAAATCATAAGCTCACTTTTTACTATGACACTGAACATCTGTTTCTTGTATGTGTCCATTTGTTTGACACCAAAGAAAACACATGCTCAGTAAAATGCATTAGAGCCTGGAACACTTAGTGCAAATGATATGTTTTTCATGTTCTTTAAGCTTTTGGCTCCATTATATTCCGAAAAAACTTCCTTCCATTTATGTGATGCATGTTCTACACTACCCAAAAATTTTGAAGGGATGTTTCCAATTATGCAGAATTCTTCATACAACTCTACCACATTGATGACCTTCACCAACTGCAGACTCTGAACAGCATCTTCAAGGGAAAATATTTTGTTCTTCAAGCTGAAAAAGTGCTGTTTTGATGCAATATTGACATCCAAGAAATCATAACTTTTTCAAGATATCAGAGAGCTTCATCATAGAATACCATAAAACTCTCCTCCATTTTTATTTTTTGTGTTGAAATTAAAGTTTTCATGTCATTCTTTGCAGCAATTTTGAAGAACTTATCTTTTTTCCTTTGCTGTAATTTTTTCCTTCAACAAGCGCATTGCATCATAACTTTCAATAATAGAAACTGCGTCTCCTTCCAGAATTTTTATGCATAAACTGCAGAGCAGTTTTCTCCAATAAATTTAAAATAGCTTTTGATAGCAGGCCATTTGCATATTAATCTGTCCACTGCAGGTTCCAAAGAAAGCCAGCAAGTTGTCACTTGTTGGAGAATCTCCTTCCATTCAATATCCACAAATTTAAAATAGTATTTCAGTTCTTACTGATGCTTAGCAGACAGTGAAAAATTATTGTAAGTTTTCATTGCTACTGTATCAGCATATATGTCTGGACAGTCGTTCACATGCTTCATGGTATTGTGAACAATATGAGCAGAACAATTTGATTGTAGTATCTTTTTATGTGAATGTGGAGCAACTTAAAAACAGAATTGCTTTTTCCATAACTCATATTGGCATTACCTGCAGTTTATCCTATTATTTTATTTATTTTAAATCATTTTCAACCATAATCTTTACAATGCCTTCATGCGTTGCAATTGCTGTTTCATTTATATTTTCATAGAAGTCAAATAGTTTTCTTTAAATGCCACCAGAAGTTGTGAAATAGTGAAATATCTCATACGTAGAGGAAACATTTTACTATTTCCTTTATTGCTTGCATCCATTGCAATTGAGAAGTAGCAGTCTGTAGAAACAAGCTCAGAGACACCTTTCAAACACTTTGGCCCCAACACATCTTGCACTAAATGCTCTGCTTTGTTCTGCCACAAATACCACCAACAATCTTGGAGTCTATAAAAATATGAGAATTAAGTTTGTTAGAACAATCCATACTGGCATACCATAAATTATACTTCACAGTGTGGAACACAAAAGTAATTCTGCAGCAATAACAATATCTGATGGGGATTTGAGCTTGTCTCACTAGAAAAATATGAAGTTAAATTTTCTATATTGAATTGTGCCCTTTATTAGTTTCATGACTTTCACTTCTGGCATGCTGTTTCAGATTGGATTCCCCTCTGCGAGCTGTAGGAAACTCTCAAGCATGAACTATACACTTAGTCTTACAGAAATTTGCTATGTTGGGTTTAACCCATGTGTATGATGATTCCCAAGATGTTTGGTACAATGTTATTCATTTAATTTTAATTTTTGGATTTGATTGAAGGGTTTTTTCTTTAGAATCTAACAGTTTAGCTCTTGATTTCGTGATTAATACAGATAACTTGATACTGAAATTTGCAAATAAGAGGTACATGCAACTAATCATGATCTCTGCTTATTTGGTTCTGATTCCACTGCTCTGCTATAGTTGCTGATCTTGTAACTAACTGCTAAATGCCACTAAACACTACTTCCAGTCCAAACTGCAAGAACTAATGTCAATGGATATTCTGTTACACAGATATTATAACTGACCAGAGTGAGAGCTTGTTCAATTGGATTTTAATTTTTATGTAAAACTTCGAAAAAGAAAACAGCTCATTCTTAACTGGACAATGCCTTTGTAAAATGGAATGCAAAATTTTTGCATTAAATGCAGGACAGGTGGCAATCCTAATTGACACCATACTTATGATATATACTGTCATCTGTTGTGAACCATTGACACTATTTTTGGTACAAATTTCCAATTTGCTTTGCTATATTATGTTAGAGAAGCCCCTTATAATTGCAGCAGCAAAGCATGTCATATAGAATTACTGTGACTGTGGTAATCTGATGCCATCACTTGTAATTTGTGTTTATATAAAATAAATGTTACATCATGTTATACTAGCAATACAGAAACTGAAAATGTGGCAAATTTGCATTAAACTTATATTTTTGATTGATGTGTGGTTCATAGCATGAGTTAGTAACAGTGCATTTATTTGGGGTTGACTGTAAAATTAATATCTTGATGAGGTGCTAAAATAAACATGTAACAAGATTGTAATTTTTTAACCTAAAGTGTAACTAGGAAAAGTAAACAGCTGCAAAACAAGGCATTTGAAACAATGATATTGAGTGGACAACATCAAAATATCTGATAAAGTGGTTGCTTACAAAGTTTCTGTGCACAAAAATGAAACATTTTTTTCTTAATAGCAATTTCATCTTCATGTTAAGTCAGGCAACTGTGGTACATTGAACATAACAAACTGCACATATTCAAGCCAAAGAACTTAATCATCTAATAAATATCGTTGGTTCAAGAACAAGTTTGTGACTGCCATATTACAAAGACTACATTTTCTGTAATTTGGAATAATAAATAATAAAGTTAAATTTTATGAGTAAAGAGTATGGTTGTGATAATAAGCATTTCTTTCATGTAAGCATTTATTTGATTTTTCCTCTTCCTGTGAAAGTGCTGTGAATATTGAAGTATTCAAAGGATACCCGATACTGAGGTGGTTATTTTAACAGCTTAAAAACCATTATGTGAAAATAAGAAGCATATGATTAATATTTATATACTGTATACTATCTGAAAAACTGATAATAAAATACTGCTCATGTGCATATAATATGCACTTTCTGTAATAATTTTTAAGCCATTTTGTAAAGGCAGATTAAAATCATTAATTGTATGCATTCATTTGCATTATACAAATTTAATATATAATCATAAACCTTATTGGTTGGCTAAAAGTCTCTTTTTACTTTGCTGATTAGCTTCCTTCATTCCTTTGTGCATCAAGCACAGATTTGTGTTCAGATAACGAATTGCTCTGTTGTGTCAACATCCAACCCAGGGGACCAATTAATATAACGACAACCTATAGTTGCCAACATTAAAATGTTTGAATATTTGTCTTAAAGACCCTGGCACTTGACATTCATTTGCCGACTGCAACATTCTGGGGCAAAACTGAATGTAATTACTGATTTTTATTAAGACAAAATAATTAATCCATGCAAATTGTATAGAGAATGGCAGGAAACATTATAAAGAAATGAACTGGATACCAAGGAAGAGTCAATTTCATTTGCATGCAAGGGAAAACTTTAGAGTGTAAAATATAGAAAGTAGAGGAAAGCTATAAAAGCTTTCTGGAAAGGTTCGGCAATCTACTATTGAAAAATAAATTATTATTATTATTAATAATAATAATAAATGTAACTTACAGACACAGCATTGGTTAATTTCCTGTTTAAAGTACCTTATTTTAACTTCGCATGCTTATTCTAAATGTGTACTTGAAATTTTCAAGATAGTTTTCCAGTTGCTATTTCAGTATCATTATTATTGGCTTATTGCTTTGAAATAAAAGGTTTATCTTTCTATGGCAAAAAGTCAGAAATTAAAAGGATGACAAACTGAGGAATATGCTCTGTTTTGTCAAAAAAATTGTATTAGACAGGAAATGTTTAGAGCACAAAAAACACAAGATCATTAAATGACATCTCATTGTCAACTGAGTAGCTCTACAGGAAAGTGATTCGTCACACATGTGTAATAAGGTCACCATTTGACTATCTGCCAAATTACATCGCAACTAATTGACCAATTATCAGGATATTCACATTGAATGGATAATTTTTTAAATGACATTTAAAAAGAATGTGTACTGGAAGATGGCTAAAAGACTGAAACCAGCTTCATAAATATTGTTCAGCTATAAAAATTTATATTACTAGAGCTCTAGTTTTATGCTCTAAAAATTGTCAAAATATGAGCTTATGACCAAAAAATTCCAGAAGAAATATGCTGTGCAATATGAATCATGACAAATTTAACCATTTTATTTTATATAATTTAAAAAAAGGCAAAAAGTTGAAGAGATGTGAACTACTCGGTTGACAACCTGAAGAGTAGAAAATAAAATTTAAGGAATTTAAGTCATGTAAATTTTATTTAAAACAGCAAATGCTAGGATATTTTCACTAATTCCTTTCAACAAATCATCTTCATAGACCTGAGCTGCAATATCCATAAATATCTTGTGCAAATTTTGATCAAAAATGATTGCCCATTTTCAGCTAGCAAACATTGTACATGATAAGGCTTCTCTTTATTCTGCTGATAAAAGGGTTTAAATATAAAATGAACAATATTGCTTGACTGTAATTCTAAATTATGAACAGCAAAATTTCTGCTAGCAAAGCCTTTGTAATGGAATACATCATTTGATAACACCCAAAACACCATTTTCTTTATACATGGATACACACCATAAGCTGCGGTGTCATTGAGCTGGTTTGCACTGGTTTACCTGAACCAATTGTTAAAATTATTGCAGTGCTTACAACTGGTTGTATGGTTGTTAAATTTAAAATTTCATTTAAAGATAATTTTTTGACAGAAAGGAAAAACAATAGTTTAATACAAAATTTGTTAACTTTTGATATTGTAATGAACATTGTAGTAAGTGAACAACAATCCATCTCAATGCAACCTTTAATCCCAACTGCAATTAGTGTGGCAGGTTTTCCATCTTTCCATCCTACCTTTAAATGTTCACTATTTAAACAATTAAAAATTATTGCATTTTCAGAAGCAATTGTAAAAAAAAAAAAAAATCCATCCATCCATTGTTGATTCTTTTCATGAGGTCGATGTTATGTTTTCCACACTCAAGTGCAACCGTTGAATAATTTTTTTCATTGATAAATTTGATTAAAACACAGCAAAGGAACAAGCTAGAGACAAATTCTTGCTGGTTTGCTTACGTCAGAAGAGCAATAAAGGGCACATTTTGCTAAAACATGTCTGTCACAAAAGAATGTATTGCGAAGATAGCAAATATACACCAGGAAATGGGGGGGGACTTTAATTTTAAAATGATTTTGAAATAATATAAATAACATAACATTTGAAATAAGGAGTGTTCTTCTAATAAAGTATCAATCCAGTGTAATATACTGAAGGCTAATATAAGCCCTAAAAGCGTGCATTGATTGAAGAAATTGTTTTTAATTTATCAATATTCTGTGAACTTTTTATTTAATGGAGCTCCAGACAACTTGGATTAGCTTATCTTTGAAGAAAAAAATTTTAAGGTTAGACCTAAAAACTTCTTTATTTATTAAATTTAAATAATTGTTGACACTGTCAAAGAAATTGGCAAAATTTAACGTTTTCAAAGAAAAATGATGAAATTGAGGTGGCAACACTGGTATGACAACTAATAAATCTTTGAGACCCATCGGGATGGACCAGTCACCTCTGCTTTAAATATGCTTAAGGAATAGTTGCATGTAGTGGTTAAATTTGTTTTAATTTGAAAAAGTGTAGATGCGCAGATAAATATTGTATTTAAAGCTAAATCTTAGCTTCGTAAAAGCATTTAAATAAACTTAAATTTACATGTGCATATAATTAGGTTTTGATTGTTATAATGACTAACAATTTGACTAAAATAACTGAAATTCTGGTACTGTTAATTTTTCACACATACATCCGCTATAAACTGATAATTTAAACTCGTCATTTTTGCTTTCCTTTTGAAATCCTTTATTGCTAGGTTTTGAGTTCGTTTGACGTTTTATTATACATCTTTATTCCCAAATGGTTATTCTGTGGATTTCTGAATGTAAATTTTAAAACGTTCTTGTGGAATAGGTATGTAGAGAGGAATTCTTTATGAAATTATCTTTATTTTTATGTATAAAATGAATGTTTTTTTTTTTTTTTGTTTTTTGTTTGTTTTTGTTTAAATGTGCCCGTACATGCACTGAATATAAAGACCCCAATTGAGATCATCATAGAGGAGTGAAAAAAAGCCATGGTATCGTGATGATAGTACGCGCGATAGCTCAGACTGCGGGCGTTTCAACTGAGCGAGTGCGCAACATCCTGCACGAAAATTTGTGTATAAAAAAGGTGTGTTCGATACGTGCCGCAATTGTTGACTGAATAAAAAAAAAAACGCACGCGAAGGGACATTTCAGTCCAGTATGATGTACTTAATCACAATCTGTAGGACTTTGTATCAACTCGTGGCTGTGGACGAAACTTTGAAACTGTAGTCAAAGCAATGGATAACGAAATGGTGAAAGGACGCCGAACAAGGCGACAGTCGTTTTGTCGGCTGTAAAAACTGAGTATTTTTTTGAATTTCCAATAGAAATCCTATAGGCTGTCTAGGAAATGGTGAACCAATAGTAGAATCTTATACACATTTTTGAACCTCTTTGAAGGTGAATTGAAGGAAAAATTGATCAAAATTAGTGCTCAAAATATTACTATTTCACCAAGACAGCGCCTCATCTCATATTGTCATTCGCAATGGCAAAATTGTACGAAATAGGCTTCAGATTTGATTCTTCTCCACTCTATTCCCATATTACTCCCCTCGAACTTCTTGAAATTTAATCCGGTGTGAAGAAATGTTCGTCATGAGGATGCCGTCGAAACCGTTAGCTAATATTCTGCAGATATGGAGTAAATGGAAGCCTGCTGGATCAAGTGCTTAACTTTCAATAGAGACTTTGCTGAGAAATAAAATTAATGCCTTCTAAAAATGCGTTAATCTTCACTTGTTACCAAACTTCTTAACGCCCATTATATTTCAATTCCAGTAAGGTATCCAAAGCATTTGGTGAGTATAACGAATATTGCACTTATTCAGCAACATTTTCCCTTCCAATAATGAGTTGATTTGCCACCAAACATGTGTTTGAACCTTTCGAAATAATTGCTATCTTCACGGTAATTAAAGTATGTAGTGTTTACTGCATGTCCTTGAAGTACACAATAGGAGAAGATGATCTCGAGATCAGGTATAGTAAATCATTGTGAACACCTGCACACGTTGTATGACCCTTAGTGCTTTCTTGGGACGTGGGAAAAATGCATTTCTCCTTTCGTTTGCTTGCCTCTTCAACTCTGGTCCATCTCTCATGAGCTACAGAGCAATGCTGAACATTTACACTGCATAGTTTTCTAAATGAAAATTCATTTATTGAGATTTCATTTATTGCTATGTTTTCAAACCTATGAGAGAACAGTAGTTTTGGACATTCCTAGATTCGACATGTCTCCCGCTGATTGTGTCGTAGAAAGATTGCATGCTATTCACAGATTACCCGTGCTTATTTCTAGTAACTCTGTGATGAAGTCATTTGTTGGATTAGGTTGAGTTGTTAAGGACGGAGGAGGATATTTCGGTACTTAAGCCTTGCTCAACGCTGGACGTTTGTGTCGTCTGCAATGAGGTCACCTACATCTACGAGCGGCCAGGATCTACGGACGTATCGAATCTCTCATTTTGTTTACCGGTAAGACGCCGGGGCAGAAACCTTTCCAATGTGCGGGCCATTATCACATTGCATCACCCTGCCACTTTCGATAATTTAACAGAACCAATGGAATGGCATGATATGAAACGGGAGAGCGAAAAATTCTTGAAAAGTAAATATCCGTTTCAGCATACGCCTAATCGACCAGGGGAGATCACGAAAAACCCGAAGGTCAGGATGGTCGGTCCCAAGGGATTTAAACCCGAGTCTGAAGCATTAATGATAAATCATTTGTTACATTAACGACCTACTTGAAAGTTGGTTGTTTTTCTTATTCTTGGCAGGTGATTATTCTTAGGGCAGAAATGTGGTAATGCATTGGGCTTTCAGAGTTCGCATTTCAGTCGGTGAAAGCAAATAAAAACACTAAAGAATGACAAAATGTTAAAAATAAAATTTATGCTAATCTTGTTAGGGCTGCAAGTAAATATTTAACTGGCATCTATATTGACACAAATAATTTTGTTTTAATGTTGATAAGCTAGCTATCAGTCGATATACGTGTATATATCGGTTAGTGCCAACTGTGATAAAGCATAAAATCCTTGCTCTGGCAGATTTTCCAGCATTCCAGCGCTTGGCAAGATTATTTCGTGAACTGTTCGCAGAGCGCATTTCGCACACACCTTCTGAAAGAATTTATCTAGTGCATATGCATAAAAGTAGAGTTATTCAGCTTATTTCGTGAATTGATAGGCAAACTTGCATTTTACAGTTTTGAGCCCAAATTTGGCTATCTCGTACTTAAACTGCTCGACTTCTGTTGCACACTTCCACAGAGTGTTTCAAATTATGTATACAGATTGATACAGAAAATAGGGAACACCAAGACACTTATTTTGTATTTCGGCTGAAGTTAGCTGTTGGCACTAAGGATGTTTTCGAAAGAATAGCTGATTCAATGAGTGTCTCATACACGGACTGCCTAATATGTCCCTAAAGGAAGAAATGGAGGCACCTGACTGGGCGAAGGGTCCAGTCCGGCCTTCTCTCGGTTCTCAAACTTGGCCGCCTGATGAGTCAGTCATAGCATTTGCTGGCGTGTATTGTCGTCCCGTCGAGTTGGAACCACATTCTTCTATGAATGTCCAGTAGAATATCGTCCAGCAGTTAGGTGATATGTATCTGAGGAACATGGGGTAAATTTATATGTTGAGGTTCAATCTCCCATAATGACGATGAACTGTTGTTAATGAACACGAGGTCTTTGATAGTCCCGGCCTTTTCTCAAGCATTTTTTCTTCATAGGTTCAAAACTTATAATAATACGCTCCAATGATGTTCCAACGGGAAGGACCAGTGCACCCTTGGTCTACCAGAAAATGATCTTCCCGGCATATTTCGCTCACTTGGCCTTCTTTGGTGGTGGAGAATCGTCATATTTACGTTGTTTAGACTGTTGTTTTATTTCAAGTGTGTAGTAGTGCACCCATGTCTTATCACTGGTCACAAATCGACGCATAAAGTCGGCGAGATCTCTCTGAAAACGGGCCAAATTTTGCTGAGAGATGTGCACTCTGATTCGCTTTTGTTTCTGAATAGGCTGTCGCGGCACTCATCTTGCATATACATTTTTCAAGCAGAATGTGAAATGTGAAATACGCATTCCCTTGAAATGCCCAGAGCTTGAGCAATTTCGGACCTCTTTAATCGGCGATCCTCCAACCCATCGTGCACCTTATCTGATGCCGTGCTAGATTTGGGTGGTCCGCTGTGTGGGTCACCTTCCAGCTTTCATGATCTCGTTTAAACAAGATAAACCACTTGTAAACGGTTGAAACTGATATAGAGTGTTTGTCATATATGTTTGAATTTCTGTTGCATTCCTACCCTTACTAAAAGAGTTTTTTTTTAATTGGTTTATTTACTGACGCTCTTTATCATCTCAGGTCATCAGCGTCCCATTCAATTCAGGGTGTGAAACAGCCGACAAATTTTTCTTAGATGCCTCTTCTTTCAGGCTTGAGGTTCTTTATCGTACCGTAAGTGTACGACACGGGACCCACGGCTTTACTGCCCTTCCGAAGGAAGCCATACTAGGATTTTTACGCTCGAAAAAATCCATCGGTCCTGGCCGGGATAGAAAGCGAAGCATTGACAAGCAGATAAGAGGATCGAAGTGGCGCAGATAAGATTTGCTCACCAGCTGATAGGAGTGACAATAAGAAATAAGAAAGGAGTGACATTAAAAAAATAAAGATGAATATCATTGAAAAAGTCATAAAATCAAAATAAAAAGAGAAATCATGTGATGAAGCCCTGATAGACTACCAACATTACAACTACCCACCCCATGGGAGAAGAAACCTGGCCAGGACGAGGGCAGTTATGAATTTGGAACGGGTACTTGTTTCCCAAACTTTGTTTAGGAGGAAGAAGAATCTTAATGTTAATGATACTAAACTATTTTTATTTATACAAAGTCTTCAACTTCCTAAATTAATGCTTCATTATTTTAATACTCTGAAGATGTTCTTTCTCCACTTGCCGAACTTAAAAATATAACGTTTCTGTAGGAATTCCCTTCTGGTACATCTTCTCATTCAACGTCATAATGAAAGTTGAAGGAACTTTCGTCAACGCGGTCTATTTAAGTCTGTTTCATTGGAATACATTCCAATTTGACAGATTTATTTTTCTGGGAATTTTCTGTCGATGTTGATGCAATTTCTCCTGATAAGAATGCATTTGGAGTCTTATCTCGAGTGATTAGGAATCTCTTGCAGATGGTAAAGCGAGTGCGATTATATAGTTTTTCTCCCCAAACTTCCCTTGTTGCTAATTTACCAAACATTAGAAATCTCTGCTTATCTAAAGGATAGTTACACAATTCTCACAACACTATAGTGTTCTTTAGATTTGGAAATTGTGGTCACTTTTTTAAGTTTTTTATCCATGTGCCCAAAAATCTTCAATGGGTAGTACAATTAGAATTCTCTGACTAGAAAGAAAAGATGAACTGCTCGATTGTTAGGGCATCAAGCAGCACTTCTATCAATATATTGACTATTATGATGTTCTTGTTCCGTTCCCCCGCAACCTCGGCGTGCATACGCATAATTTCACACTCTCCTAATGCGGTAAGTTTAATCGGCTGTAAACCGCAGATGCAATAGGAGGCGAACCTTTCTTGCTCTCAGCTTCTGTAGAAGTGTAAATAAAAACTTCATCTGTAGGCTGTGTATCCGTACATAATGTGAAATTATATTATAGGTAGAATTGGCGGGCACAAAGCGGCCTGGTCAGATAGTTTCATTAATACCATGTTCTTATATAAGTGAGAATGTGGTATTTCTCTACGCCGTATGTCCAAAAGTGAGAAAATAATGTTTCCGAGCAACGCAACATTTTGCAGACAGCGAATGGAGAGAACATAAGCTTCTAATTATTGCAACTGACAATTTAATCTTGGGCATTAACAATGTTTTAAATATTTTATATCGCAAATTCAGAAAGAAGAATATTTAACAAAATAGACTCCTATCTGCACTATAAAATTCCACTATGTGCATTCTACAACCATGAAACATTTACATCTGCATTAGGAGTCTACAAATCCATGCAAGGGGGGGAAAAGATCGAAAAAGACAAAATCCTAACTACAGTAATGATCTCTCGCTTGCACGAGAGACTCAATGAAAAGTTCACTATCTCCTGTTGCTCTTCCTGCTGGTACACCATTGTCTGCAGTTGGTTCCATACAAAGTAATTCAGCGAGTCTAAGTTCACTATAAATGTAGAAAAACCTGTGAGGTTACGAAATTACTTGAATATGCAGAGGTTCTTCCAGTGTCGCTGGTATTGCGGATAGGCGCAATTGAGCGATGCAAGTTGTTTTTTTTTTTTTTTTTTTAAGGACACTGCTTCATTATAGAACAATTGGTCTCTTGTGATTCTGGAATTCATATTTAACGAAGATCTTATTAGTTAAAATATCCTCACTTTATTCCTAAAAAGAAAGTAAACAATTTACAATCTTATATACATTTTTCAGTGCTTGTGCATAATTGAAAACGCAAAATGTTATCGTGTTTGAAATCTGCCAAAAACTTTTGACCTTGAAAACAGCCATTGGTCTTAGTGCCTAAACATCAATGCTCTACATTCCAAATTAATTCTTGGAATTTTGCGCTGTTAGGAAAAGTATTAACTTGAGAACTAACTTACCTAAAGATCGCAGAAACTTGGGGGGGGGGGTTAAGTGTAGATTGAACAAAGCAGGGTTCCAACCAGCTTGCAACATCCGGTATAGCACAAATCACAGCCAAAACTGAACACTTTTGGTAGTACAATTTGTTACTTATATTTGCATATTCTTCATTCCATAGCCAAAAAGTACACTTTTTTCCTCCTGGTGATCTAGTGGTAACCGTACTTGTCTCATAGATCCAAGGTCGCGGGTTCAAACCCGACCAGGGTCGATAGATTTTTTGGGGCGTAAAAGTCCTAAGTATGGCTTCCTTCGGAAGGGAAAGGAAATAAAGTTATGTCGTAGATTTACGGCACGTAAAAGAATCTCAAGTCTGAAAGAAAAAGCCCCTGAGCAAAATTTATCGATCGTTTCACGCCCTGAATTGAGTAGGAGGCTGATGGCCTGAGATGCTAAAGAGCGTTCAAATAATAATAATAATAATAATAATAATAATAATCTTTAATCGTTTATTTTTCTGCAACATTAGAACTTACGCCCCCTGGGACTTACAAGAGTTGGCTATCGGATTGATTGATTAATTTTTTTTTATTAAT
Source organism: Metallyticus violacea (assembly GCA_030762175.1). Classification (NCBI taxonomy): domain Eukaryota; kingdom Metazoa; phylum Arthropoda; class Insecta; order Mantodea; family Metallyticidae; genus Metallyticus; species Metallyticus violacea. The sequence continues at coordinate 57,149,191 of CM060845.1, read as the reverse complement.
TTATTTATGGACGCTCTTTAACATCTCAGGTCATCAGCGTCCCATTCAACTCAGGGCGTGAAACGGCCGGCAAATTTTGCTCAGAGGCCTCTCTTTCAGGCTTGAGGTTCTTTTTCGTGCCGTAAATGTACGACACGGCTTTACTTCCCTTCCGAAGGAAGCCATACTTAGGATTTTTACGCCCGAAAAAATCCATCGGTCCTGGCCGGGTTCGAACCCGCGATCTTGGGTATAGGAGGCAAGTATGGTAACCACTACACCACCAGGACCGACTTGGCTATCGGGGAGCAAATTATCTGTAGAGTAGGCACACGTATATTAAGAGAAGATGTCAATGTCAAAAATATATTTTTTTTTTTTTTTCAATTTTGTGTTTATTTCGTCTTTAAGTTCCAAAAAGTTTTATTTCTAAATTCTTTCGGAAAGTGTCCCTAAAATTATTTAAAGGCTCATAAACCCATGCTCCCTTTTACAGAAATAGATTAAACGTTAGCAATTATTTTGGTGATTCCTTGCATGCAAAAGCTACAGAAGGTGGGATATTATGCTTACTGACAGGCACTTTATTAATAATTAATCTAAAAGACAGTGACCTGTGTTTACATTTGTGTCCAAGATATTAGTCTTGAAAACATCAAACTAATTTTGTGGGTGCAAGATTGTGGTAATTGTGTATTGCTTTGCAATAGCAAGAATAAGCTGACAAAGAATAAAATAAAGTAAAACCGAAGTCACTATGAAATGGCTAAGGAATAATATTCAAGATGTACAGGAAATGAGAATCTACTTCCTCATCTTATCTAATAATCAATAGCCTCAATATGTTCTTCTTGCAGAAAGTTAGGTAAATACTAGAAGATATGCATTACTGGTACACCCTGAATATTAGACATAGTCTTCTAGAATACTAAAAAGCCCACTTTCAGAGCACCGTCAGATCCAGAACTGATCAAAATGCACTCATGACAAGCCTAGAATCTCATCGAGCGACAGCCTCAACATTTTAATATGAAAGCGATGCTATGAGTTACATACCGATGAACAAAGGATCATTGCTATTGATATAGCTGTTCAAAATTTGCCCAAAGAATGAGAAATAACTTAAAATCATGACCGGGAGGATTGTCATTATTCATAAGGCGATTTTAAGATTCACGTACAATAAATAACTAATATTTATCATCCTAAACGCGGCGCTTAATTTTCTGAAATTTTCATTTTTTACAGTATACATACCTTTATCCTAGAAACTATCTGCTGGAATTTCCTAAAATGTTTCGCACTTATTTAATTATACATAAGCTTTATTTCTGTATAAAGAAATTTGGATAGATATTATGGTGTCCAAAAGAACCACAATATATAAAATTGGGGGAAAAAAAAAAACTATCGAGTTTGGTAAATTATTTTAAGAAATTTTATTGACTAAACTAAATGAAATAGAAACAAAGTCATTATATGGAATTATTTTACTATATTTATATAAACAGAGTATCAACTTCAATATCGTTATAGTCGGTCCTGGTGGTGTAGTGGTTACCATACTTGCCTCCTGAACCCAAGATCGCGGGTTCGAACCCGGCCAGGATCGATGGATTTTTTCGGGCGTAAAAATTCTAAGTATGGCTTCCTTCGGAAGGGAAGTAAATCCGTGGGTCCCGTGTCGTACATTTACGGCACGAAAAAGAACCTCAAGACTGAAAGAGAGGCCTCTGAGCAAAATTTGTCGGCCGTTTCACGCCCTGAGTTGAATGGGACGCTGATGACCTGAGATGTTAAAGAGCGTCCATAAATAAATCAATCAAAAAATAAAATATCGTTATCTTCCCTGCTTTATTTTTTAAAGTACATAAATATATGCAAATTTAAAAAATTCTTGAACCAATTTTGAATAAAATACTCGTTATATTTTCTTGAAATTTGTGATATACTCTCCTCATATTATAGTATGCATTACATCGAACTTTCATAAAACCACAATAAATACAGAAGTTATGCAAGTATTAGATTGGCATCTCGGCTTAAGGAATCCTTGAATGGTACGGCGAGTTAATGAAAATACTTCTTTCGGAGACCCAGCACAACTTGAATTTCTGATAAAAAAAAAAAATATAAAATCTTATCATTAGCTCATGTTAAAATATTCCAGAGATGGTGAGCAGAGAAGGGAGAAAGGATGTTTCAATTTTATTCAAGTAGTTTGAAATACCTAAGATGTGAGAGACTTTTTTTTCAACATTTAGATTCGGCTGTTTGTACGTTATTCAGTTTACTAATTTACTATCAAATGTTATTTACTTTGATATATTCATTGTTGTATATGTGTAAATAAATAATCTAACAATGTATGTTAAAATTCAATAAATGTTAAAAAGTATTCCATAATAATATAAAAACACATAAAAATGAAAATATTTATGACACAATCCTGAACTTAGTAGTTAACATTTATGGACTTTTGAAAGAACCTCCCTAAATTAACCTACAATTTTAGGTAGTAAACAAAATTATTTTAACAATATCAACTATGGTATTTTTTTACTAATTAAATTATATTAGTGCAAATAGGACCTCCTTAAAATAAACCCTTTCTACATTAAAAAAAAATAAATAAAAGGAAGAAAGGAAGGAAGGAAAAAAAGCATTTTATGAAAAATTTATTTGGAGGTTGCCGCTCTTTGGGGGGGGGGGGGCGTTTCTCATTCATCATAAGACAAACTAGAGAGCTCTGCACACAAACATTTAGTTTAAGCCGGAAAGAAAGGGAAAGTAGTGAACATTCGAAGCGATAGAACTGCTTCCTGTTGGTAATCTAATGTTACCGGAAGCTGTATCTTATCTAGTTGCGGAGGCGGCGTTGCTGAGTTCATGGAGACAGAGACTTTTATTTTCGGTGAACTCTGGCTGAAAATGTAGCCAGACCTTCGCTACACCATTATCATTAGATATTCATACCCAATAGTTTGCTTTGTTAGAATATAGCCATAGGCTAAATTTGTGCCAAACATTTCGTGTATTACTAAAACTGACACATGCTATGCTTCAATTAATATATATAATGCAATAAAATACGCAATGGAGGGGGTCGGGTTTAACCCTCCTTGAAAAGTAATTTTTTTATTTGTTATATTATGAAAAATGTAACATTGTACGAACGTTTTTAAAGATAGATATGAGTAAATGTATATATTGCCTTAGTAATATTCCGCGTCACTCTTCAAAATCTGGATATATTCATTTTATTTTAATACTTGCATTGTTTTAAAACGTTATAGAAAAACTTTTATTCCTGAGAGTAGTGGAACAGTGTAAATATCCGTGCATTGTCCTTTTTAAGAGCGGCATTGATCCGTTTGTTATATTTTCGCTTTCATTGTGGAACGTTCGTTTACTCCAGTTTAGCATTTCCCATTAAAGTCATATTAACTTTCGGGAATGGTCCATGTCACCACTCTAAATGACTGCGTCTTTCAATTTCGAATTGTTTAGTAAACAGTCTCATAGTAACATTCTGGAAAGCTGTAAACATTTCATCGCCATAGTGTGACGAAATTGTTCCTGGTATTAGTTCGAAGTCTCTGATGCTGAATCTAATTCGATGTCAATAAATAAGGAACTTTTTTGTGAATCATCTGCAAGTTGACAGTTTATGCTTCTGGTTCTGGAAGTACCTGCATTTCCAAATTCTAGTGAATCATGTGCTTATAGTCAGTAATCATGCTTGCCACTTAGATCAAGTTCAATGAATTTATTTTCAGACGTATATATCCTAAATATGGTTTCCTTCGGAAGGGAAGACGCTAACCTAGCCTGAAAGAAGAGGCCTATGAGCAAAATGTATCGGCCGTTTCACGCTCTGATTTGAATGGAACACTAATGAATGTTAAAGAGATCCCTTAAATAAACCTTATTATATAAGATTTTATTTAATTACTTATTTAATGGGGGTAAAAGAAAAAAATAATGTCCTATACAGTGTTGGGAATCAAATCCAGTTTGTGTTTATGTAAAAGGAAACAGGAATTTGCATTTCAGTTAAAATGGCTTTACCGCTGGGAGATTCCTGAATATTCAAATTTAAGGGAGGGATTTTTTTTTAAAAATTTTATGCACTCTTTGCTACGAGTTATGACGTTAGACCTGGTAAACAGCCCTTAGGTCAATAGTGTGCTACAAATTTTAAAAAATAAAAAAATGTAGTCTAAAGATTTTCAGAACACGGAAATTTTGCATCTAAAGTATGGAAGTTGCCAGTACTTTGGTTGATAGGAAATAAATCTATCGACGTGCTAATATGCCGCATTAATACAAAAGAAATAGGACAAAAATAAAGTATCAGTATAAGTGAAATGTTTTGTCCTGCGGCAACCAAGGTCAAATATTGCAAGGCTTAGGGGTTCGAGACGAATAGGAGTCGATCGAATACCAAAGAGAATGTAACAATTTCAGCGCATGTTTTTGCTTTCGAAATAAGACTGATTCGCCTTAAAAATACGTACCAGAATTGTTCAATATTGTGCAAGTCCTAGAATACAAAATTGAATCTTACCACTAGTTTATACATACCGGGTGTAAAAAAAATATGTTGTTAATAACTGTCCAGACGCTTTGTTTACGTGCTAGCATCTCTGAAAGTGGAGTAGGATGTAGACAATATGGAATCCAAAATCTAGGAAAGAAGCAAAACGGAAAATTGAAATACTCTAAGTAAACAGAAATTTAATAAGCTACAGAAGGTGCTCAATGTGGCTGCCACCATCTTCGATACATTTGCCACAAAATCTTGTTGTGTTTCCACGGGAGTCTCGTACACCAGGGTTTGCATGTACCCCCAGAAAAAGAAAACCAATGGTGTCAAGCCAGGTGCGCGAGGGGACAAGGTCATTGGGCCCCCATGTCCAATCCATCCGTTGTCAAAAGTGCCATTCAAGTGGCCACACCTCATGATCGAAGTGTGCTGGAGCGCCATTATGCTGGAACCACATCGCACGACGGGTTTCCAAAGGCAACTCTTTCAGCAATTCGGTTAAGACCTGTCACAGAAATACTTGGTAATAGGGATCACTAAGACGCACAGGAATGAGATACGGACCTTTTAGATGGTCATTAATGATACCTGTCCACACTTTTACAGCAAAGTGATGTTGGTGGCTTCAGTTATGCAGCCCATGAGGATTTTCTTCCATCCAAACATGGCTGTTTCTGGAGTTGAACATGGCATTCCTATTAAATATACACTCATCAAAAAACAAGATAAACCTTAGGAAGTAAGGTATCTGCCTTGTTTGTCCAAGAAGCCATCGGCAAAAGCGACACGAAGAGAAAAGTAATCCTGAGTCATCGCCTGCGCCTTCTGGAGGTGGTAGAGATGAAGTTGCTCATCGAGCAAAACTTCCATATGTGGCTTACACTATTGGCAAGTGCTCATAGAAAGCTGATCTTCAAAACGCTGGGGCACCGCTTCTTCAAACTCTGGTGTACGGCTTGTCCACAAGGGTGTTTGTTAGGAACTAAGCTGTCTATTTCACTTGAACGCCTCTTTAGTCTTGAAAACATGGCGTGGGCTGAGTGACGCCTGTTGGGGTAACGTTGTTGATAGAGCCGGCAAGCCTCTCTTGCATTCTTTCGGGCTTTACCATAGACGAGAAGTATTTGGGTGTACTCTGCATTTGTGTAAAGGGCCGCCATTGTTCATTCCCACTTGACGATAGTCACACAAATGAATGCTGTAAAGTACGAAACTACTGAACAGTTTTTTTAAGTAGTGTTTAACGCCCGTTTTTACTACTGAGGCATCACAGGCGGTGGGCACTGATGATACATGAAATGAAATGATAAATTGGGAAAGGGTTTTTTTTTTTAAGCAAGGAAGCGTTGCAGGCCTAAGTTCAGGGTACCTCCTCGGCATTTGCCAGTTATGAAGACTGAGGAAAACCTGGAAAAAACCCCAGTCATGGAGGACGGTCCTGGCGAGATCCGAACCCCAGGCCTCCCGCTCAGAGTCCATGCCTTAACGACCTCGGCCACCCGTGGCGGTTACTACTGAACAGAATAATACTTTAACATTACCGTTGAATTGGACTGGTCAGGGTTTTCCATTAAAACACCCCAACAACAGAAAAACCGCATATACTTACACGACGCCACAAACTTACTTCCGTACCTCTATTTTCATCCCATTTCTGTATGACTCTGGGTCCCAACTAGATTCGTGTTTTACAAAACACAAGGTCATTTCGAGAGGTTTTCAGTGCCTTTTACTACCAACATGATCGTCTGTCTTCTAAAGTTGCTATTTTCACCTGACCAGTAGAGTCGTATGCCAGTGATATGGCTATCAAGAAGATCTGAATGGTGGGCAAACACTGTGGAAAAGAGAGAAAAAAAAAATATTGAGCCCTTTGAGGGAGAAAAAGAAAAACTAACTAACCAAGAACTGCTATCGGTGGGCTAACTAGTGTGTATGTTTATGTATAATATTTTTTAAAACGTTTGCCGATTGTCGTCTTTACTTTAAAAGTATTTCATTATTTTTGTCAACTTTTAAGCACAAATAAAAACATAAATTATTGATAAAATTTAAAATGTGGTTGCAAAATATGCCACCTCCTAAAGCTCCAGCCCCTAGGCTCTTGCCTAGTGGGCCCATAGGTAAATCCGACGCTGCTAAAATAATTCATTGCATGCCACGGTATTTGCAAAGCCAAGCGCACAGCTTCTAATTAAGGTAAAGAAAGGGGGGGGGGGTCAGTACATGGAAGAATCAAAATCCTGGTGTGAAAGTTTAAGATTTTGTTAGTTTCGGAAAGATTTAGCGCATATCATTCAAGCATTAATCAGACAGCGTAAGAAGCCGCGATTAGCACGAAAGTTGAATGGGCTTGGTGTCTTCATCTCTTTCTAAGGAAACACACTTGCCTCGTAGACCCAAGATTGCGGGTTCAATCCCGACCATTATGAATTTTTGGGGCGTAAAAATGTTAAACATAGCTTCCTTTGGAAGCGGAGTAAAGTTGTGGGTCCCGAGTCGTAGATTTACGCCATGTGAAATAACCTCAAGCCTGAAAGAAGAGTCATCTGAGCAAAATATATCGACCGTTTCACGCCCTAAATTGAATGGGACGCTGATGGCCTGAGATGTTAAAGAGCGTCGTTAAATAAACCAAATTAATTAACTCTTTCTAAAAAAAAAATGTTGACACTGCATACCGAAGAGAATTTAAGAAATGGGGGGCTATGAGAACATTGTTTTAAATACAGGGGGAAAATAATCTTATCGTTTGCCCTGATTGTGATGGCCAAGTGGTAGATGCAACTTGCAATACAAACAAAATTCATAGAAAATTTGTAGTTCGCAGTACTAACTGGAGAGATGCAATTCAGCAGAACAACAAAAGAACGAGAAACGGCTGCAACTTAAACGTTGGCTCTACAGTAAAAACACCACTGTGTGTAATGGTTGGAAGGATATAAACATTCTTTAGTTTCTTGCATTATGCTTTATTCTGGTTATAAGTTCTCTCCCATCCTGAACTGAAAGTTAATATATGCATATTTTGTCACATCTTAGCCTATAATCCATCTTTTATGAGTTTGTTGCAATTTATGAATGCCTAAGAATGCTTAATTCACCGCCAAGGGTGGCCTAGGTCGTTAAGACGCGGACTCGTGAGAGGGAGGTCTGGGGTTCGATTCCTACCAGACTGTCCTCCCTGGCTGAGGTTTTTTCCATGTTTTCCTCAGTTCTCATAAATGGCAAATGCTGGGGAGGTACCCTAAACTTAGGCTTGGAACACTTCCTTCCTTAAAAATAAAAATCCTTTCCCAGTTTATAATTTCATCTCACGTATCATCAGTGTCCACTGCCTAGTACATCTTCAAACATCCTTTTACATTTGTTGTGCTCTTTTCAACAATGATATGCGTTTATTTTTATTTTTAGAACGTTAAGCCCTACTAAGTTATTTCATCTTTACATACTACAGTAACAGCAATACTATTGTCCAATAATATAAAATTGAGTTTCCTGAAAGCTGGCGGTAGAATTAGCACGCAAAATGACAGACTTCCTCACTACTGTAAACTACTGGAAGATGTGACTTTCAGTAGCACTATACTATGAGAGCAAAGAGTAATAAAGGCTCTGAATGAGAGCGAAATGCTTCAATTACACAAATAAAAAGAACATACGGTCACACAACAACTAGCTACAATAAAACTGACCTTTCACGACTGCCATAAGCAATAAAATGGAGGGGATTGCTTACATAGTTGAGACATTCGTTATTTAGTGCACAACTCAGACTTTGTAGAGCGTTGTTTTTAGACTTTCAGGAGAATTTTTACAGTTGGCAGAAAAGATTTAAATCAGAAAATATTCGTAGAATATTTTGCTACCTAATCTCATTGCAGAAAACCAAAGTAACGTCTGTGTTGGTTGCGTCCTAAAATGAATATTTCAATGTTAAATGACTCCTATAAGTGTAATGCTTGATAAACGTATATAATACTATCTTAAAATACAGTTGTATTCAAGTTTATACAGGGTGTTCCAAAAGATCGTTTACAGCATTTGAGGGATGATGAAAGAAATCAAGAGGAACTTTTTGTATACCAAAACAATTGTAGTTCCACCACTTTCCGCTGTTGACGCTCATAAAAATGGATCGTTTTGAGTTTAGGATAGCTCAATCTCCGTGACATAACATTTCATTTGTGTTTAAATCGGTGAATGTGGATATCGTGTACTCTGATCAGCTTGCTTCACTTCGAAGACGATCAACGTTTTGCGTTTGGCAAAACAGTGCATGCCACTACTGCAAAGGTAGATCTGATTAATGTAATGTACATGTCTTGTTGATTGTGCCATTTCAGTAATTCTGGAGAAAATGTTCATGTTTTCTGTACAGCATATACAATAAAATTTTCATTTGTGATTACTTCTATTGGCCGACTTCACGTTTTGCTTCTGTGGCATCACAGGCGGTGGACACTGACGATTCAGAGATGAAATGATAAATGAAATAAAAATGTTTTAGGAAATAAAAGTTCCAGGCCTAAATTTAATATACCTCCCTGGCATTTGTCATTTATGAGGACTAAGAAAAACCTGGGAAAACCTGTCAGGAAGGAAGAACCTGGCGAGAACCAAGCCGACAAACTGTATTGGGGCATATGAATCATTGAAATCTGGCAGTAGCAACAGAGAGCTAGGAAAACCGTGAAAAATGAAGATTGTAAAATGTGCATGAGCATAATCGAGAATATTTCTGTAAAATCGTAGATAAAAGAGGAAGCGTAAACACCTTAATTAGCTAGAGTTTGTCTATTGTATCATCTTGATGTTATCTCTTCTCGTAATTTTGGTTTTCCAATCATAATATTCTTTAAAACTCGTGATAAATTTTATTAGATTCTGACAGATTAGGGGATATCTCTGTAATTGCCTAGCATTCAGCCTTTCAAGGTGTATACAATTCTTAATATGAGTTCGGTATAAAAAGTTCTCGGCGTAACAACGAAAGGATGAGTTTTTATCTTGAACATCAGTTCTCGTCTCTGAAGTGGTTATCCGGAAGGTCTGTAAAATATTCCGTATAGGCTGCAATCGCCTTTTGATTTGATGAAAAAGACTGACTTGAGAGGAGGAATTTGAGCTATGGAACATATGGAAGTCAGAGGGTATCGAACTGAGGAATAGGATGGATAGTCCAACAGTTCACTCTTCAGATCTCTCAATTTTCCGATCTCCGATGCATTGTCTTGATGAAAGATTTTTTCTTCTGCAAACCGAGTCTTTTCTCGCGATTTTTTCATCTATTTGATTTAAAAGATAGAAATAGCATTCCCAGGTTATGGTTTTACCCCTCTGCAGATAATCAACTAGTAAAATTCCTTTAGGTCCCAAAAGACTGATGCCATAACCTTTCCTGCAGATGAAGCCGATTTTATCTTTGGCGCTGAACAACCACCTGGGTTCTGTTCACCCTTTTGACTGCTGTTTCTATTCTGGTGTTCAGTCTCGCCCATGGTTATAAGTGGACACACAAAACCAGTTCTGTTGCTGTTAAAACTTCTAAACTTGTTGCGATATTTTCATATGCATGCATTTTTGATCTGCTGTTAGCAAACTTAGCGCCCTATATAGCTTGCATATTCCTTTTAAAATGGTGTAGCTTCAGCAATTCCTGTCGGTCATCTATTGCCATATCACATATTTGTTAAATGATTTATGTGTCGTTATGTTTTTTGAATATTCTTCATGTCTTTAAGGCTAATATAACCATATTTAAATTCAGCAGCCTAGTTTTTAAACTTTACGCTACAGGCTGGCCTGCGGTTGAGAAGTCGCGGCTGGTGCTGGAGTTACGAGCAGCGAAAAAAGTCGAGCCCAACTTCGTGTATTGTGACTTTAACAAATATAGGCGAATAAATAATTACCTTGATGTCAATGAGTTGAAACTTTAGGTTAACTTAGGTTACGTTCAGTTTAACATGCAATAATAATAATAATAATAATAATAATAATAATAATAATAATAATAAAACTCCACACTAGCACTTTCTCAGTTTCGGGACTTAGGCCGCAATACGTTACTTAGTGGGCTGTTTATAAGGTCAAGTATTTTTAATTGCTGGACACGAAAAAGAGTTCCCATATATTTGATATTAATTCCCTTTGACGTTAAATCATCTATCACAAAGACTTTTATGATTGCACGATACTCAATTCTAATCTTAAAAAGAAATTATACGGCAAATTAGTGTGTTTTTTTGTACATTGTAATTTTAAAAGATTATTTAGGCATATTTATTTTGGCTTCTGTAGTTTGCTCAGTGTTTCAGTTTGGATAATGATGATTTGCAACCATTAAAGCATACTGCACAATGTGGACACATGGAAAGCAATGAATTTCCTTTGAATTGTCGATAGGGTGTCCATCGTTTGCTTCCTGTTTACCGCACACATTAACCTATTTTGGTGTTAGGTTGCATTGTCATCTGTTGAATGTCAAAGCACGCATGGCCATGTGCCAAGATTACACGAATTAGTCATAAGAAACCTATCATCATCATATCCTGTAGGAAAATATCTCCTCTCGAGGTCAGATAAGATATGGTGTAATAAGCAACGTTTAGCTGATATTTGATTCCATTAAAAGTGTCTAGAGCACCAGCAGATCCTAACCCCCCCCCCCTCTTTACCTACTTATTGCTCTTGGGTTAAGGCCAACTTTGAATGTTGATGATCTGGTTAGTCTAAGGGTAACTTGCATTCTCGAGTTCTTTCACCTGTTTCAAATACTTTGTTCAACTTTAGTGCTTCGCGAAGCAATCTAAAAGAAACACATAGGTAGTCCCAGAAGCAGAGTGGCCATAGAACTTACTGAAGAGAGCTAATTGCACTTATCGTTTACCTTATAATGATTGCTCCTTAAAGAGCTACTAGACACGATTTGGGTCGTTCCAATTTCAAATCCTTTGGGGTTGGGTCATACTCACCATGCTTTTTTCGTTGTTTCCTCTGGTGGCTTAAGCGAATTCCGATTTTTCGCTCTCGCATATCATCTCATTTCATTCTGTTGGTTTGGTTATAGGGTCGAAAGTGCTAGGCGAAGTGAGTGCGGCGTGGTGGTAGCTTGCGCTTTGGAAGATTTCTGCCCTGTTGTCTGGTGTGAAAGCGGCAATTTCGGAGGGACTCGAATTCCTTGGAAGAGCGGCTTCTCCGGCTCGCAGTGTTCTATCTGGAAACAATGTTAGGGACCTTCTAAGTCCATGCCTGCCCGCATTCTGGCCGTCCAATGTATCCCTTATTGCCGTTTCACGGATTCATATCATTGCATTCCGTTCGTTCAGTTACAGTTACCGGTTGAAAGTGCCAGAGGAGGTGAGTTAGTGCGGTGTAACGGTGGCTTGCGCTTTGAAAAGGATTCTCTTCCTCAATTCCTACCAATCCATGGGCACTAGTACAGGAGTGCCAAATAGTATCTAACCTTAACAATGCCATCAAAATTATATATAAAAAGCTAAACTTATATAGGAATATATAATTAAAAAATATATAAAACGAAGTGAAACATTTAAACATCGAGGAATAGTAATAAACAATAAAATTAATGAAGACATTATTTATTCGCAGATGACCAGGCAACACATACGACTTGCTGAAATCAATCACCGAATTAAGGGAAATAATTAAAGAGTAAAATGTGCAGATACTTCCTGAAATAATAATAATAAAAAAAACTATGGTTATTATTGATGGTGAGAAAATTAGAGCAGGTTTCTAGCTTTAAATATTTGTTTAGGCTCAAAAATAGATATAAATAAATGAACATATATCTACAATAAAAAGTGTAGTTCTTTAAAAGTACATTTTGGTAATAATATGAGAAAATACGCAATGTCAAGATTACACAACATTAGTAGCAAAACGAGCGTTGAAATACGCTTGCAAAACAAGGGCAAGGAAAACAATCAAGGGATATCAAATGAGATTCCTAAGATCAGCAATAAGAATAACAAAAGCCGATCGAACGAGAAATGTAGATATAAGAAATGTATTAATGGAAGTTTTTTTTTTCTTCCCACATCAGATGAACAGAGGGGAATAGGAAGACCCAGCAAGAGGTGGGGCGATCAATTACCGATTAGCCTTGAAACAGTGCAGTCTAATCCTTGTTAGGGTTGAAGAAGAAGGAGAAAAAGAAAAAGAAGTATATAGAATCTTAACCGCTGATTTCAGGGATAAACAGAACGCTGAATGATTTGGGTTCAAACTTTTGTAAATACCCAACTGTAGTGTAAGACCACTTAGGTTAAATATGAAGAAAAAATATAAAGTATAGAAGATCTCTCATAATCCTCAAGGATTCGAACCCCGGATGGAGGTCACTCGCCTCTGAGCCCGTGATAGCCGAAGACTTTCACTGCCAGTTGTATCTCTCACCCGCTAGTCAGCCAGCCAGCTAACCAACGAACCGGCCTCTCGGCAGCAATAGCGGCCATTCTGTTTGGAGCAGTCGGTGGCGGGACGTTGGCTTGTGCGGGTGTGTGTGCGCGTGCGTCAAGATGTGGACGTGTTTTCTAGTGAGGTGTGTTGGTGTTTTGGTGGCGGTGTTGGTGTGGGACAATATGGGGGCGCTCTCCCAGCACGTGGATCCGGTGGGTTACGGCAGTCAAGAGGGCACTCCCTGTTACGACAGAACGGGAAAGCCTCAGGTAAGACCATTCAGTATAGAAATCCCTTAACCTTAGAATTGCGCGGGCTTGTTCGAAGTCAAACATTGTGCACTGGGCATTATAGTCAGACACAGAATGTTGTTTGCTCTTGTACATCATAACCTCAAACGTAACAGAATAATAGGTCATCGAGCATTTATTCAATTCTTAGACTTAGACTGTCTTCATCTTACATATAACATTTAGTTCTTTTAAGCTTTAGGCAAAAGACCACTTCGGTTCATTTCGAGTTAAATAAAATCACTTCGGTTGAGAAAAGAAGAAGAAAAAAAAAAAAAAACGCACGCTAACGTTTAGAAATAAAAAGTAATATATTTAGAATGGAAATCAGCTATTGGTTCACACACATATCCCAATGTGTGACATGCTTATTCTGTGCTTCTATTTCATCTCGGATTTAGTGTTTTTAAGCACTAGTATCGATTTTGAGATGTATGCGTATCCTGTACTTATAACGTGAAATCTGAAGGGGAAAAAAAAATGGATAAAAACGTATCTAGGACAATAAGTTAACCTCAATCTGCAAAAGATACTTCAGCCATTTGCGTATAAAACTAGAGCTATGCTCACGTGTTGCATAACGTAACTTTTCCTAATAAAGAAAAATCTCACTGAATAAAATACGTCTTAAAATAGTTCAACAAGCACATTTAAAAATATTGTTTCTGTTTGTTTCGTTCTAAAGGAAATGCGTAAAAATGCGTTCAGAACATTTAAAATGAGAGGGATGCGTAAAAATTTGTTTTCTAATTAAAAGAGAAAAGTTGTCAGCTTATGACATATATGTGTGAAAGTAATGCAGATCATTAACAAATACCGTGGTGAACACAACAATGGAGATTTGCCGCCAGGAAATCACAGCTCACACGTGACAGACATCTCGTGCCTTGGTGCAGGAGAGACAACCAGTCGTTCAGAACTTGCCACGCCCACGGGTGGTTTGACCGGCAACACCTGTTCACACCTGCTTCTTGAAGGCTTCAAGGACGTGGGTTGGACTCCTTGATTCAGCGGTTCTGTTCGGTCTAGACCAGACGTGTCTAACCCGGAAGGGAACGGGTAGTGACCGCATCCAACGCACTGCGAGCTGAACTGCACTTGAAATAATTGCCTCAACGTGAATGTTGACCTGGGGGATAATAGTTAGGTATCCGCCGGAGCTCAGGTTTTCGAATTTCTTTACTTATATGAGGGCCGGATCTTTTTGTGATACTTTTACATTAAAAATATTAAAATATCGTAATTGTGATTTATGTAACAATGATTTTAAAATTTTATGAAAAACTAATTAAATAGCGTAATTCTGCTTAAAAATGTAACAGTAATTTCGTGAAAAAGAATAAAATATCGTAATTATGATAACAAATTTAACAGTGATTGGTGATTATTCTTTAAACCTTTCTGAAACATTAATAAAATATCGTAATTATGATTAAAAGTGTAACAGTAACTTCGAGATAGTTTTTTAAAAAATACGCGAAAAATTAATAAAATACGGTAATTATGGTTTAAAATATAACTATAGTTGGTGATATAGTTTAAAAAAAAATAACGAAACATTAATAAAATGTCGTAATTATCGTTAAAATGTAATAATAATTTCGTGATATATATATATATATATATATATATATTCCATCTTGTGATGTCATACGCTCCGGATACTATTCTAATTAGAATAAACTTGCTCTATGTTATATTTACAACATTCATGACGAAATAAAGCTGTAAATAATAAACGAATGATAATTACACTTTTTGCTAAATCAACCTTATTTAATGAACTCAATTGTTATTTAAAAAGAAAATTATGTGCAAAATAATCAATCTCTCAATTAATTTTAATCACATTAAATAAAATCACAAGTACCTACACACCTCATTCAGCTCCTTCATACTTCTTAACGTATTTGAAACTACAACATTGTATTTTGCATAAAGCTTTTCATATCTGCGTTTAAAACTGGTAACCACAAGGGCTTTATATATTTACCAATAATTTCGTCAATTGAATCGCCTTTTGCTTTCAATGCTTCTAATATATAAATTACGTTAAACCTTTTATTTTCATTTAATATACTCCTAGCTAACTGTGCATAGCATAGCATAGCAGTAAATCACATTGCTCACGGACAATCACAGATTCTGACAGTTAACTGAACATTGCTTTGAGTCTATCAACACTTGAAAGCAATTTCGTACAAAAATGTAATCTAAGGCTTTAAATATATCAACATTATATTAATCCTTCAACAGCGTAACTTCTAATTTATTAAGCGTGAAATCAGCACACAGTTTAATGAATTCTAGACTGGAAAAGTAACTATATTATTTAGAAATAATTCCACCGATTATCTTTATAATGGTTAATAATACCATCTATCTTACGATGCCAGTACTCCGTCTGGGTATAGAACGACTAGAATCATAATAATTTAGAGTGACTACTAACTCCTGTCACTAATAAAAATTCTAAAACTGACTAAAGTTTTGAATATGCAATGCTCCAAAGGCAGATGCTGCTGCCACATGTGTTAATGCCATAAAGTTTGTCCTTTACGTGCTCCCAATGAGCATTATTCGATAAATATTAACCTTTGTAATTATGGTACGTGCTGGCTAACCTGGGAAGTATTTTTGCATTTTATTTATGTAGATACAGAGAGTTCGTGTCACACTTGATCCAAGAAAGCGAGCGGTCCGCTGTTTACTTTGCGCTCTACAGGCTTCCTCCCACCCGCTTTCTTGGATCAAGTTTGGCTCGAATTCTCCGTAGAAGCAAACCCACGGGTCACCAATAGGCATCACTTAGCATTAATGTCGGTCCTGGTGATGTAGTGGTAACCATACTTGCCTCCTAAACTCAAGATTGTGGGTTCGATCCCAGTCAGGATCGATGGATTTTTTCGGGCGTAAAAATCCTAAGTATGACTTCTTCGGAAGGGAAGTAAAGCCGTGGGTCCTGTATCGTACATTTACGGTACGATAAAGAACCTCAAACCTGAAAATAGAGGCCTCTGAGCAAATTTGTCGGCCGTTTCATGCCCTGATTTGAATGGGGTGCTGATGACCTGAGATGTTAAAGAGCGTCCGTAAACAAATCAAATAAAAGTACTTAGTATTATTTAGTTAAACCAAACGTTCTTGGGTGTGGGTGTTACAGATGTTGCCACTTATGCTGAATTACCAACCCATTGCTGGCATGAAACCATCTGCGCCTTATATACGATAAACAGAAAAGCGGCATACAAATGTCTGGTGTCTAATGAAGATTGTATTTGCCTCATAGAACCAAGATCGCGGTTCAATCCTGGTTAGGTTGATGGATTTTTCGGGCCTAAAAATTCTAGTTATAGCTTCCTTTGGAAGGAAGTAAAGCCATGGATTCTGTGTTGTAGATTTATGGCACATAAAATAACTTCAAGTCTGTAAAAAGAAGTCTGTGAGCAAAATTTTTCGGCCGTTTCACACTCTGAATTGAATGGGACGCAAACGATCAAAGCTGTTCGAGAGCATCCTTAAACAATCCAAATAAATAGAATAGCATTCACGTACAACAGCTCTGCTTTCGTAGTTATTTAAATTACTGCCCTGATGTTTTATTTAAGGAGTTATTCCTGCAGACTTTACTTTTTACTCCGGTCTATCAATGCAATACATTACAGTAACCTGTACCATTAACACACTGTAATTAATAACATTGGCGCATCATTAACCTGTAATAATAGAGAAACTTGCGTTATACTGATCTCATAACCGCAAAATGAGTTATAACAACAGAAATGCTGGTAAAGGCAAAGACACATTTACAAACGTTCCATTCGAAAATCGGTCACTTATCGGCACATCATCCCCTTCCCCCGATCATCATTGCGCCATAACACTTCAGCTTTTTTAAAACTTGGATATTACAAATGAAATGTATGCATTCTGTACTCGCCATATCTACAGAAGATACCGGCAGAAGATTGAACCTAATTAGTTTCATTATGTAGAAGAACTGACGAGTGATGGTAGTTTCTTAAGAAGTAGATCGTGTGTCGTACAAAACGGGCAACATTTCCAGCATCTTCTGTAAGAAGGGCCAGTAGAGTTTTAATTTGTGGTGCTTCAAGTTTTAGAAAAGTGAAAGATTGTGACGCTATGAGATGCCAACGGTGGCGTTAAGCGGCCGGCTTACAGATAATCTCACTGTACATCAGCTAATCAAATTTCATCAGTTATTGTATTGCTGCTAATAATAGCAGCTAATATTGCTGCTTATGAATATCCTAACAACAGAAATCAGAACATAAACTACCAGAAGGATGTTAAACCTTTTTTAAAAACGTTATTGAATCTATTATTGTTACTTCTCAGAAATGGATAAGCCTATCATGGGAGTTAAAAAGTAAATTAAAATTGAGAGTCCTAAAGAAAGTTGTTAGTAAACACTAGCATGGAAATAACTCGAACTATGGAAATTTCTTGATATCGGACCTTCATTTTGTTTTCCTCCGCACATGGACCGGGTTCGAAGCTGCCAAATCACAACTGCACACTCCGGCAGTTAAGATTGCTGCTAATAAGGTTGTTTAGTGCATGTTTAGGTTCGGAAGAGTTTTTTTTTTGAGTAGTGTTTAACGCCCGTTTTTACTGGACACTGATGATGCATGAGGTGAAATGATAAATTGGGAAGGATATTTTTTTTAAAAGAAGGAAGCGTTCCAGGTCTAAGTTTAGGGTACCTCCCCGGCATTTCCCAGTTATGAGGACTGAGGAAAACCTGAAAAAAACCTCAGTCAGGGAGGACGGTCCTGACAGGATTCGGACCCTAGACCTTCCGCTCACAAGTCCGCGCCTTAACAACCTCGGCCACCCGTGGCGATGACATGGCTGTGTTAAGATATTTTTGGCACTAAAAACTTAGGTGCTGTAGATGTAACTGAAACTAAAGCAACTGAAGATGTGCAGAATTGACAGAGAAGATCCACATATAGGAATAAAGAACATTTATTCAGGGTCACAGAGATCAGTGAATATCCGTAAAAGAGTATTAATACCTAAATAACTTTGTCCATCTTTACGTAAACTTTTAAAGATCAAATTGTCAAAAAAAATGGATCTGAAAAAAAAATTGTATGACCTCCATAAATACGCAAATTCTTTTTGAAAATCTCCAAACTGATTTGCAATATACAGGGCTTCTAGAATATGTCCTTACCACTCGCACGGGGTTTTGCGTCTTGGCAGCTGGACATGCCACAGCCGGCCTCGCCTTTTGCGTCTTGTGTTAGTCGCACACTAAACTCCCAATTTTCTTATCATAAAGAGAGGTTTCTTGTATTCAAATTGGATTTTCAGAACAGCAATAGGAAGTGGTGCGGGTGTTTACACGATCATTTTGATGGAAACACGCCCTGTCTGAAAAGAGCACGAGCTGTGGGTCGACAAGCTCTTCAGTCAGTGATTAAAGAAACCATTACAATAGCGCACACATGCTACGGGATCACCTTGTCGTAGACAATGAACACAACTAGTAAGATTTGAGTTTTAACAATGTGTTGTTCGAGCAGAAGATACTGGCACTCCAACTTCATTTCGGCAGTGTTTTTGTTGGCGATCGTGAATTGCAGTTCTGTAAGGAGGCAATTGCCCAAGGAACATTATCACTAACGCGACGAACTGAAATGAGATTAATATTGTTGTAATTTCCTGTTATTTACTAATTTTAATGCAGTATTATCTACTGAACTAAAATACATTTTTTTCATTTTTATTGTTGTAGCAAAACATTTGTCCATGCCCACCTTTAACAATTATTCTCATACCCCGAACTGTTTACTTTTATAATTTTCGTAAGCATTTGTTTTTTGGTTCACCTAAAAAATCAATTTTTTTTTTTTTTTGAAAAGGGCTGTTGTTTTAATTTTGTATTCATCTTTTTTCATAAGCTTTATTTAATTGGATTCAATCTGCCACTACACAGTGAAACAGTTTCCTTTTCGTGCCATTATGTCTTAATCGGTTGATATCGAAGCTTGCCCATGGTTAATATATGGAATAAATTCTCCATTGTGTCATATACAATCATTATAGCATAAAATATTCCATTGCATATAATGCACCATTAGATCAACAATGGAAGGTCATACAAATTACTTCAATGTAAGGGACAGAAGATATAGGGTACGTTTGTGGTAGTTCGGCATTCTTGGTTGGTCTAACTATAGACTTAATGGGTGGCGGTCTTCTAAAACATATGGCAGCTGTTAGGTTTGCATGGAGCCGAGAAATAACCGGGATGCTGCCTTTAAAGAACAGAACGAGGGAAGGAAAGGGGACTGAGTGTAGTAACAGTGGCGGTACTGTCTGTTCTAACGCTTACATTTCTTCCTTCAAGTGAACTATTTGAGAACTTATGGAACAAAAAAGACGCTAGTATCAAGAGCGTAAAGCCTACATAAATGATCGCATTGATAAGAAAGTTTACGGCAAACATAAATACATAAACATTTTTATACTCAGCATTTGTTTCTGTTCATAAAAGCTTCATGCAATTGTCATGTTTTTTCTCTTTCATCTCGTCATTCCTATTAATTTTGTCAGTATCCATTCTCGCCAGTACTCTATTTTCTCCATGTTTTGTTTTATTATCACCAATATTTCAATTATATTATATTGCTTTAGTCTGCTCCCAGAAGCAACGAAGAGCTCATAAATCTTTTCTAAATCAAACCACGGT
The DNA here is from genome assembly GCA_030762175.1 of Metallyticus violacea. NCBI lineage: Eukaryota > Metazoa > Arthropoda > Insecta > Mantodea > Metallyticidae > Metallyticus > Metallyticus violacea. The sequence goes on along the minus strand of CM060845.1, from coordinate 57,129,225 downwards.
GATTCTGTATTTGCTATAAACATGACAAGTTATATTAGAGTAAATGCAGCAAAGCTCTCTTCATCTCGAGATAATAGAATTTATGAATGTCGCAGGAATTATGGAACAAGTGGTGGGTACGTTCTTAGGTAGGTGGGAAAAAATTGTGGATAAAAATTCAACAATTTTCTTACATAGCTGTGTCTAATGTTCAAGGATGTCATTCGCAGCCATAACGGTTTGGAGAAAACGAGAAAACGAAACTTAATTTTGATAGATCTATTGTTAACACATTCTTTCCCTATTTTTAAAAAATAACCTTAATTATAATGGTATCAAGTAACTCTAAAAGAAAGTTATAGAACAAAATTAAAAAGAGTTGATCTAAATTAGTAGCGTTTCAATGCTTTAAACTGTTTGTTACTTAAAAATTGAGAACTCGGGGAATATTAATATGGCACTCTTGCACACTTTGGCATCTCCCTAGCTACATCCCTGATAGAATGTGAGTGTTGAAAGGTACTTAGATACTTTAAGAGAAATGAATGAGGAATGAAATTGTGCACCGGAATTGAAATATCAAAATTCCTATTTGCATTATGTGACGTTCCCTGTGGATCATTTCAAAGAAAAAGTAACGGACCACCTCCTTAAGCCAATTTTTATTAATTCCAAACTCACTTTTTTATGATGATTAAACTGGGCTAAGAAGAATTAGAATCACCCCTATTTCAAATGAATACCAAATGTATGCGTAAAATAATTATACAATTTGTATAAGTAACAAAACATTTTGAATAAATTTTCTCTAATTCTCACTTTCACTGTTTCGGAAAGGGTCCCACTTAATGAGCTTTTGCTCTGGTGTTTAAAACATTAAATTCCAGCGTCACAGATCCATTACTGACGTTAATGTATTTTAAGTTAAAACAAAATTAGTTTTGCATTTTCATCAGCCCCAATACCATAGTGCTAATAAATTGTTCACTTGTCCGCAATGACTCGCAAGAAGATCACAATATGAACTTAAAATGTTGTGATGAAGGAAAATCAGTCGTAAAATCGTAAATTGGATCTGACGTAAATAATTGTTTTACCAAAGGAGCTACATAAAGGAAATCAATCCAAGTAACGGTTTTTTGTTTTTTTGAACAGAATTTGAAGGCATTTGACAACTAGTGGCCTAAGATTTTTTCATCAGTTACACACTTGTTACGGAAGTTCTGCTTGTGAGCTTTTCATAGAGATGTGATTTCCCCAACTAAGTCACTTTCGTAGGCAACAATTCATACTACGTGCTTTACGAGCTAGCAGACCGCCTCTCTCTGGTCATAATTATTATTTATTGCAGACGCTGACTGCAACTTCCGTTACTAAATGCTGAGTTGTAACAGAGAAGGCGAAATGCGCGTTTGTACACCGAGACACACCAGGTACTATTAAGGATCACTGCATCATGATCCAGAATCCAGATCTAAAGGGGAAAAATGGAAACTATGAGCGCTGTTCCCCAATTACTGCTCTTTTCAAGTAACGGGCATAAAAGTAGCTTGCTTCCAGTGGCAAAGCCGAGGCATGGGATGTTCGAAAATTATTCTGTAATACTATAAAAATATTTCAGGCTTAAAAATATGGCTTTGTGAATATAAATAATACTTATATACAATTTAATGAAACGAATATCTGTGTATATGAGCTGTCCTCGGCAAGGAAATAGAGAGAAAGTATTAATTCCTATACGTCTCCTGTAAACTAAAATAAGAATAAGGGAGTTTAAGAATAAGTTTCAAAAGTAATAAATAATGGTAAGTGGCATTTACTGTTATTACCGCCACGGGTGGCCGAGATCGTTAAAGCATGAACACGTGAGCGGGATGTCTGGGATTCGATTCTCGAAATTTAAGTTTTTTTTTTTTTTCCTAGTTTTCTTCAGTCATCATAAATGGCATAAATTGAGGAGGTATCCTAAAAATTAGACCTGGAACGTTTCTCCTCTGCCGCGACCACCATTTTCACAAAACATCATCTGATGGTCAACTAACCATATTCATATGTTCATCAAGAACAGTATAATATGAATTTCCAGAGTATGTTTATATTATTGTGCAAGATGATCCAGTCAGTATTCAGAAAAGATTGATTTCTTAAAACTTCAGATATATTTTTGACTATCTCTGTATTTCAAAACTATGAATCACCAAGAAGTGATCATTGCTAGAAATATTGTGTACAGTACTAAACGCAGGCTCTCACGGCCAACGCCGTTCGAAACATGGGAGTTTTAAATATTTCGACACAGATGTAAACCGAAAGCATTTCAAAATGGATTTCTATTCTCGGTGTACCAGAATGGTCGTATTTTTTACCAAGTTACATCCTCGCGTACTTTCATGATACGCATGTCATATTGGTTGCATCTTACAGGTTTTAGTGATAGGTAAAACTATGTCCGTATATATCTTTTAATTTTGTTTCCTAATATTTTCATTAATACGAATAATCTACAAAACTAATGTTTAATCAAAAAAAAAAAAAAAAAAAAAAAAAGGAGTATGGCAACCAGGTTGGTCGCCTATTTTGAAGCGATTTAGTTGTTAATGGCAATATTTTGTAATATTTTTTAATAATTATTGATCGCTTTGGTGTTGCTGCCCCCGCTTTATGACTGCAATATCACAGGGTTTTGTTTCCGATATTTTGTGACTCGTGCTCAACAGGACTGGGAGAGGATATCGACTATGTATATAATTACGCGATGCACATAATATATATAACATTTTTGTGAATAATAAATTACCTATATATATAGGTAATTTATTATTCACAAAATTTTTCGCGTCCTCTGGTGTTCTGCTTACAATAGAACTTTAGCTACTTCGAATATAAATTTAGCTGCCGCGATTTCCTAGGAGACGAATCTGATTATCTTGACTCCTTTACTGCACTGACTGAATGAATATGTGAACTGCCGATATAAACTGAGTTGAACTGATCTACCGAACTGAGTTGTTCAGCTGCGTGAGTTTGAAAACTGCATCTCTTGCTTAACTGATGAACTGATCTGATGATCTCAAAACTGAGTGCCCCAGCGAAACAAACGCCTACTCATATATTGATTCAAATTAACTAATCGTTGGCCACGGGGGTCACACAAGTACACGCAAAGCCCGCGCCTTGCTGTAAAAAAAAAAATCAAAATGTATATCTACAATTGGCTGGTCCATATTTACCTGCCAATGTATGCCACCCGCTACTATTTGAAAGTTTAAAACATATATTCACATTGGTTGGTTTAAAGTTAACTGTACTAACAACTGACAAGTTCATTCTTCTGAACGTATTTAAAAGGCCATGACTTTTTTAACAATCACCAAAGTTAAGTAGGTCTTTTAAGAAGTGACATAACACTGGTCCCTTTAGGTTTATTCTTCCTTTAAATAGCGGTTTATGGTCTCCTTGACGTTCCGGGCTTCCGTAAACAGCTACAGCAGAGAATTTTCACTTTAATCGATATACAATGCACATAATTATATCTTATGATATATATATATATATATATGCACATACATATATTATTTGCATTAATAATTACAATGCACAAAATATAATGATTAGAATTGCAACATACATATTATATATTATACATATTATATTACATTCATGTTTCAATACCCAGTTATGGTTATATGTTCATTTCTTCCTCTACTTGCGTGTCTATATGAAGTATAATTTCTTTTTACTGTGTGATATGCTGAATTTAGTGTCAGTTCAGATGATTAAGGAATTAATGCAATTACAGCAAAACAAAGGGAACATTATCAAATAAAATATATGTATGAAGTATCTGTAGTACTTTTCAGTAGTCAAATATTGACGGTTGTTAAACTAGCTGCTGTTTTTGCCCAACCTTAACGCCGTAATTTAGGATGCCTATTCGGGAAAATTATACGGCGATAATGGGACACCTTGTATATAAATTGATTTCAATGAAAAATATTGCTTTTCTTTATTTAATACTGTAATTTTGTGATTACAATTTTTATTGTTGTTGTAAGGTTACTTCTCTTTATTTAGGAGGAACAAATAATATAAACGCTGTTTTAGCGCATTTATATTTTGAACATAAAATAATAATGCACAGAAAACAATATGTATTGATCTATAGCATTGCTTTATTAATGGTTAGCGTTTGAGGGTCAGGGGGATAAGCTGAGGTACACAAACAGGCTGGTTGTTTACAGATAGCGCAAAGGACTTTGTCCAGAAGTTCAAACGTTTCGTAAACAGTACCTTGGCTCTTAGGAAAGTAAGTTTGACCCACTTGTGCTCTGGCTGCAAGGGGATGAAAACCGACCCAATTAGTGGACCGGAAGCTGAATTCTCCCCCGCCCTGTCCAACTCTGAAAAGAAGCTGGGGTTTGTCGGTATTGCTTTCCAAACATTTGCTTCTTGAGTGTTGGTACAGTGGCGTATCTACAAATATTGCATGTAAACGTAAAACATTCTTTCTGGGGTGGGGGGGGGGGGTTTAAAGCATCTTCTAATTGCATTTTCTTCTGCTTTCAACCTTATCCCTAAAATTTCAAGTTTATAAATTCTGCCGCAGTTTTGTATGATCTAGATTATTATTATTATTATTATTATTATTATTATTATTATTATTATTATTATTATTATTATTATTCACATTTTCATAACAACAATCAACATGAGTTAACATTTCTTTGTGTTATTGTTCTAACAAACGAAATTCAAATAGGAATATATTTTTTTTATCTGTTCACAAAGAAAATTAAATTTAAACATGACATTACGATTAAGTTATCGTGTCTCCAATTCATTTTTCTGAGTAGGATAGTTAATACTGGGGTTTTACGCTGCGTGCGTATTTGCTAGCAGACGAATGGCACAAACACTATATGTAATTTAAAACGTGTATATTTTCAACAGAAAATTCTTTGTCTTGCTAATTTATGACTGATACAACTTTCATTATAGAACTTAATTTTACATTCCCCAGTTCGAGTTTGAAATCGGCCGAAACTGCAATTAGTGATATTACATAATTTTGTTTGTAATATTTATTTGCGTAAGTAACCATGTCAAGTTGGAAGAAAATAACAGTTGATTCCATCGTTGCGCCTGTTCAGGTGCATGCTACAGTTTATTTCAGGGCGAGAAAATTACATATCTGACAAAAGTTTAATAAATACATTCAACAAATGTAATAATAATAACAATAATAATAATAATAATAATAATAATAAATAGGTAATTTTATCCTGCGAAAATACATTTAAAAGCTACTAATTACCTCAAATATGATATTGGTAACTTTATCGGAACATATTACTTGCATGTCACAGTTTGTTGTGATATTACGATATACAGTGAGGGTAAACCGGTTGAAAGATTAATAAAATATATTGCTGTTTCTGAAATGACTGCAGAAGGCTTAAGGCGTACTTTAACAGCTGAATTACTAGAGTTCCATATAAACCAGAAAGTTATAGCACAAACATACGGTGAAGCTGCAGCTATGAGAGAATATCCGGATGGAGTACAAGTACAAGTACAAGTCTTGATAAAAGAGACCTTCCCTCAAGCCATTTGTGTGTCATGCAGTTAAGCCTGGCCCACCCTTCTACAGAGGCCATGAGCCACCGCTGTTTTTTTTAATAGTGTTTAACGCCCGTTTTTACTGGTCGCCATTGGTTAAAACTATAGTTGTTTTCTATTTTCAAAAACTTTTATTTTTTGATTGGAGTTAAATAAGGCATGTAGTGGATAAAAATAGTCTAAACCTTTAAAAAAGTGTGAGAAACACTAGGTTAGGATTTCCTCTTATCATTAGCTTATCGTTAGCTCCACTAACGTCTAGTACAGAGTGACCCAATTAACTGACAACCAACTTGCGGTATTTTGCCTATAAGCGAGACCGGCGCTCATAGCCTTCTACGAGTATCGTAGAACAGTGCTGACACAAACATACAACGTTCTCCTGAACAATTTTAAAAGGTTTTACTTACCAACTTTATGAAAGGAGATGCTGAGTTTGGTCACCGTCATTGTCCATACATTTTTGGCACCTCTTTAAAAAATTATCCATCATTCACTATAGTTCATGCTGAGTAATGCTTGTATTTGTTTCAGTTCTTCCAGTGTAAGTGAGTTTTTCTTGTAAATTGTGTTTAATTCACCCCAGAGATAAAAACTACAAGGGGTTAGGTTTGGGAAAGGAGGGAACCACAAACCCTTACTAATAACTCTGTCATTCTGAAACACTTTCAAATTCTCTCATCGAAATATTCGCTGTATGAGCTGCGGTAGAGTCTTGTTGAAAAAAGGCAAAGTTATGTTCCCTGTCGGTTTTCTTTTCTTTTTTAACGGGGTTGGGGACAAATTGTATTGACATATGCCACAGGTATTTTATATAGCTTTAACTTTAATAATTTAGTAGCTCTTTGCACAGAGCCATAAGAAATGCCTGTTTGTTGCGGAAGATATCTCGGTGATTTTTGTGGGGATTCTCCAAACGATGATTGATGCCACGTAATGCTTCTTCTGGTAAGAACTCTACACTGTCGGTTAGATTTCTTAGATTGAATGCAACCTGTGACCTGAAACTCATTACGAAGATTATGAATCTTTTTTTTTTTTTTTTTTCAATCGTCTTTGAGCTTGACGAACTGACTGAGTTAGCCTGTATGAATCATAAATAAATACACGTTGTGTAGTAGAAAACATACATTAAGCCATATTTCACTTCGCGATTAAATACAGAACAAGACATACCACACCTAATAACAACTGAACTCAAGCACTACCTGCCAGCTGGTGTGAGCTTGTTCTAGTAATGCTCCCGCTCTGTAGAAAAACACCGCAAAATAATTCATAGTTTATCAGATCACTGCGTATAAGAACCTACTTTAAAAAGAGGGTATTATTGCAATTTTGGTGGTACCTGGGTCACCAATATAACCTTGTGACGGTCCTGAGCAGCACAGCACACTCATTCAGTTTGCCATCTAGTGGACTTTAACGGAACTTTCTAGTAATAAGACTGTCATGCGCTGCGCTCTCTAAAAATTCTGTGCGTTAGCTCTCAATAGTTCTGGAGGTTTCTAGCAACTCAGGCCGAGATATACAAACGCTGCGTCGCGCACGTAACTCGAGTTGTCTACCAACAGAACAAATCAGTCTACAGTTCAGCGTTTCTAGTTCTCCACAGCGTCTAGGTTGCACATGTTATCACTCAGTCTACGCTCGACGTTATCCGGACTGTACCAGTTTTGTAAAGTCTAAGTATATTTTATACTTTTATTCGAAGCATTCGGAAGACTAAAAGAATTCGAAAAGATTTAGGTTGAAGTCTCACCTCTAGTTTATGTGAATTGTAGCTTTCTACGCTTTTCATAGCTTTGTACTGTTTAAGAATTTCTTTTGGAGACTTTGCTATTACCAACAGCTCTGGCAATGTTGCTGCAATCAATTGGCTACTTACTATTTGCTACAAAAGGTTTGCATCCTGAAGGACTTACCTGTTTAACCTGACAGGAAATATGTGTGTGTGTGTGTGTGTGTGTGTGTGTGTGTGTGTTTGTCTCGCTGTAATCTTTTCTTAATGCAGAAAGCGCCATTACAAAACAAGGTGTGTTTATCTATATTAGTACTTGCCAAACCCGATTCACTGTTCCCTCTCCACTGTAACTTACTAATTGGTTGTCATTCGTGCTCTGGCAGTTGTACAAATCAGTTAACACAAAAAGCTTCCACCAACTTCGTCATATTTTGGATTCAACAAGGGTGCAAAATCGCGGGAGGATGGGAGGATTTAACCTCCCACCGACGATTTTAAAAAATTCCCCCACCAAAATTTCCCTTTCATTATAAAACAACAAGGAAGATGCACAATACACATATTACTGAAAACAATGTATTATTCTGTGTATTTGTGTGAAAATAAGAGCAATTATACAAATAGAATACTGTCAGATCTTCATTGTTGTGGCAACTCTGTGCATATTTACGTTACAACTGCAGTCAACAATGAAGTCTCAGATTATTAACTGCACTGTTGTTAAATCAGTAAAATTACTCTACTTCTGCTCGGATTTTTCCCCCACCATATTTTAATGATTTCTCACTCTGTATTCAACAATGCAGCTGCGATAATATACTCGATTTATAAATATTTATTGCTAGAGATGAAAATTAAAACTTAAAATCGTGCAATTAAGTACAACCTTTTCTTCTTTATTTGTTACTCTTATCAAGATAAAAAAAAAAACATTTCTAAGCCTGTTATTTCTCCAGAAAAAAAATGTTGAAATTACGCATTGTGTTAAAACACTTAACAATAAGTAAGTTTGTTAATTTTTACCTTAATATTCTTTCCAACTATTTGATGATCGACGCGGTGGTCTACACGTCGAAGCGGGCGGGGTTTACTGAACTGCTACTTTGGTCTTTAGTCTCACGCCACTCAATATCGTTTAAATAGTGAAAGAAACAACACGCATCTAATCCTCGAGTAAAATGTACTAAAAGCATTAAATAGCACATACTGGGCTTAATCATTCTGTTACACAACGAGTGTTTATTTAGGATTCCAATTTAATTTTTGAAAAATAATTAAGAATTAATAGGTGATTTCAAAAGCAGATGCCAAAAATATGTAACAAAAATGATGGCAGGCAGTTGCAGCATCTCCTTGTGTAACATGGGTAGGTATATACATTTTAAATGCATTAGAACTTATTAGACTGTCACCTGATCTTTTATTATCCTTCTCCGACTCCTGTGTAGTCCTTTTGGCCATGAGCCGAAGCAGTCCCAACCTTCGTGTCTGTCATCAATAATTGGATGATTCCATGTTTGCTTTTAAACAATTTTATAAATCAACCCGTATCAAATTCAATCATAAGAACGTACATTTGTTATTAAATTAAACGTAATTATATGTAATTTTAAGGTATTTACAACAATACAACAGAATAAGCTTTTATCAATACTTTATTCTGATTTGAATTTAAATCTTACCTGAATTATGTGAATTCATTTTTATAATACCATCTTTTCAATTATTTTCATACTAGGCAAGCATAAAGTATAACTAGCAATTGAAAAAATAAATGTAGAAATTGGGCTGTATTTCGGATTATAATTTATTACTTTTAGCAAAAGTAAACAGCTAGTAAGAAATATCCAAAGGTTCAGATACTTTCCGCTTAATAATTACTCGCAAATTTTTTTCTGAAATGTTTTAATTTTGCGGATATTTACTCAGATCCGAAATTTGGTTTAAACTCATTTTGTAGTACTTTAAATATACTGCGTAAGTTATGAAACTAATACGCATGTTATCATCGTTATCATTTGCATCTCACAGAATCTGAAACCAGTAAGTCTTTTAACGCAGTGCATCACAACTTATTGTTTGGATTTTGCCAAACTATTTGGAGCAAATATGTTCGGATCGTACTTTTTAGCCAAAAATTCCAAGCTCGACAATGGAACAGAACTTGCCTCTTCTAGATAAGAGTGCATAGACTATTCAGCAGTAACTCCTGAAGGAAGACATGCTATACAGATTCTAAGAAGTGAGGAACAGGTTCGATTAGGCTCTTGACGAAGTTACTGCAGAAGAAAAAACTTCATGGGACCACGTGCTGCTATTTTCAGTGGAACTCTGGCATCAACGAACAAATTTAATTATTACTGAAACATTTCAATCATCGCCATTTCTTGAAGGATGTACATACAACGACAAGCAATGATTCTGATGAAGGATATACGAGTATGTGGAAAAGCAGCCGAGTGGTGTGTGCCTTCACGGTTGAATTGGACCACCCAGTTGCCTCGTTACGGTGGCCTAATGGGTAGTCCAGATCTTTTTTCAGAACATAGCATTTATAGCTCCTCCCGGCTTATTTGTATAAACAAGAATGGAAATGTGTTCCTTGGTGCGTGTTCTTTGCCTGTCGCTGCCAAGAATAAAGCGACAGTTCCCTGATTCAGGAAGCATACCAAATGGGTATAAGTTAGAATTCAATTCACATCAATTTGGTACGATCGAAACATACTAAGAAATAGAATGAAAGTAGTAGTTTTGACTTATTCGTCATCCTGCCATGACATCTTCTGGTAAACTTGTTTGTTGTCTAACTCGTGTAAGTGCTATCATCAAGATTCATATACAGAGTGAGATAAAAGCCAGCTTTTCAAAAAAAAAAAAAAAAAAAAATGTTCAATAAAGAACAAAGGTTTATTAATCTTTTATTGCACTTTTCTTTAAACCCCCCCCCCATGGTATCTATGATTCTGAATACCAATTCACATTGCTTGGTCACCAATTTAATAATGACATAACAAACTGATAACTGATTAGACCACTTAATTTCAAACATTTCTTCTCTCAGCGAAAAAGCACATGTTGTGAGCATGACCTGGATGCCATTCTGTTGCACAATGCGGCTAACTCATTTATGCAATTGCCCGCTTAAGAAGTTCTTCACCTCTAAACATACAATAGGCGGTGTTATAGTTTGGGCAACAATTTTCCAGTACACCTACAATAACCTGTTATTATGCTACTGTTATTAATATATTTATGAAATTTATATGTGAATGATACTTGTGTAACATACTCAATATCGGTTTTAAACAAAACACAAACGCGTTGGTAGAAATTAAATAATAATAATAAGAAGAAGAAGAAGAAGAAGAAGAAGAAGAAGAACAACAACAACAACAACAACAACAACAAATATAAATGATACAAACGAAAAATTTTAAGTGTGACTAGTATTTTTAGTTTAGAGGGAAAAATTGCAGCTTCAGCGTGGTTTACAAGCGGCCTAATGCCTGATAAACCATGAGTAGCATTATGCAAGATTTTAGAGCTAGTTTTGTAACTTTTTGAAGTGGGATAAAAAAGTTTTCAACATGGGATGTGTTAAAGGCGAAAACGAAGGGGTTCGGGCAAAAATTTGTGCAGCCGTCGCCGAGCCAGTGGCTCAAACGTGTATCAAATCAGCCAGAAAGTGCCGCGAATGCGCGACATCATGAAAAAAGAATTTAAAACTAAACCTTTTAACACTGTCACTGTTAATTTATTAACAGATAGAGATCTTGACAGGCGCCAGGCTCCGTGTACCGGTTCCTTCAAACGTTTGCAACGCCTGCTAGGCAGAAGAAAGTCCTCAGACGAATGAGCCATTAATCGCAGATCAAGAAACCAAAACATTTTCAAGGCTAAGAAAAACTCCATTCCTATCAAGAAATTCAGAATACTCCGCATGTGGTGCTATGGGTACCACTGCGTTTGGTATCCGTCCTAGTGATCTAGTGGTAACCATACTTGCCTTGTAGACCCAAGGGTTCAAACCCGGCCAGTATCAATGGACTTTTTTCGGGTGTAAAAATCCTAAGTATGGCTTCCTTCGGAAGTGTAAATCCGTGGGTCCCATGTCGTAGATTCGTGACACGTAAAGAACCTCAATCCTGAAAAAGAGACCTCTGAGAAAACTTTATCGGCCTTTTCACGCCCTGAATTGAATGATACGCTGATGACCTGAGATGTCAAAGAGCGTCCATAAATACACCAAATCAACAACCACGGGTAGCCGAGATCGTTATGGCGCGGACTCCTGAAAGGTCCTCATAAATGGCAAATGCCGGAGAGGTACCCTAAACTTAGGGCCTGGAACGCTTCTTTTCATATATATATATTTCCATTTTATCATTTTTATCTCATATATCGCCAGTGTCTACCGCCTATGATGCCTCAGTAGTTAATGACGTGGGCGGTTATGACTATCTGCTTGATCCTTATTTCTTTCAAGGGTCTGTAAATAAAATACCTAATTAGGTTCGCAACTGCAAGCTACAGACATCATGAACGCTCTCTGTTTCGAACAAGATGGTGCACCGGCACACTTTGCTGTTGTCGTCCGTGACTAGTTGGATGACACGCGGAATTCAACAGTCACCTGCACCGTTGCTTTGGCCTACACGCATGCCTGACCTCACCATGCCACATAATGCATTGTGGGGTTTCAAAAAGAGAGAATGCAACAGCGACCATATGCTTCCCCCGATGCTTCAAAAGTTGCTGTTCATGCCGCCTTCCTCCTAAACCCAAGATCGCGGGTTCGAACCCGGCCAGGACCGATGGATTTTTTCGGGCGTAAAAATCCTAAGTATGGCTTCCTTCGGAAGGGAAGTAAAGCCGTGGGTCCCGTGTCGTACATTTACGGCACGAAAAAGAACCTCAAGCCTGAAAGAGAGGCCTCTGAGCAAAATTTGTCGACCGTTTCATGCCCTGAGTTGAATGGGACGCTGATGACCTGAGATGTTAAAGAGCGTCCATAAATAAATCATTCAAAAAAAAAAAAATTCATGCCGCCTTCCAAGGAGTGATACCAAAAATGCTAATTAAGATGAACGACAAAATATGGCGTCGTGCTAGTCTCTGCAGAGACAATGGCGGAACTCAAGCCTGACATCCTAGATTTTTTTCAATAGTGTTTAACACCCGTTTTCACTACTGAGACACCATAGGCGGTGGACACTGATGATACATGAGATGAAATGATACATTGGGATTTTTATTTTTAAGGAAGGAATTGTTCCAGGCCTAAGTTTAGGGTACCTCCCCGGCATTTGCCATTTATGAGGACTGAGGTAAACCTGGAAAAAACTTCAGTTAGGGAAGACGGTCCTGGCGGTATTCGAACCGCAGACCTCCCGCTCACGAGTCCGTGCCTTAACGACCTCGCCCCCCCCCCCGTGGCGGTATCTTAGATGTGTAACATCATTCAGTGATATAAGTGAATTTTTGTATTAAGAAGTTGTCTCAATCAAACAAAAGCTACTAACTTATTATTAAAATAGTTAAAATTCATTTACATTTTAACTTGTCTAGTTTATTGAAACATTACACTTTCATTGTAAAGATAAAAACCATATTTATATATTTCCAATCGTATTTCACAAATATACTCATAAATATAGGTTAACAACAGCATATAGGTGTATTGGGACTTTCACTCTTCCTGTGCATCTAGTTGCTAAAACAATACTTAGTTATAAACAATTTCCCTTTGGACATTAGGGAAATTGTAATTAACATTTAGGCCGCAGCAACACATGAACCTGGTGCGAGTTTTTTAATCTATTATTAACTTACCATTGTCATTATTGTTTTTATATATTTAGCGCTGATCGCACACCTGGAATATGAAACGTGTTTATAGGAACTTTGTACCGATCGGGATTTGTTTGGTTTCTGTTTCTTGAAGACAGTCATCTTTTTGAGTTTCAAGTCATTGATCGGATTTGAATATGATCAAGATATGATATTTCGTTTTCTTGACATATTTTGTTTCATTATGACATAAGGCTACACAAGCCTGATGGCCTTAGATCTTGAGGGGGATGCTGTTTCCCCCATAGTTAGTACATTAGTTATGTATTTGAAGCATCTACTGCTTTTATGCTTGAGAGAATTTAAGGAACTTTAGCCAAAATATATTATTATATCAATTTATCTCATTATATTCTTTGTTACCTTCTAGCAGTACTCTGTTATAGAAATTGTGAACTTGTCTCGCAATGTATGGATTGATAAGGCAACATCAAATGGGCAAGTATACGATGGAGATGATCACAGCAAGTTTTAAAATAAAAAGAAAGTAATGGACTTAAAGTCATGAAAGAAATAAGTTCATCACACTTAAAGGAGAAATTTAACGGAAAACAAAAAGGCTGTTTCTATAAATGACAGATTAAGTAAAAATCAAAGAAGAAACCGATATTCAACTGTCATAAAAGAATGTTATTAGTAGCTTACGATAGCAAAAGTTGGTTTATGAAACAAAAATATAGAAATAAATTATGTAAACTACGTAATCCGCCATAATCTTCTCCTTTTACCCCCCCCCCCCTTTCCTTCCATTATGCCAACCTTTCTAGGACTTTATATGGCGCCATTTATTACTAATATGTAGTAACAATTACATAATTCATGTTTAATTATGACGAATGACGCATATTTGTATAAGTGCACATTTTAGATATTGGTGCATATTTCGACTTTAGGGGCACGTTTTTAATATTTATAAATTTTCTTGTCGCGGACACGCTTTTAACTTTCTGAACTTAGGTAAAGCAGGCAACACACGCTGACCATCTTTACTGATGGAAAAAAGGGGAAATTATGTGCCAAAAATCTTTATGATACAAAGTTGGGGGCAGTTGCAAGAAAAAAATTAGAAATGCAAATAGAAAGACCCAGTAAAGATTCGTTGGTCCAAGGTTGAATTAATGATTATTCATGCTTAAACTAAGACTATAAACTTTGGACAACTGTGGGGGGGGGGGGAAAGTTTTTTACATTTTAATGCTTCATGCTTATCGAATTTTAATTTTGTTAGGTTGGTTTAATGTTAGTTTTTTCATTTCAATTTTTAAAAAGTGTTTGTCAATTTGACTGTTCTATAATATACTCTTCTAAAACACCGCTTATTATAATTTATACTTTCTAGGTTAGGTACCACAAACATTTCAAGGCGTATGCAGAAAAGCATACAAAAGCAAAATAAAAGCAAAGCAAAATACGAAAACAGACATTCTTGAGCAACTATTCACTATCCCAAACTAATTTGGCAGAGGATTTTTACCAGGAACTTAGTGAAGTGTTCATTGCAACAGGAACGCCATGGAATAAATTATGAAATCCCAAATTAAATTCAATGTGTGAACAAACGGTAGTTAAGTTGGAGTTGTAAAACACAAATTGGCAAATGTCCTAGCAAAGAATAGTGGTCTATAAGAGCTGAGGGAAATTAGCAAAATACTTCAAGGTTATGATAGTGATTTGAAGTTAATTTCGGCTTGATAACATATTACAAGCGTTGTCTTTGATATGGAAAGAATATTTTCTATGTACAAGCTATTTTTACAAACAGGAGAAACGAATTGAGCTATGAAAGCATGTAAGTACATATTTTTGGCACTTTAAGCGCATATTTGCAAGAATGTTTTAGTTTTTTAAGTACACATAATTCTGAACTCTATCGATTAGTTAGAAAATGTGACGTCATCCTTTCTTCCCTACTGCCTTGTGGCCGTTTTCATTGGCAAGAGAGAGTTGCGCGTTTGCTTTTCTCGGGAAAACATCGTTTTTGGTCTCTGGCTTGGATACCAGATGAGCCATCATTCCGTGCTTTGTGATAACTATATTCGTGGCTTCGGAACGTGTCTTCTCTGGTGTCCTTAACACAATATTTTGTTTAGCAGCGGTCAATTTCTTTGTTTTATTGTGTCCGTGACTCAGGTATTGTCTCTTAATTTTGGTAAGAATAGTTTGTTCATTTGAGCAATCCACGAGAATCTGTAGATAAATTTTCTTAAACCTAATTATTGTTGTAGTTACTTTATACTAAGTGTTGTTGAAGAAATTTGCTATTCTATTTTATCTTTGTTTTCTTTCGCTAAATTTAAATACGTACTTATTTAGGTGCAACTATTATGGTCTTGTAATTATGACATTTTAGTATATACTGATTTGATAATTTATTTTATGCGTTTGGTGAAATTGTTAAATGTCTCAATACATATTTTTTTAGATAAATTGGAGAACATTTTAGACTTTTTTCTTTCTTTGTTTCTTTCTTTCTTTCTTTCTCTCTTTATTTCTTTCTTTCTTTCTTTCTTTCTTTTCCCCCTCCGTGCTATAAGGTACAAGCATTTTCCTAAGGGTTTAGCTTTCTTAAAGAAAAGGAGTTATAAAACACGTGCGGCTCTAAAGGTGGACTGTTGAATTTCGTAGCAGTTCTATAGAAACAGATTAAATTAATTTGTTGGTAAGCGTGGTAGACTGCAAAATATTATTTTTCTTCTTCTATGGCTTTACAACCCGAGATCGGGCCATGGCCTGCCACAGCAACCTCTGCTTCCTCTACCGCTTCTTACGACTCCATTGATAGAGGACAGTATTGTTTAGGGCATGTGATGAGCGTATCGGCACCCGCAGGTTCCCAATTGCGCGACTTTCTAGATTGAGGAACGCCATCTCTCCATCTGGCAGCTCCCCAATTATCCCCATGAGGCTGAGTGGACCTTGTTCCGAACCTCCCTAACTTAGAACTATTCCTAAGCGGTACTGGAAATTCAACCTGGGTCCTCCCAGCTAACAGCCTGCATTATATTACATACTTAAAAAGGGAGATGCCAAATAGGCCAATAAGGATTTTTATCTACTTTCCAGAATCGACGATTATAGAAATAAATGGATATCTCAAGTGTGAATGAACCACAGAAGAATTAGAAAGGACAAAAAATTTGATAGACCAGATCATGGCAACATTTATAGACTTAAGGATAAGCAAGTCATTAAATAGGAAAACCCCTTTACGATTTAAATGAACGTTTAACGTTTGTCTGTATAAAAGTTTAGTATATTTCTCTATTTTAATACTGACAGCTCCAAACTTTTAACAAAGCTTATTTAGTATTGTTGTGGTTTTATAGATGTTGCCCAAAAGTAACAATTGAAGCCACCTTTCATGATAAGCGGAGGTACTCATACTTTTGTAGCCGGTTTCTGTGAGAGCAAGACATATGAAGACACTAGTTGTGTATTGGCATTATAGGTCCAAGTAATATCTCACGAGAGGGGGAGAGTGGCGTCGCCTGTCCGGTCACGCACATGTTCGTTAACACGCACTGGAATGAATTTTCCAGCTTATTAATAGATAACGCCATCCAGACCCTTGCTTGGAAGCTGTATTTTAAATTCCAAGTCATTTATCTCGTTTGGAAATTCTGTTGTGAGCACAATCTTGTACAGATGCTATGGTTACTGGTGAATAAGAACAGATGCTGCCATTGTTTAAAGAGTGAAAGATTTTTGTACTATCTAAAGTAATCATTCTGTTCACAGATAATGACAATACATTTACACTTGACTGGCTTTTAGAAACCAATGTTTAATGCAGAGATAAAGGAGAAGTAAATAAAATGCATATATTGCCAAAGGGAGACTCGAACCCGCAAGCCACTCGTCTTAGAACAATCACCAAGGTCACCTTCCTAACGTTATACGATCAGCATTCCATAGTTTGTCAAGGATATAGAACAAAATCTAGAAAAAACTAATACTAGAGATAATAGTTTTGTGTAATGACATACTTTACAACTGAAGATACGAAACTACAGGATGTCCCATAAATGCAAAGTCTGTTCAGCCGAAAGACCCTTGCTTTAACGTGCAGACCAAGTTAATTCTGCAATTTCAATAACACACGTTTGATGACAATATTAGAATAATCTGACGGATTATTTCTTCCAGATGTTGCAGAATGTGAAAACCAAGGCATAAAGATACAAATAAAGTGTATCGGCTTCATGGGATCCACCCAACACGTCCTTGTTGACGAATTCATTATCATGGAAATTGGTGTCCGGATACTCTCGCATTTTCTCTGTGATGTTGAATTTATGGGACACTCTGTGTATTTACATCTGTTTGTTCAATAGAACTGAAGCCAGGTGTACATTGCACTCTGCCTTTTTGGGAAGAGGAGTTCACAGATCGAATAATACCCAGACTCATGGTTTGTTTTATCATGTATATTTTATAATCTCATGTTCTTAATGTCAATTTTCGGAACTACCTTTGACTGTTCATTTTGAAAGGATACTGATAGTTTTAGAGAGTGTGTTGATATTTGTAACTTCTGAAGAATTAGTTGTAGAATTTTAGGAGTATGTTTCCAAGAATCTGTTTTCTGTCAATTGCTATGATTATCATATGTGACAGGAATAAAATGAAAGTAATTTTCTCCATAAGTTCTTTCCTTATTTTCAAAACTGACGATGTAACATGCTGTAACAGGCTAAGCCCTAAGGGTAATGAAACAAAATAAACACTTTTGTAACAGTATCCTACCTACCAGAGTTACGTACCTAACCTTCCCGTTATTTATGTTTCTATCAGTTTAAGTTGCATTAATTTTAAAGCTTATTGTTAGAAACTTCAAGTACAATGATTGTCCAAGTTTTCCCTTCCATTTTTATCTTTTTGTTGAGTCCCTGTGATTTAGTAACACGATTTAATTTTTCCCCGTACATTTAATAATTAATATTCACAGGTTAAAGCATTTGCACACATTGGAACAGTAAACATGGTAACAAAACTACCACTTGGATAGCCACAATCCTTTCCTGCAGCAAAAGAAGGAGGCTAGTTTTGTTCTGGAAATTTTCACGTCCAATGTTCACTGTTGTAATAGTTACTGCTTTGGCAACATATAATTGCAAGCTTGGCGCTAAGATTAAGGTTTATTTACATTCCATGGATCCTAGAACAACGTATGCGCTTCAGAACATGGAGCAAGCCAAAAAATAACAAATACATAAAATAATAATAATACAAAATTGTATTAAATTCATGAGGATATTTAAAATTTTTATAAATACACGTGTTCAGTAATTTCATGTGAATAACAAAAGATTCATGGTAAAATCAAAAGTTACATTATAAAATATAACATAATTTAATGAATTGTTAGACATGTAACAAAAATTTGTTGTATTAGACAGGTATGTTTTCTTATACCGAACATTATTTTAACAGTATAGATTATCCATGTGTGATATCATAAGTCTTATTGCACAAATATTCTGTAAGAACAGAATATTTCCCTACATCGGTTGATAATGCTTTGAAATTAATTAATCGTTATACATGCTAATGCAATCCTTTTTTATAACGAGATGAATTTGCAGTGAGCCTATGTAGATTACATTGTCTACTGTTACATTTTGTATTTTTAATGAATTGGTCTTAAATTTTACATAAAATCGTAAGAGAAAATATATAGCTACTCAAAAGAAAGTGTTAAAACATTTAATTTTTGAAACAACTCTCTAAATGCTTTTCTATTATTCGCACCATGTATTGTTTGTATTTCCTTTTTTGTCATATAAAAGCACGGTTGCTTTCAACAGAGCTTCTCCAGAATATTAAACCATACTTCATAATTAAAGAGGAATAGGCATTATAACCCTGTTTTGATAGTGGATTCAAAGTTATTATGATACAATTAGCGAAGCACGTAAACTGCTGATTTCAGTTTTGGTAGAAGACCTGTAAATTTGGTATCATTGTGCTGATCTAGTGTTTGTGATAATAAATACTTAATTATAATTTTACGTCAAATGAGCTATAAACCATGTTTAGACAAATATGCTCATCATTTTCAGCTCAGCAGAGTTTTATTTTCTTCTACATTACCTACAAGCTATATAAATGTTACTGAAACGTCACACACATTGTCTGTATGCACAGATCGGACAGACTTCTCTGCCTCGTTGGATAGTGCAGCGGTAACACCGAACTGCCATTCTTTCGTTGGTGCTTTTATTATGTTTTACTTTACATATATGGCGTGGTTAATTTGGTTTTTTATTTCTATTACTGATAACAGTTAATAATAAATTACATCATCATTACAAGCTGCTAACACAAACATTAACAATGGAACTAAACGATTATCATTTCAACCATCAACAGCCATCCAAGTAGCACACATTATTTGCGTATTTTGATAATAAAATGCCGTACCAAATGACCGTAAACTGCCTGCATCGAGCTACATTATTATAGCAGAGTTATTGATTGCTTTACTAAGGTCCTTTTCATTATTAACATTACTCTGTAAACTGTAGGGTATACAAAGCTGTAAATAGATATTTTTATTGCAATTACGCGACTAGACAAAGGACATTGTTGTTCTCGTGTATTCAGAGACTTGTGCGGTACAAAATTCAAGAACATGTACACATGTGAACGCCGAATACACAGAAAGAATTAGAGTGGTTTTAGAAGTTTGGAAGTGTCTGCTAGCTGGAATCCCATGTGGATACCAGATGGATGTTGCCTGTTGTCGTACTGTATTTTTTCCTTTCACTGCTGAAGATAAACGCAACATGTGGTAATGTAAACCGAGATATATCCCCTTCTTATAGCCAACTTTACAATGTCTAAACAGCATTGCAATGTATTGGCCTCATCTCGAGTTTCTAACCAAATCGACATCACTGTTATTTTATTCACCAGAGCAAATGTGAATGTTTTCTCAGTTATTTTTAATTCAGAACACTGGATTTTTCTTTATTTGCAAAAGAAGTATCTATGAGCAATCTAAATCAACAAATATTGAGAGAGAAAGTACATTTTAGTCAAATTGAATTACTGTAATACAATTAGTAGTTTAATATTAACATTAGATGGGAGTATGCCATGGCTAGCACTTCAACCAAAGGGCGCTGTTAGCAAGTACTAGGAAATTATTTGTTCCACTTCATTTTGATTGAATATGTAACCATGATGGTGAATTAATCGAACCTGAGATGATTTGTAGCACAACTGCTGAATAAATGTTTATTATATGAATATTAAAACAATATCTGATTTGACATCCAATATTTACGTTAATGAAGCGGGTAGTTAAAATTTGGAAAGTATTTAAACAAATATATACAAGACTTTAATTTCAAAACTTTCCAATTTGGGTAATTACCTATTTAACATAAATTCATTTAAATATAAACGCCTCAATTTAAACATTGAGGGGGCAGGTAAAGTCAATGTTAATTAAACTTTAGACCCCAGGCACCCCAAATTTGAATTTCAAATGGCATCCCTACCTTTTGATACTTAAATTTTAAAAAGGATCAACTGTTATCGCATTTTTGTTTTCTTTCGTTGCCTGGCAATCTAGCTTCTTGTAGTTTGAAATTGGATAGAAAAAAAATAAATTAAATAAACCAGTTTTAAAATTAGCAAATATTTGGGTACAATTATTAATGTTACAGCAATACAATTTATTTCGGAACTCTTGACTAATCCGCTTATTTTTTGTTCTTGGATGTAGGATAATGGACCGTTTTGAAGCAATTTGTAACTAAAACACAACAATTACATTAAATGTTTACTAATTTTTATAGTATTCTACTATCCAAATTCAACCAACAATAACATTTCAGGTCAGCAGGCAACGATAAAAAAAGAAGAAGATATAAATAAAACCATTTTCTTTAAAACTTAAGCATAAAAATAGGGGAGTTGTTTGAAATATCAAACTGGGGGTGGCTAGGAGTGAGGGAATGAAATCTAAAATATGTTCAATAGTAGTTCTTCATTATAATATTGCAGATGCTCTAATGTCTTACTGCTATTGGTCGGCAACTAGCGGCACGGTAGCCTATTGCCGCACAATTGGTTTAGGATTCCTCAAATTACCGCTCGACTACTATTGTAGAATTGTATTCTTCTATAAACACAGCTATCAATATATTAACATACATAACGCTTTTAGAAGACTAAAACAAATGCGTTGCTGTCAAAGCTAAAGGCGAGTCAGAGTTAGGCCAGAGAAGAGGACAAACTTTCTCATGCAGCATGATAATGTCATGCGAAATATCAGTATGAAGACCGTGGGGCACTTTGGCAAATTTGACTGGTATATACTTCCACACCCATCATAAAGTCCGGATTTGCTTCCTTCAGACTTCCATCTGTGAGTCGATGAAACACTGCGTGGGCAACATTTCCCTAGCAACGACACCGTCTTAGCAGCTTGTCTTGTTACAAGCGCGGCATTTGTTAATCGCTGGAGAAAATTCATAGCCAACGGTGGTAACTTTGTTAAAAAATATTCTTTTGTATCTATAGCTTTGTGCTATCATTATTATTGTGCATTTTGTATTTCTTTTAGTTTTCAAGGAGATAAAATAGGAGACTTCTTTCTTTTTCTTTCCATATTTCATGCTAATAGAGATGATAATTTTTTCTGTTAATATCTAAAGTAAAAATAGAAAAATAATATAATTGAAGTATGTGGTCACATTCACATTGATTTTACTCATTCATACTCAGTATTTTGTAAAGAATAAAATTATGTAATGCTTTCATGCTGTGTGTAATTCAAGTATGCCAGTGACTATTTTAAGGAAATAAAATTTTGTAAATATTTCATCTATTGCACAAGTAAAAATATTTAATTCAAGAAGAAATTATTATTTCGATTTATTTCAGCAATGATACATTATTAAGGTTCACAACTAATCATTATAAAAAAGAGAAGTCATATAATTAATATCATATTCAGTAATCAGTAGTTATAAATAATAATAAACGAATAACAAAATTTTGGCTATTTGTTTAATGTCGCCATTTTCGTCTATTTGTTTCTTTATATTAGCAAGTGAAATTAATACTCCTGGTAAAACATCGCCAAAAATACATATGCATGTCGGCATGGTTCAGATCGACTCTACGTCGCTTCTCCACTGTCATATAGCCACTAGGAGTATACAGTAAATGTTTTATTTATATTAGGAAACTCAAAGGAAGCCGCAGCGTCTCGCATGTTTTTACGTGTTATGAAACTCGCTACTCCAGGCTCTGATTTTGCAATTGCTGCGCACTGCAGCAGTTGTCTCAAATGATTTGAAATCAAAACCTTAACGCCGCGGCGACAGCAAAAGATATACGAACGTCTAGAGTTTCTCTTTAGTTGAAAGGTTTTAAACTTTAAAGAAATTTTTCAGTTTAAGCAGCTGTCTCTATCTGTAAAAATAGACTATTTCATTATTTTCCTCTCAATTTCTAATAGATGTAATTAATGACAATTATTTATCAGCAATAAAGTATCCCTTTTAATCTCCTCGTTTTTTTGGTGTTTGTCCTAGACCCATTGAACGAGGGCTGTAGAATACAATACAATATAAATTGACAAAACACAATAGTAATAATAATAATAATAATAATAATAATAATGCAAATTTGATAAATATTTATACAACTACTCTACGTTTGTTATTTACCATTTTAATGGAATGTTGTAGGACGCTCTGTATCTGCAGAAATATGTTGTGAAAGGTTCTGAAGATATTTTATCTTTATATTGGAACAGTACCAGTGGTACATACTTTCTCAAGGTGTAGACTTGGAGGGTCGTTGTAGCATTTAAGACTGAATGTTTGTTTGACTAATCCATCAATATGCTCAGAAGTACCAAAATTGTATTCTATATATTTTATTTCGCTCATTTGAAAATACATCTTATAATTCTTATGAATAACGCTTCTGGATGTCTCCTCAGACGGGTAGATCTTACCGCCCGAGTCAGTTTTTGAAAGCAAGAATGTCTTCTGTCTTCACCTGTTTTATGATAAATGCACCAGGAACACTGGTCTTTTTCATGAGTTCGCAGTATTCTTCCATTGTTTATATGAGGGCTATTCAATAAAGAATGATCATCCCCCCCCCCCTTTGACCACATACCTTTACTCATCCTCATAATTTTGATGATCTTTTACAAAGTAATCCCCGTTGGATGCAATGGACCTGCCTCAGCGTTTCTGCCAGTCATTAAAGAAACCATTTTTGACTAGTTCTTCAGAATTTTTTTTTTTTTTGATTGATTGATTTATTTATGGACGCTCTTTAACATCTCAGGTCATCAGCGTCCCATTCAACTCAGGGCGTGAAACGGCCGACAAATTTTCTCAGAGGCCTCTCTTTCAGGCTTGAGGTGCCGTAAACGTACGACACGGGACCCACGGCTTTACTTCCCTTCCGAAGGAAGCCATACTTAGGATTTTTACGCCCGAAAAAATCCATCGGTACTGGCCGGGTTCGAACCCGCGATCTTGGGCATAGGAAGCAAGTATGGTAACCACTACCCCACCAGGACCGACTTCAAAATTCCTCCGTAGCCTTCTGATGATGGAAAATGTTTCCCAGGGAGATGTTTCTTCAATATGAGGAAAGAGAAAAAGTCACACGGGACTAAATCTGGACTATAGGGAGGGTGAGAGATATTCAGCGTAACATTTGCAATGTGTGGCCGTTCATTAGCCTGGTGCACGGAAATGTGACCTTTTGCGTGTGATATGGCCTATCAGAGTTTTCAGGGCATCTCAGTTTTGCGTGCGGTATGACATACTAGTAAAACGTCCCTTGAATATCGAAAAGTGAAATGACCATAACTTTTCCAGTAGAAGTCCTTTTTGCTTTTTACTGTTGGTAATGATGGGGATTTGCACAAAGAGCTTTGCTGTTTTCTCTCAGGATCGAAATGATGAGGCCAAAGTTTTATCAGCAGTGATTAAATGCAACTTTTCACAAAGCGTGGGTGGCACCCAGTGAACTTTTCAAAATATTTGAAAGTGTTCTTAACTTTATTCGACGATCCTGTCTCACAATAAAAGCAGCGGTGTTAAGTGTTTTCTTTCGTTAGGGCACAGAATGTAGTTCGGGTCCACCTTTCTTTGAAATTGAGTCTCTCTCTCTTTTTTTAAACATGTTGTACAATCTTGGAGCTGTTCTCTAAGGAAGAACAAGCTCTCCTCCTGTAACATTGCATAGCCCTCAGCTGAAGATTTGCTGAGACGAAAGCAGACTTTCAGAACAGCATACGAGAGTGTTCGTCGCATGTCACCACCATTTTGCTGTAGGCAGAATCGAAAGCTAGCACCACGTGTATATTGCGCATTAAGGTAACAAAATATTGTAACGTGAAGATTTTGCCTGAGAAATTATGCTGTAAAAAGTATGATGATTATTGAAAAGCCCTGGTACTCTGTAACAGTCCTGTTACAGTGCAATAACGAGTGTCCTCCGATTGTTATTGTTTTGAAAGTATTGCCCCCCCCTTTTTTTTTGAAGGGGCTTTTCAGATAACCATCAGTGAACAGTATTAGACACTGCACATCTTGCACCGTTTGATTTTCTTTAATGTAGTCCCAACAAAAAGTACCAATTTCACTAGGAATCCTCTGGCAGTTTCTTCATGGTAAACATAGAAAAGTTTGTAATTTAATTGTCAATATTCTATTTTGTATAAAGGGAACATCTATGTAAGATATGCCCTTTCAGCAATTTTCAAGGAATTAAACAGGCAAAGGAGCCGTGTTAGCCTGGTAGGATATCCTTTCTTTCTATTCAGTATGTAGAACTAATCATTTATCGACTAACGAAAGAAAACTAATTTCTGAACTTTTGTTTTTTAGCTCTTTCTGCATTATGCAATTAATTTAATTCTTATAATAACGGTATTTTTTCCAAATATCTGATGTCTATCCGACAGTCTATAGAATTCTTTTCTGTACATTGAAATACTATTAAACTATATTTATATTGTATACTGCCTAACAACAATTAAATAGTATTTAATTACTCGTAGAATTTTAACGAACGTTAGTCTTATAATCTTTTCCTCACCCCTAAATAAGAAAATGAAACCTAATGCCCATAGTGAGGGTGGGCCATAATTTTTTTTTTTTCATCCGTAAATTGTATCTGATCATCTGAAGATTTTACATAATTCTTGTGGGTACAGCAATAATTATATTTGTGCATTTATTTTCAGTCATTTAATTTAAGCAAAAGTTAGTTATAAATTCATGGATCCATTTTAAATCCACTAGTTAAAGTTTTAACATGTGCACTATTTATACCTAGGTACACTCTACTGAAAGTTGCAGCCAGAATTCCTTTTTGATACTAAACTGTTTTAATACAAGCATATTCTTAATACATATAATGAATGATACGTTGTAGGATGAATAGTAGCATAACATATGTACTCACTTAATAGAAAAACGGTAATAACGGACCAAAAATACAAGAATGCAAAAATATTGCTTGACTTTTGTTGCTCTGGGTGGAGGCTATAAGGGAGGACAATACGAACTGCAGGTCAAAGAGAGCGGTCTTATGAGAGTCTCAGTGAAGGGGCTAGAGGGAAGAATTAAGAGCCCGGATAGCTCAGTCGGTAGAGCATTAGGCTTTTAACCTAAGGGTCCAGGGTTCGAGTCCCTGTTCGGGCGGTAAATTTTTCTACTGATTTATTTCAAATGAAGGTTGGTGTAATGTAAAATGTTTAAGATCCTGGTACTTCAGGTAAGTTGTTAACAAAATAAATTGATTATTTCCAGCGAAATGCAGGCATATTCACAGCTGATGCACAGACTTCTGGAGTTTCGAATATATCATTTTAATTAAATTCAAGTATGATTGCATTTTACCTAATTTGTCCATTCTCGCACTAAGTTAAGCATAGGCAGAGGTAGTTTTAGTTCATGTTTTGAACATAATCTTAAGCATTCTGCTATAATTAGTAGAAAATGCTTAAGTGCATACAATGCTTATGTACACACTCTTTAACGCTAATTTCGATTGCTACTTATCAAAAGATGTAATTTTTAAATCTTAAAACACTGATGATAATCATTACGAAATTGAGACTACGTGCAAAGAAACTCTTGGTTTTATTTTATAGTTTTTAAAATTTGAATGCAATTTTTGCAATTGTCAACCTATACTGCGACCAGTAATCGGTTTCTCTCTGCGAGTAAGGGAACATGTGGCCAGAAATGACCAAAAATCATATTTTCCAAAAATTTGTTCGCAGTAATGTATATGCGCAATGTGCCATGCTCTCCCCCGCCCCCCTCTAGTTATCCTGGCTTAGTTCTGTTTTTGACGTGCAAATGCTGGGGAACTGCCATCATTTAGTTAGAAGGCTATGCACAGGTGTACCAGCATTGTTTTCCGCGGCTAAACCACTGTTGGTTGTTGTTTGCTTTGTTTACGAGGGGAAATACGGGTATTAAATTGGTTTCCTGTGTCTGTAGTGAATTTACCTTCTTTTTATGTTGCTAAGTCCTTCATTATGCCTCGTTTTAGCTAACAGAGTATTCAAAAAGTGAAGAAAAACATTATAAAACACTAAAATGGGATCCGTGCATGTAGAGGTTAGGTATGAACTTTCTACTTCTACCACAACAGAGGACCTGAATAGTTCCAAGGAGACAAATTGAGGAGAGGCTTGGCTTACCAGACTCTGGGGAAGATGAATATTATACATGAGTTAGATTAATTTATTTGTCCTTTCTTTCGTGTGCAATAAATAGTGCTTTTTGTGCATAATGTGGCTCAAAAAGCCTGAAACTGGAAACAAGTATGGTGTTGTGTGTACATTGTGTATGAAGTGTGACAATTGTGGATTTACATCATAGTTAAAACTGCAGGTTTCAAAAACTGTATTTATGAATCTAATGCTAGTCGATTTATGCAAGAGAGGGCACAAATTTAGTATGTGGAATTATGAATGTACCTTCATCAGCACTGCTTTATACTGACACAAATAGGCAGTTGTGATCAGTCCATGGGCAGTGCAGTTAATGAATCCATTTCTGTAAATGACACAAACTCTCTGATTTGTGTGCATCAGCTGATGGTATCTGAATGAAGCTTGGCAAAGTGTTATTATAGCAAGTATTGTACAGATAGCTCAACAAGAAATAAAACTAACAACCAGTTAGTGTACAATAATGGCAATATTGACAGAATTTAAGCTCTCAAAGAACTTAGATTTGAACCTGGAACATTTATAAAGAAGGCACTTCAAGATATTAACAGGAAGCAAATCGACAGTGCATTTCAAACACTTCTGAAAAAGGCAGGGGAGCAGAGATCACTGGAGAGGAAAGAAACTGAAGTCCAAGAGGAGGACCAGGATATGGCGCTGGGGATTTTAAAGGTACCTAGCACAAATGAAGTATAGGCATGCTTTACAAACTTAGCAGCTCGTTTTACAGTTTTCTGTATATAAGGAACTTTTTCTTAAAATTATTAGAGATAAAGAAATGAAATTTGGCATACTTCTTTCTAATTAATTAATGAACAATTACCTGCAAAAAGATTTTTCTTAACTGTTTATCTAAAGATTTTGACTTGGATAGAGGAGTGATTTGTTTCATGCTATCAATTTCCTAAAATAAATATATTTTTTTAAGAAACAAATTATTATTGTAACAAGCTTTTCTATGCAAGGATTTATTAGATGTAATGTAAAGAAAATGTGCACAAAGTATCAAATACCTTTAATACTTAATGAGAAAATGTTCCTTATGTTCTGAGCTGTCAAGTTAGGTTATGTTGTTCATTATTTAAATTACTGTTAAGTCAGGATGTTGCAATAAGCATGGTAATTGCAAACTATATATTTTAATAACTCTGTTAAATTTCAAGTCAATGGCTGCAATAGTTTAAAAGCTGTGGCTAGTTTACTATTGCTGTGCATTTTGACCCACGTGACCCCTTCCTGCCTTACGATAACCATGATGAATCGAGACTTCATGCAAACAAAGACATTCATTGTTTTCTTTGATAGGTTTTAACCATTAAATTTGTTTTTAAGATATCACAACCCAGTAACGAAATTTACTGCAATTTTTGCAACTGTCAACCTATATGCGAACAATATGCGGTTTCTGTCTGCGAATAAGAACCTAGTAGCAGAACCTATGCATGTAATTTGCACATGGTATCCAGAAAAATAAATACATAAAACGGACTAAAACAATCCATGCTTTTAATAATTGAGTTTATATTTCCTCAAATTATAGGCAGGATATAGCACAGCAGTTCTCAAACTGCGATGCGCTGCAAAGCTTTAGGGTACTATAAAAGCATTAATATCATTGATTGTATGGATTCAAACAACGGAATATAATGCAAATTTATGTCAGTCTTTAAAAGATGTCGCTGACTCTAACTCAAAGTTTAAAATTCTATATTTGCATTCTATATACTTTTTAAAGTTGTTCTTTACTGGTTTTTCAAGATTTAAATATACGAACATGCCTGTTTTCAATATTTGCTTTTTTATTGTAGTGCATCCTAAAAGAATAGTAATAGCCATAAACAATATTATATTAAAAAGTGTATGAACGCATAAAACATACTCACAACCAGGGAAAGTGCATTCGCCGCACCGGAAAAGGGGAGACATAGTTGACGCACGTAGTTTGTCTTTTAATATTTATATTGTTAACGAAAGCATAAAATGATACTGCATTTAAAACATAATAATAACTTGTTATAAGAGAGGTTGAAAGTTATGTCCCTCAGCGGCAATACATTGCTGGTATATTCAAAGGAAATGAAATCCGACTTTTCTGCAGTAAGAACACGGCGGTCAGTACAGTTTCTTATCATTGTGAGATTATCTCTCGTAACTTTTTAACAAGTCGGTGAACAGCTTCTCTGTCTGTAACACGATTACCAGGACATTTTCTTACGAGTTCTCTTACCACTTCTCTGCAGAATCCTTTCCACAAGTGTCGTACACTTAATCAAAGAAAGAATGGCTGCATTCTTGGATGAGAAAGTCCCCTTCAAATTGAGCCCCTACAGATGATAACGGATTTCTGCTGGAGAGTGTTAAAAGAAAATCACCTGTATTCGCTACAGTAAGCCAATAGGTAGATTGCAGCCGTGCATAGCCGAGTTCCAATCTTGCATCTTTTCTTTACATTTGAACCTTACATTTTTTAAATACATTTTTCTATTCTCTTTCTTTTTGTGAAATATAATTTGTCCAAAAATAAATATAAAGTATACTTTTAAAATAAATTATATATAAATCATATGCTCTTTCTTTCAATGCTAACATCCTTCCACCGATTAAAATAAAGGAGAATGTATGTGATTTTTCATTTCATTAAAATAAAATATTTCGATGTGTCATTTAGTAAATATGCATGTCTTATTATATAATAAACATATTCGGTATACTTATAGTACTTTGAGTAAGGCGGGGGTTTCCTCTGTGAGGCTGCTGGTAGACTTGGCATATTAGAAGAACTGGGAGACGTTGGGCTTAGCAATATGGAAAAGACCGACAGGTACATAGGTCGTAAAATACTTTCTACTTGGGAGGATGATGAACGTCTTCGGGTGGAGGTAGAAAAAAACACTCTTTTCATCTATTCCTATTGAAGGCGGCTTGTTACTTTCACGCTTCTTTACAGCCCGCAAGGAATCGGGGTAGAGATTTTGGTTTAGGCAACTACTTTGCTGATGTAAGGAAATCCTGTTTGATGGGCACGTCGTGGACGTCTTGCATATGCCGTTGGCGTAGTAGGTTAGTTTTGCGAACGAAGTTGTGTCCTCTTTGTGATCGAAGTGCTCTCAAGGTTGAAGGCGCCTGGAATTCCCTCGCAGAAAGGCCATATTATTTTCTCTGGCTGGCAAACTGAGCAAATATAAATAAGAAATAACACGCCTTTTGAGCATGAAGTATATTGAACTGGGTATTAAGTTATTTATTTGTTTTTATTATTTGTTTTGTATGTTTATTTTAATTTATAATAGAGACTGAAATGCGTCTCAAAGGAAAATGCCAAAGTGAAAAGGGCGTAAGGCAGCAATATACATTCTAAAGGTACAAGTATTAAAACTTCTTCTATATTTTAAAATTAATTCTATACTGAGTTGCTGGTCATGCAAACAACGAAAAAATTAAAAATAAAAGTGTAGAAATAATGCGAGCTTCGAGCCCACATTACCTCACACATATAATCTGTCAAGTAAGGCCTTTAAGTACTCGGACGCTTTGAGTTTGGAACGTCAAAACTGTTCTTTTCGAAACGCTTTCACATTATAAAACAGTTGCTGACTGCATTCCGTTTTAATCAATGAAAATCCAACACTTCTTTACATTTTTGGTTTCAATGAAGAAAGTGGCAATCTTGTATCGTTTTCACGAAGAAACAAATGTTTCATTGAAGGTTAATTTATGTCAATACTACTCGCAATCACATTATGTAATGTATTGTAACAACATTGCTTGCAGCAACCCCTGCGATTTCGGTTATGTTCCGGACGAAGTTATCTTTGTTTCCGACAAGCGGCTATCCATTCTTTATTTGAGTAAGTGTACATAAAACCTGTTCTTTATATAGTGGTATAACTAACATAGAAAAAGTATCACATACTTTGTATGCAATGAAAACACCGAGTTACACACGAACGCTGACAAAACCTCCCTGATACTAACTATAAGCTGCTTCATGCACATGCATTATACGACCTTAATGACTGGCTTCTCCCAGTACGTAGCCTCGTTCTGCCGGCCCGTAACTCAAATAATCTCAATGTGTATTAAAATAAAAATAAAATAAAAACAAAATTTGAAGTGCATGAAAGGAAAACTGACTGGAGTGTCAATTTTGGACAGCTAAAACTACATAAGATATACTTTTAAATCTTTTATGGATCAAGATACCTGATTATTTATTTGTTCGATATTTTTCATTATGTTAAGAGTTGTAATATTTCTTGGCCGGTCTTTCGATCAGTAAATATTATTTTTCAGTATAAACGCTCAATTACCCCCCCCCCCTCCAAACGAAAGCACTTATAGCTTACAGATTTAATTAGCAATTAAAGTAGCAAGGACAAAATGTAGTTCTAGGGCGAATCAGTTGTAATGCTGTAATTATGAACAGTAGAATGTGTATGTATATATATATATATATATATATATATATATATATATATATATATATAAATTAACACTAAAATAAAAGTAGATAAAGATAAAACACAGAGAAAGAGTCACACTAGAAACTGCTATATTTCGAACTACTGCGAGTTCTTCAATGGCAAGAAGCTAGACAAGTACTTTCTTGCCATTGAAGAACTCGCAGTAGTTCGAAATATAGCAGTTTCTAGTGTGACTCTTTCTCTGTGTTTTATCTTTATCTACTTTTATTTTAGTGTTAATTTGTTACATTGTTAATAGTGTTTCTTTATTTTTATGTTTCATTAATATTATATATATATATATATATATATATATATATCTCAAATTTGTAATGCTTTGAAGCAATAACTTAATATTGCGTATCTTAAAAGAGACAAAACTTGTAAACAGTTATATCTTTCACTTACGCCCATCATACGTTAGTTAATTTTGCTGTCTGCCTTAAAGATGTTGAGAAAAGCAAGAAGATCATTCGCAAACTGTTGAAGCATGACATGTTCTGGTCGAGTGATCAACTCAAGGAACAAATTACTATAGCGCACATTGTTGCCCGGGGTGAGACACGAGTTTTGGATCCACATATCTTGTGTAAGCAATTAATTGCAGGACTCACAGCAAGTAAGCCAGCCGTCATCTCTTCTTTAAGCTGTATTTGTTGTACATAGTTCTTACCAAACAGTCGTGGCAAGATTGGTTAGGAAACACATGTTCAACTGAAGCTAATCGCTAGGATGCGAACAATTTCCACACAAGGAATACGATCTCTTCTGAATTTTTACTATGCACTTAAGAACAGCTAGTGTGCTTTTACACATACAGAGTTTATTTCATGGTTTAGGAATATGAAGTTCACACTCTTTTAATTTTTACAGGTTAATATAGTTCGTTAAATATGCTTCTAAGTTGGCTGAAGATGTCTTGAATGTAATTCGTATGTGCTAAAATTCCGGAAAAATGTTTTTATGTTTTAAAAATACTTGAAATGTGCGCAAAACACATAAAACATATTTAATTAAGTCGCACACATATTTAATTAAGTTTGAATTCTTTTATGTCAGTATAAATAGTATGCAGTACTCCCCAATATAATTTATACTATACTTATCGAACTGTTGAAAATTACAGTATATAATGAACCTTATCTTCAAGTTATACATCTGAAAAGACTGACGATTATTGACTTAAGCTCGAAAAAATTACGCTCTACAGCACATGAAGTCAGCCTGGCATATTTATACCTGAGCATGTCATTCACACTTACAGCAATATTGTTTTCTTTTCTTGCTGGTCGTTCAACACATTTGAAATTTTGCCCATGTTGTGAAATCATGAAATTTTCCAACACTTGTCTATTTTTTTTTGCAACATTTGTGCTGCAGGCACACCAAGACTGGAAAGTTTTTTCTCCACATCATGAACATGCTGCACTGCTTTTGGCAGGGATTCCTCCTTTGTACTGCAGAGGAAAACCAAATTAGTGGAGATATACGCAAAGTGTTTTTTTAACGCTGTGCCACTTAACAATTCCTTCCTGGAGTACTAAAATTCCCTTAAATTCTGCAACATGTTGCTGCAAATGATAACTTGTGGTTGCTTTTGCTTTGGGCATCGTTAAGCACACTAGAGAAAGATAACTATGAAAATTACCACCTCAAGCATGAAAAAACTAACTGCAACTGAGTGAACTCAGCTCAGAGCTCAAGCGGGGTTAATGGCAAAACAGAGCGATTCTCTCTTTTTCATGCCATCTATTGATATGCGTCGACGGTGTCAAGTCTCTAACGTAGCTACCACTTACTAAAGGTGAATCCTAGCATACCAACTTTAAGGATTACAAGATGTTGGCAGACTAAGATATCGGTTTGGTCCACCTTGAAGTAGACAATGGTGACGAGTAATCTTAATATAATACACACTATCAGTTGCTTTGTATTATAATTTAAATGTTTCTCTAATTGTAAATAATACTATTCTATTTGTTCTTTTTTAAATAAAATTAATTTACCTATATATTATTGACTTAAATGTGTGTTTTACGGAGTATGTAATACATTAATTAAATGCCTTAATTTATAGACTAACTTATTATTTTTTTTAAAAAAATTACTTCTTATCTATATATTTTCATGACACTTACTAGATGGTTACATTTATTGTATTATTATACAAGACTCAGCAACGTAATTTATTGTAACCAGAAATTTTAACTGCATTTTATCCCCCCCACGCACATATATGTGTGTATATATATTAAGGCTGCTTCACTGAAAGAGAAGGTCTTATGGCGTTTACTTTCTATTTTATTCTGTTCTATAGTATGATAGTATGACCAGAGAAACACTCCATGATTGTAATTTCGTAATCGCATGTATTACAACCACCACGAGTGACTGAGATCATTAAGGCGCGGACTCGTTAGAGGAGGTCTGGGGTTCGAATCCCGCCAGGACCGTCCTCACTGACTGAGGTTTTTACCAGGTTTTCCTCAGTTCTCATAAATGGCAAATGCCAGAGAGATACCCTAAACTTAGGCCTGGAACGTTTCCTTCCTTAAAAAAAATCCTTTCCCAATATATCATTTCATTTCATGCATCATCAGTGTCCACCGCCTGTGGTGCCTCAGTAGTAAAAACGACGTTAAACATTATTAAAAAAAGTGTATTACAAAATTCATACTAGTGTCATTAGTATAGACTCAAAGAACTCCCTATTAAATAGCTCAAATGTGTAATTTCCTATTGAAACAATAGCTGGCACCACAGGACACAGATGTACACGGAGTGTAGTGACATTTGCGTGCACCTAGTGACAAGACGAATGTAAAGTAGTGTAGAAAGTTTGTGGAGAAGCGATGCATTTGTGATCAAGGTCAGGGAAAAACCTGCCAATGCGAAAATTGTGGAACGTGTGCGGGAAACGTTTGTATGTAGCTGTAAGAAGTCTCCGTAGATTTAGCCTGTAGTTAACATCCCTAAAATTGCTCTGTTCGAGATCCTACGTACGCATGCGATATATTTCATCCTTGCATACTGTCGGTCCTGGTGGTGTAGTGGTAACCATACTCGCCTCCTAAACCCAAGATCGCCGGTTCATTCTCGAACAGGATCGATGGATTTTTTCGGACGTAAAAATTCTAAGTATGGCTTCCTTCGGAAGGAAAGTAAAGCCGTAGGTTCCTTGTCGTGAATTTACGGCACGAAAAAGAATCCCAAGCCTAAAAGAAGAGGCCTCTGAGCAAAATGTGTCGGTCGTTTCACGACGTTGAATGGAACGCTGATGACCTGAGATGTTAAAGAACATCCGTAAACAAACCAAACCAACAAATCCTTACAAACTGTAATTAGTGCATAGGTTGAAATCTGATGACTCTCTTAAACGATTTGCTTTCTGTGAAAATTACCAAGGATTATATCCCAGTAGATATGTTGTAAAGCGTTTGGTGTAAATATTGTTAATGTCTGCAGTGTTCATGTTGTGTCTGTGAGTGTAGTTTTTTTTTTTTTTTAAGTTTCTCTTCCTAATATCATTAGTTTAATGTATGTATGTCTACTGAGAGTGACACTAAACATGTTTATAATTACAGAGTGTTTTTGTGGACACCCTGTATTCCACAGGCATTTTCAAAATTGGTGAAGTTAATTTAGAGATGCAATTTTCGTATTTCTCTCTCATTACTCTTTACATCTATTCCAGCTGTTTTTAATGCAATCAAACAAAATAAAATAACTAAAAATTAATGAAACAATCTGATCATTTAAAAAAGAACAGACTGTAAAATTACTGTTTTCAATATTAATTTCCAGATTTTAATTTTCAACTGTTAATTTAAATGTATATGAATATAAGTGGAGATAAACCGCATTTTTTATTTTTCATATAAGTTCATTTGCCTCCTATTTTATGCTTGCTCCTGTATTTAGTCCATTTACTTAAATAGATGTATCCTTTTACTCTTGATGTTTTTGCCTCTCATAGCATGCCCATAACTCATATCTGAGAACATTTAAAATTCTTCATCAATCCCATACACATGTCAATTATTTTCATTCTCCCCCTCTCTATTAGTGTCTTTCACAATGTACATTAAGTAAAAATAACACTCTTCTTCCAAATTAATTTTGTTCTTCAGCTAATTATCCCGACACGCACGGTGCGTCTTCTTTAGTCTATCTGTACAGTTTTGCTCATTCTGTTCCTAAGTTATTGTAGTACCATGCGCACCTCTTATTCCTATGAGATCTTCGTAACTGTGAAGTTAACTTCCATGCCTCTAACGAATATCATCAACAGAGTCTCTCATCAAATGGGTGGAGGGAAAGCTTATTCTTTTGCAATTGTGGCCGATAATTATTTCACATTAAATAAGGGTATTAATTTAAATAATAAGTTTTAGCAGAACATAACGTTACGGCAACAATACCGAAGATTGTTTTAAAACAATTTTAACGTTCCTGTGCTCACAGCCAGTAATGAGTCTCAAAACCTCTCGCTTTTGCACCATTTGCTGTATATTTCCCTCATGAAATAATAATTGTTGTTGCACAGTGACTTTTAATGTAGCTCTTCGGCCTTCCTTTATGACGAATGCATAAAAATCAGCAGAATATTTCGTCTGATATGTTTTAATGTTGCAATCTTTTATAACAACTCGCTTTTTTTCTCATGCTCTTACAGAAAACAATTGAAAAGCTAGATTCATTAAAAGTACACGCTTACAATCTAACTTTGAGAGATTTTAAAAGCCTTTTGCACCTTTGTAGATAAACAGCACAACAGAACTGTGCTGCAGTGGAGGTCTAACTTAGTTGCCTTAGAAGCAGAACGATAGAATTTTGTTGCGGTGAAGGTAAAGCATTTAATGGTATGCGAGTAATGAGTGATTTGCTTTTGGTATCTATGACTAATCTGAAAAGACAATGCAGCCTCAGATAGCCATATCTTTACATTCCTCACAGTTAAGTCGCAAAAATTATTTCGGGAGTTACAATGAAAAGAGTGAAGGCCTCTTTTTTTCGAATCTGTCGTAACAGTATAATTTGTTATTCGTCCATAAAATATCTATATTATATTGTTTATATCGGAAACAAAATATCATAGAAGGGTACATTTGGCCCGCGGGCCTGAGTTTGGGCGACCCTGATATAGACATCCCAAGGTCTACGGTAAGAGAACATAACCACAGTTTATTGCCGTGCTGTGATCAATGCCCTTAATCGTAGTTTTTTCTTTCGTCTTGCACTGCTATAGAAGTAACGGCTATTGCTTATGTTCTTTGATGCTAGTATAAAAGCTTTACGGTCGTTAAGTTTATGTTAATCTAACGTAAAGGCAATTAAACCGGGTGATCAAAAATAGATATATCTTGACATACGTTTTATGTCCGATTTTATCTTCATGTAATGTTCAAACCACTCTGTTAAAGCATAAATTGAATTCCTTTACGCCATTATTTGTATCAAAATTATGTTTAATATCAGTAGCTCATAATTACCGCCTTCACAGCATTCTATATCACATAATTGTCTTTAAAATTCACATGGAAAAGATACAGATGAATGAAAATCACATCGCTTAGTATAAAATTGGACAAATGTTATTAACATTTTAGAGTTTTCAATGCGCAACTTAAAAATATATCCATATACGAATCTGTAAAAATACAAAATTTCTTTGAATTTGTTTTGAAAATGGGACTTTCATACTAACTTCCCAAAAATTGGTACACATGATTAATACAGTCTGGCTTTTTAAAGGTCTCGTACAATATTCTTTTAAACAATTACATATTACATTAAGGTGTTCTAATTAAATTATGTACGTTTTCTTAATTTTTGAGTGTATTATAATTGAGTTTTTAATTTATTGTGGATAGAAGTGGCATTAGAAACAAAATTACAGGTTAAACGTATACACTTTAATGATTTGAATTGTTTATTGCTAATTCTTCAAAAGCCTTAAGCGTAATGTAATCAAGTACATATGCTGCCAGATGAAATGTTTAATTTTTTTTTCTAAAATAAAATCAGATGTGCCAGAAGTTTCTTTCATTCTTTTCTTTCTTTCTTTCTTTCTTTTATATGAATAGAATAGACAGTTAAAATAAAACAGTCTATTCTATTCATATAAAAAAAAGAAAGAAAGAAAAGAATGAAAGAAACTTCTGGCACATCTGATTTTATTTTAGAAAAAAAATTAAACGTTTCATCTACCACAGGAACTATATTTCCAAATGGAATTTTCTTCTCTTTCAGATATTCTGAACTACAGTCTAAAGCTTTGCTTTTTATAAGTTCAGATAACTTTAATTACATCTTTCCCAGAACAGGATCAATATACCTAACTAATATACACAAATATTATAAGAACTCAAGTCTACCAGAACAGAAAACTTAACCTCTTTCAAGATATCTACCAAATTATTTGTTTCTATTTCAGAGTCAACATTTTTTTAAAAAAAATGCCTGTATATTTAGTTCTTTTCAAATTTACTATATTAGAATATATGAGTGAACAAAAACATCTTTCAACAAAATGAATAGCTATATTAAGTTCTACAGGAAAGACACAGAACTTATTTCTGAACTTTTCACTTTTTCAGCATGTCATTTCTCCTTTTTCATAAATGCTGGAAGTTTATGAATATGTTCAAACTTTATGATATTTGCTATCTTTATGCTTTTGTAGCTCACTTTTTTCTGTGGTCAAAGTCCACCGTAACTGTTACACAGTTTACATTTGAAACAGTTGTAAAACCATTATCAAAGAATGATGTATGAAGGTTTTCATAAATTTACAGAAGTAATAAAAATCTGCATGTTTTCTTCAAAGATGTTTCGTATTAAGCTTGTACATATATACATACTACCACAAAGCAAATGATGCATATATCTCCGTCTTATCTACAAGGGTGGCAGTGGTCGCGGTCATTAAAACACGGCTGGTGAATGGAAGGTTTGTGGTTCAAGTCCGCCATTATCGGCCCTCCTGAATGTAATTTTCTCCGGGTTTTCCTCAGCCCTTATCAAGCCGGCGAGGTAATTAACCTGGAACGTCTCTTTCCTAACTTTTCATTTAATTTCATGCGTCATCTGCCACAGTTGTGACAGAAAATTTTTTCTCCTTAGCAGCTGGAGCCTTCTGTTCTTTTTCGCTGTTAGATTCACTACAATGAGAAAGTAGGAGTGGTTTATTTCTCCACTTCACAATATTCAGTTCACATATAAACAGAATCATTGTCTAAAGTTAAAGCATTGTTGTAGTTCTGCCAGTGTCGGGCTGTTAGTGTCTTCTTACACTACAGCAATG
This sequence comes from Metallyticus violacea, assembly GCA_030762175.1. Lineage (NCBI taxonomy): Eukaryota > Metazoa > Arthropoda > Insecta > Mantodea > Metallyticidae > Metallyticus > Metallyticus violacea. The sequence continues at coordinate 57,090,526 of CM060845.1, read as the reverse complement.
CGTGCTGTATATTTAATATTCTTTTATAAGCAGTTAAATATTAACTTTCAAAAACCTTAATAAATTTAATGTGTTCTTTCCCAATAATCTTTAGGAAATATGCCTTTTTTGAAATTTCCTCCATTTTTTATTTTAAAATTTTCTTCAGAAATTCCCAAGCCCCAAGGATTGACAATTGTGTCCAATAGTTGGTGCATCCTTAAGGTATGCTTGGTTGTTTAGTGGTTGATGACCTTAGAATAATATTTTATAGTATCATTTTCGTTGTATTTTTACAAAAGTGGATTTGTAATGCTGTAAGGTGTTGAGGAAAAGCTTTTGTTGATTTTTACCGGTCTCTTTCCTTTCTTCTCAAAGTATGCATAACAATTACGAGGAAGTTTTATGCTGAAGTCTCATAGCAAATGGTTTACAATCGGTTTAGTTTTAAAATATGCAACGGATATTATTATTTTTATTACTCACGTTATATGGATTCCAGATTGAACACTGAAAAAAACAACAGAAGTCTAAAGAAATATTCGCTCATGCTATAGCAGGATGTAAATTACAGTACATGAAATCCAATAAAGAAGTGAAATAAGAATTAAATATTAGGTAACTGAATAAAATCACAAGCGTTGTTAATAGCGCTAGGCGTATGAACACTGTAAGTGTAAACATATCGTTCACGTTGTTCATGAGGCGGCAGACAGATTAGATTCGTAGGAAGAGACATGCGAACCAGTTTTCGTGTAGAGAGGAAATGAATCAACTTGAGTCCCAAACTTTAAATACTGACAATGATATTGAATGACAAATTTTTGATAAACCAAGAGTTTCTTTCTTAAACACATTGGGGGAAAAAAAACACTGTAAGCGTTTTACGTCCTTCCAACTGCCAAGGGTCCTTCGAGACGATGCATGGAATGGATAAAATGATGGTGCAGATGAATTCAAGAGTCCTTAGTGTCTAATGTTACCTGGTATTCACCTTTACAGCGTCGAAAAACCCGTAATCGTGACAAAATGTCCCAAATGGGGATCGAACCCAAACTCAGAGTTGATGCTACCATCTGAACTACACCTTGAGAATAACAGATAATAAACGAAAAGAGGGTTCTTTCAATAGCATTTGATACTTAAAAGTCTATTATTAGGGTTGTTGTAAAAGTTCTCGGTCTGACTCAGAGATGTCGTGAATGTGGCAAATTTCAATGAAAGTTGTTTAGTATCATTCTTTAGATGGCGCACTGTAAAGTTTCAGACGCATAAATGTAGTCACTTGTTTGTGACAATCGTGTAAACAACCTGGTATTAATCTTTTCTACAAAATTGATAAAACAAATACGAGCTGTGATAAAGTGCTTCATTTTTAAGGGTTTAACCACAACAGAAATACAAAAGGAATTAAATTTCACTTTAAAGAATCCTTACTCTTCGTTTTCGACGGTTAAAAAATGGGCTGCTGAATTTAAGCGTGTTGGCACATCCATTCAAGGATAAAGAGCGATCAGAATGTCCCAAAATTGCTATGACCGACAAGGTTGTGACAAAAATTCACAATGGCGTGCTCAATGATCACCGATGGAAAGTAAGCAAGTTGGCTGACATTGCAAAGACTTCGATAGGCCGTGTCCACTACATTTTACATGAAATTTTGGGAATGAGAAAGCTTTCTGCTCGATGGATGCCGGGTTTGTTAACAGTGAACCAAAACGCATTGGAACGAATATTTCGCAAGAGTGTTTTAGACTTGTTTAAACGCGGTTCCAGTGAGTTTCTCCTACGTTACCTAATAGTAGACGAAACATGCATTCATCACTACACCCAGAGACGAAGCAGCAGTTCAAACAGTGGATGACAACAAGTGAAAGTGCACCAAAGAAAGCAAAAACGGTTCGATCTGCAGGAAAAGTCATGGCTACTGTTTTCTGGGATGCTCATGGTGTGGTACTCGTAGACTACCTCCAGAAGTGCAAAACAATCATTAGGGAGTATTACGCCTCACTACTGGACTAACTGAAGGATGCTATTCAGGCAAAAAGTCCACATCTTGCGAAAAAGAAGTTTCTCTTTCAGCGCTTTCAAGTACTTTTTCGCCCGTTTTGTTTCCCAGCGATTACTTTTTGTTCTCAAACCTGTAGAAATGGCTGGGTGGAGGAAGATTCACCTCAAATGACGATGTTGAAGTTGAGACAGGCACTTATTTTTTTACAGTTGAACAAATCTTGTTTTATTGGGTATTAAAAAGTTGAAAAGTCGTTAGACTAAATGTATCGATTTACAAGGACGAAAAATAATAAATAAATGAATAAATAAATAAATAAAACTTTCTCATAAATGGTGTGCTTCCTTGGTCGGGGAAAAGCTTTTAGAACGCTCCTCGTATAGGTACTATTTGTGATTTAAATTGCAATTTTCATCTTCTATTAGTTGTAATTACTTTTAAACTCACAAAAGGATCGGAAGCGTTTGAAGCACTGCTGAAGACACAAAACAGTGAACTGTTAATGGTTATTTTGGGCTGTTGCCTCGGGAGAATGAACCTGCAACTTCTGTCTTCTAAAAGAATGAAGTGTCCTAATGCGGAACAACAGCTGTTGTGGATGAATGATGTCACAAGGCGTGTGAACATCCTGGCATATGATCTCATTATTATTATGAAGACTGTTTCTGCACGCGCCGCTGATCCCTTAAATTCGACTTCACACTTTCATAAATTCAACTTTATTGTCAAATAATCCGTACATATTATGCTAGGTATTTTTACATTCATTAGTATTAAATAGTATCACTTACTTATCCTTTGAAGTACTGGTTACAAAATTGAGGTTTGAAAATATTGAAGGAGGAATTAGTATATCAGACAGAGAGAGGAAGATAGAGAGAACAAAGCAAACACACATATTTAAACTAACTTCATAAAGTAAAACCCATGAGTTAAGATCAGATATGAAAAAAATGTACAATTGCCAAAAGAGAACGCAGAAAACCCCATCAAATTAATTGCGATAATGGTATATAATAAGTATTAATTAGTATAAGTCAATTAGAACATATTCAGGATGGCAAATTGTTGCTTATAAAGTTGTGAAACATTTAAACAGGGAAATTAAAGATACATTGAAATTGAATTTAATGAATATAAACAGATAGGCTGAATATTATTAAAATTATGATATAGTTCAAAGTTCTAATGTAGAGGAAAGAAGAAATACATAGTAATGAACATTTTGTTGAATGGATGTTGATCATTTCACATTTGAAGAATTAGAAGAAGTTTTAAAAAAATTAAAAATTAGAAAATCTGCTGGTTCAGATCTGATTAGTATTGAACTATAAAGTATTGTGAAACGCTCTTAAAATACAGATTTTACAAGTAACGAATCAGTATTGCAAACAAGGAACAATTCTACATAATTTATCAATAGCAATTGTATGCCCCTTATCAAAAATATGAGAACTAACTACTACAGGAGAATAAGTGTACTAAATGATGGTATACAATTTACTCAAAATACTTTGTGCAAGGCTGAAAATAATAGAAGTATAAAATAACAAAAGAGCAACGATTGTTTAAGTCCAGAATACCATACAAAAATGGCGTGTTTATTATTGAAGAAGAGCACATAATCTACAGACGTTTTTATAGATTTTGTAAAAGTATTTGGCAAAATAGAAAGGTCTAAAATTTGGTCAACTTTAGAAAAAAAGAGGTAACTCACAGTGCGGTCAAAGTCTGTATAAGAATACTAAAATAAATTTAAAATTAAGAAATAAGTTAAGTACTTAATAGAGATTAATCAAATAGTTAGCCAAGGGTGTAGTTTATTACCGTAATTTTTAGTCTTTACATGGACGAAATACTTCAAGAATGGAAATAAGAGACAATGCAGGTGTCTATTTAGGGAAGTAAACTTATACTAAAACATTATTATACGAGGATAGGTCCATAAGTTTCCGGCCTCGTCGATAAGAATTATCGCCTTCACAAATTCTTTATCTGGTGCCATATTTTATCTGTTAAGTAAATAATTGCAGTTGTAGCTTTAACTTCGCTGTGTTCAGTTCAGACATAGTTGCATAAAGAAGGCTATGTGTTGAAGATTGTGACATGTTCAAAATGGAGTGTTCAGCTGTTATTAAGTTCCTCACCAAAGGAGGACTCAAATCCAAATGAAATTAGACAGCGATTGGACGGTGCATATGGGGAAGCGTCGCCCTTATGTTCTACCGTAAAAGAAGGGGCCAAACTTTTCGAATGGGTCGAGAAAGCATTGAAGACGGAGAACGTGCAGGTCGGTCCTTGGAGGTGCTCACTCCTGAAAACATTGCTCTTGTGGAAGGAGAAATTATAGAAGACCGGCGGCTCAAAGTTACAGAAATAGCAGCAAGATTGGCCTTTCTAAAACAACAGTCCTTCGAATTATTCATGAACATTTAAACATGAATAAGGTTAGTGCAAGATGGGTGCCTAGACTTCTTTCCTTAGTCTAAAAGCAGCAACGAGTCATCTGTTGCCAGGCTTTTTGGAGCTCTGCCGTGGTAATGAGAGAGAAGTTCTGCAAACCCTTGTTACAGGAAATGAAACTATGGTCTCTACTATGATCTCTTGTACAAAGAGAATCAATGAGTGGCGTAAACGTGGCGAAGCAGGCCAAGGCCACTCAGTCAACCAAGAAGGGCATGGCCACAATCTTTTGGGGCTGTGAAGGAATACCCTTCATTGAATTCAAGGAGAGGAACACCACAATAAATGGGGAGTACTATGCTGGCCCTATTGCTCAGACTTTGTGTTTCTTTCAAAGAGAAAAGGCGAGGGAAGCTGAGTGGTGGTGTGCTCCTTCTTCATGACAACGCTCCTCTGCACACAGTTCTTCTTGCAAAGGAAGCTGTGAAGAAAGGTGGCTTCAAGGAGATCGACCTCCACCCTACAGCCTAGATCTAGCTCCCAGTGACTATTTCCTCTTCTGAAAACTCAAGAAGGACCTTCGAGGAAGGAAATTTAAGTGTGGTGATGCTGTTCCTGTCCATTTTTCAGAAGACATCTTACTATTTTGCAGGGCAGGGGATTGAAATGTTAATTCAAGATGAGAAGTGTATTGCAATAAAGAGTTTTGAAAATGAAATGTAGCTTTTATCTTTATCATATCTAGAAAATGGCTAGGCCGGAACCTTATGGGCCTACTCTCGTATGCACATGTGTCTTTTCATGAAGATTTAGATGTAAATAATACTATTAATAAATTCACCAAATATATCGATTTACATTAGAAAACGACTAAAGAACACAATTAAGATTCTTCAAAGTTTTAGTTGCACCCACTTTTCTCAATGTTTCTGAATCCTGAATGATTTACACAGTCTGACGAAAACAAGATCGTAGTTGCCGAATTGAGATTTATTTCAGTAAAAAAGTGTACAATAGAGGAGAAAACAGTACCTTACTAGAGAAAACAATTATAGTCAAACTTGGAAAGACCATGTTAATAGGTACTAATAGCTGAAGCAGCCCATAGGTGAAAGTTGGTGGCAGATCCAGACAAAGATGGAATTGAACTCGGAACAGGTTACCTAACCTATGGTTGTACGCGATGATAATGACTTGCTTCTCCTTCATGGGCAGGTTATTAGGTCTATTTGAACTCAGCATTCAAACCATCTTTTCATATATCTGCCAATTTCTCTTCTTCTAACAACAATATAATAATGTTCCATCTTTCGACGACTGCTGACTTTCTTAAACGTTAAAAGTGAGCAAAATAATCAGCAAAAACAATGGATGGTTCTTCCAGCCTACAAATTTCCATTCTGTAAACTTTTCTTTATTGTGGAAGCATTGGGTGTTCCGCATTAGCTAGATGAAGTTGGAAAACATTTTCTCTCGAGTTATGCTACGTTTTGGCGAATAAAAAAAAAAAGAGTTATGAGAGTATATTGTTTTCACTGTCATCTGAACGACAAGAAACAGAGCACTAAATGTTAGGGGAACATAAGATAGCTAACTTAACTAGTCCTGGAAATGCCATTCTCAAGGCCATTTTTTCAAATAGAATGGTGTATATTTTTTCCCGGGAATGGAAATAGCAGTCAGTTTTCAGAAAACACCGAAAGCACTACAAACTGTGCTGGAACAATTATGTGAGCATAACAAAAAATGCTGGGCTGTCACGAAACAAATTGAAGATGCAGTTAATTTGAAACGGACCTGAAACCCCAGTAAAAATAGATGGAACAGTCTTCACAATTGTGAGCGAATATGCTTACCTAGGAAAACAGATTTCCTTCCATGATAAAATGGAAAAAGAAGTACGAAGAAGGATCTCATTAAACAGGAGAGCATTTTGGGTCCTTAAGTTTATACTGTTAGACCAAACACTAACTGAGAAAATCATATTCCAGTCGCTCAAAACCTGTGTATACCCTGTATTACAATATGGGTGCCAGACATGGTCACTAACAGAAAAACAAATGAACAAAATTCAAATAAACCAAATAAAAATGCAACGAAAGATCTTGGGAATAATTTTGAAGGACAACATCGCACAAATAGCTACCAGAAGCAAATGACAGTGGGACGGTCGCGTCGCAAGAATGCAGGACAATAGGTGGACCTATAAGATCTCCATGTGGGATCCCCGGATATCAAAAAGGACACAAGGCAGACCCTGAAGAAGATGAACAGGCCTCTTCAAGGAACACGCAAGTCCAGATTGGTCAATAGTAGCAAGCGGAAGAGAAAAATGAGAAGCAACTAATGTAGTGAGAAATGGAGTAACCGAAGAACAAATCAGTGAGAGTGTCTTAAACAACATACGAACAAATAGCGTGGAATAGCTCACCACGTTAGGAAAAGCGAGTTTTTCGTACTTGTTAGGATGCCTTTGTTCTTAAGGCTAATAGGCTATCTTTATCTTTATGCTATGTAATAGTTTTCTTGTTTGGGACTACTACACACTCATTTTGTTGCAATTGTGCTTTATACAATGCAACTACAGTGATATTCTTCATTTTTGACAGAAATAACAATGACCTTAACTTGTCTTAACGCGCATTCTGAAGGAAAAGTTGCTAAGATGAAGAGGTATATACGATAAAGAACTCCGCCCTTTACTGGAACAAGTTAGCCCAGGGCTGTCATGTGGATTCTACAGACTAAAAGCGCAGAATTTTATCATCGAAGTAGTCTAAAATCGCAAACATTTTTTTGAGCTTTATGATCTGTGCGACATCTTTATATCTTGCGCGCTTTCCTGGTGTATCATCGTCTGACCCAGCACCTACCTCCTCTAACCAACTTATAGCAAAGTAACATAGTTGCAGATGCTATACATAACAATAAAATCTAATACATATTATAGTTATTGAAAGTAATTATGATGTCACTGCTGAGCATCAAACAATTTATTGAGAATCACGGTTAAAACGACGAGGAAGGATTCAAACCCTTCTTCGAAAGGAACGCGTTTATTTTAATATTATTATTACCGTTATTGTTGTGATTATTATAATTATTATTGTTCACTAGTTCATATCCGGCAGTCATAGATTTTCGGGAAGTAAAAATCCTGGAGCGGAAGTCCTTAGGGAGGAACTTTAGATTTATGGAACCATAAAGAACTCCATTCCAGAAAAAAGAGGTCCCTGGACAAAATTATCGGCCATTTCACTTAGCACCACAGTAGACGACATTTAAAGCAACGGGCTGACCATCTGTCCTTACACCTGTAGATGCTAAGTATACACACCGTGTTCAAACGGCTCATACGGTCCACAGGACCCAAAACAAATCTTAGGCCTAAGCCTTGTAAGTTTATTATTATTATTATTATTATTATTATTATTATTATTATTATTATTATTATTATTATTATTATTATTATTATTATTATTTACGTATGTTTTTCTTTGCGTGCTTTAACTTGAAAGAAAAATATTTTAGAAGTTACCTTCGGCAATGCAGCGTGAATACTGTTTTCAACCTTTCAGTTAACATTCACTTCAAGTTAATAACGGGTCATCGACAAGTTCCTCCGCACTTAGGTGAAGTGCACCACACAGGAGAAAATTGACCCCTACATTTCTGACATTCCTTCCTTCGAAACTGGTTTTTAGCAAGTAATCTACCCTCTCTCCCGTTGCTAAGGTTTGAACTAAGGAGTGTGTGCTTGCCTTTGATTTGATTTATTTATTTATGAACGCTCTTTAACAGCTGTGCTTGCCTGGATATTGTGTACACAATAACTCTAAGCTCGGAGCATGGTCAGTGCTGCCACCCGAATTCTCGCTTCCCTAGTGTGAAATTTCAGCTACACAATGGCTGCGGAGCAACTTCTCGATGGCTCTTTAAAATTAATATTACAATGGTAGGTACTTTGTAAATGAATGGGGTGCGTATTTCACAACTTTATGACTCCGGAATTATAAATATTATATAAAATAACTCTCAATCTCTTCTTCCCTCGCCCTTCCAGTCCGTTCTATCCCGCTATGGTATTCTAGAAAAGTAATACATGATTAGCATATAAATGAAGAGATCAATGCAATACCACTGTAACTTTTTTGTGTTCTTCAGAGTGGAAAATATTGCAAATTTATATTTTTAGATCACTGTCATGATGGGCATTTAGTTCTGTAATATAAAGATAACTTACTAACTTGAAATTCTGGAACACATTCCCGAGATTTCTTGTATATTTTCTCCTATTTCTCATGTTTTTTCTGCCTTGAATCAATAACTATATAGCTCGTTTCACAATGACTAATGATAATGAACTCGGCAAGGAACGACCGCTGTATCGAGATAGAGCGTTTACTCAGCTTATCACGTGTCAGTACTTTTAATTTTTTTTCCCCAACAATTTAAACTGAATTTGTTTTTATGGAAGCATAGAAATTCCATAATACTTGGAATTATGTTGTGGTTGTAACATTAAAGTCAGTTGTGTTTTCATTTATGTAGATTGCATATGCTTTTTAATGCGGACAAGGGAATTTTCACAAATTTTCTAATCTGGCTACTTAGGATTATCTGGGGGGGGGGGGGAGAAAGAGGTACACAATTGTCACTGCGCAACTGTACCGTTTCTCAAGCCCATTTTCGTACTTGTCCAGTATAGTTAGTTAATGACTGGGCGTAAAATGTCAATTCTTATTATCAGAAATAATATGTAAAGTTAAGAGGATTGATTAATATTTCATTACCTAAATACTGAAATTGTTTCTAATACTGAGGGTTTATGGCTACAAAGTTTTGCGATTATTTTTTATTGGTAAAGCGCATTGAAACATATGCTCATGTGAGTTGGGAAGAACTATTTATGCACAAATTTTGAAAAATATTGAAATGTTTTACAGAGAAAATTAGTAAATAATCATTCTTTCTGATAAGGCCGTTCAGTCACGATTCCATATCGGCAAGCCTCAAATCTTTGATGCCATGAATTGAATTGTTACATCCTCACCAATTTCATCAACAAGCAGATGATATTCGTGTTTTATTTTATGTTGGTGAATCGCAGCCTCCCGGTTATAATAAAAAAGAGGCACCTTATTTCGAAAAAAATTATAGGTGTGTAAACAACTTTGAAAACTAGTATTACCTTCAGTTGCAAACCTAATGTTACATTAACAAATATAAGAAATATCTTTCACAAGCTCCTTGGAACGGAGAAGTAAAATGAGAGAAAACTAGACCATGCTGTATTCTCATTTTATTCCTTTATTTATTATACAGCAGATCTGGATTATCAGACAAAAACGGGACGTGGATCAGGTCTGATAGTGCAAAAAAAAACAAAAAAAACGTGGAAACTGAATAAAACTAAGTGGTACATTTAAAAAAACAATTAAATTATATAGTGAACTCAAAAGTAAACGACTTTGAATTATTAAACGCAATAAATATAATGTAAGAAATATGATTTATATTTTAAAACTTTTTATTTAGGGAACTCGAAATTATACCAAGCTGATTGGTTCAGTCAGGACCATATTCGGGAGGTCCTAGGTTCAAATGTGGCCGACTGGAGTTCAGTGGTTTACCTCAGTCCATTTTAAGTAGGGTCAAATGCCAGGTTAGTATTTATCTGACACGGATTCACTTTACATTGCATCTCCATCATTCCACCTATCCGCGTGTGTCTTCTGCGTTTGTAATGTCGTCAAAGTGGCCCTGACATAGGATTATCCATCCATTCTGGAAGTCCATTAGTATGCATTTGTACTCTATGTAGCTCCCGGACAGACTACTGACGTGTAAGTCCTACACAGCGAAAAGAGCTGAGAAGTGCACAGTACACAGAAACACACACACACACACACATACACACACACACACACATATATATATACTCATAAAAAACACTCAGAGTGCAATATAAAAAGGTTCACATAAACTTTCACACTAAAAACCGTAAAATTGAACACTAAAATCACACTATATTTCGAGCTGTGGCTCTTGGTCACGTGATGAAAGAGCCACAGCTCGAAATATAGTGTGATTTTAGTGTTCAATTTTACGGTTTTTAGTGTGAAAGTTTATGTGAACCTTTTTATATTGCACTCTGAGTGTTTTTTTATGAGTTTTTATGCTTTTTAGAAGTTTTTATTACTCTATTAACAGTATATATATATATACACACACTGCCAGCTGTCGCAAGGCTTTCTGGTTCATTTATGATCTACAATTTTAACAAGGGTTTGATAAAGCGATGCTGAGATCATTTCTGAATATCCTGAAGACTTTTGAGATCGTTGCAGCCTCTACAGTGCTCAGTGCTTCTGTCTCCCACTTTTACTAACGGGTAATATGGAATGTCGGATGATTGGGGCTCTACAGTAGTTGTTATTTACTATCGTTGAGATTCTCTGGTCTTACAAAAATATCTTAGCCATTTGACCATGTAAAGTATCGAAGAGAATTCTGTTCAGTTGTGGTTATTTATTGTATAGACGCCTTCCTTTAACTTCCGTGAATCTCGTTTGTGCTATTTACACTTTATCAGTATGAGGGGTCGGTCCTGGTGGTGTAGTGGTTACCATACTTGCCTCCTATGCCCAAGATCGCGGGTTCGAACCCGGCCAGGACCGATGGATTTTTTCGGGCGTAAAAATCCTAAGTATGCCTTCCTTCGGAAGGGAAGTAAAGCCTTGGGTCCCGTGTCGTACATTTACGGCACGAAAAAGAACCTCAAGCCTGAAAGAGAGGCCTCTGAGCAAAATTTGTCGGCCGTTTCACGCCCTGAGTTGAATGGGACGCTGATGGCCTGAGATGTTAAAGAGCGTCCATAAATAAATCAATCAGTATGAGGGCATATGGCAAGGAAGAAACTAACCCATCGTTTGCTTTTACGACTGAGAAAAACGGTGAAAAACGACAATGCGGAGAATCGGGCCCGAGACCTCTCGAAAATAAATATCAGGCACTGCTACGCTGGGCACTAATTAATAAGTCCTCTCCTTCAGAATTGCTGAATTTTGGCACATAAAAGATACCTGCGCAACAAATGTAACATACTTCAACTTTAATAAAATAGGCTAGCAGTGCAGCGAGTTTGTTTTGAAGGTAATATTAGCTCTAGGGTCTTAATTGCAAATAAAATATATTAATATTGGAATACTTTTTGTTGCAAATATCCGTACGGTGGAGCTGCTGTTTTACAAGCGTGGTGCTCACTTGTTTTATGCTATCGAATGTTTAAGCGGATATGGTACATTGCTCTGCGATGGAAAAGCAGGCTCATCAACTTTGTGCGGGTGGCGGACACAGAAGTTGATGACTCACTCGACTGTTCGCTAATGAGAGACAACCCACCAGTGTGGTCTCCACAGTGCGTTTCATAACGTTAGACATTTTCTAGGAAAATGCTTGAGAACGCCCTCATGAACTAAAAAAACTCTGTTATCGCTGCAGAAGCATTTAGATAAATGCAGCAAAAGAGCCCGACTGCAAACAGACACAGTTAGGGCCAAATAAAACTAAAACTAAAACGTAAAACATCTTAGAGTATTGCAATAAATTGAAAGGCTATAGAGCATACTGTAAGAAATCAGTCCAGCTATGGCATATTTATTATTATGTAGCTTTATGGAAGTTAAAGAATGTACTCCAAAGATGGAGGAGCAATTGAAAATTAGAACTCATATAGAATGGAAAGTTTTCTTTCTTAGACACCGGCATGTGCAAATTATTTGGTGTCGTTTATGCTACAGAGCAGTGAGTTTGAGAAGACTTTACTATTCGATATACTTACTACCCGTGTACGTGCAAAGCACTGATACAGTGTGCGGCTAGCAAGAGACACAGTGATAAGGCACTCAAATGAGTTTGGTACACCTAGCTTAGATGATGTATAGAATAAAGGAATTAGATGGCCAGAGTGTTGCAAAAATGTGTCTACCAAATTAATAACAAATAAAAGGGAAAGTCGTGGATATATGTGTATAAAACATGGTATGGATAATATTTTAGAAAGAGAATTTAGGATTTGTCTTATGGAAAGAAATTAAAAATGGAGTAGAGGAGATAGAAGGACGAAATGTGCTAGCTAACTTCAATTAAAAACATCGCCACATCTCTAAAAAGACCTAAAGAATATATGGAAAAGGGGTAAGTGCAGTGTATCCGGCAACTGTGGGACAAACGAATGCCGCATAGCCGATTTTACCAGCTAATTGGAAAACACTTTCTAGGTTAGGTAAAGGCATACTGCACGAAGATTTTCGTGTATATTCGCCAGTTAGTTGCCATACCTAAAAACAATGTTAATTGGTGGCCACATGACGTCGAGATATGAGTAGCCAACATCCAACAGTAGGACAATAAAGTTGTAGTGCGTGATAGTTATTCCATGAAACATCTCCTACCAGCACCCCTTTTTCATTTTATCCAACAGCTTCAAATGTTTGTCCACCCTGGAGTAGCGGATTAATTCACTTTAGCTGCTATCCACAGATGCGACGGTGAGTGGCGGCCACGTTAACACACTCGTTAATGTTACTGTGAAATGTAAAGTCACGCCATGTTGTTGTCACCATCCTCGCTAATGTGAAGTCATGGCGCGTCCACACTCTAAATAATGACGCTGTTAGAAGACAATGAAAATTTCATCATGTTGATGTTTTTTCTGGTTCTTTTTCTTATTGAAAGACGCCTTTGTTTTGATATTTCCAGTTATTTTGGTGCGGGATACAAGGCGTTTTACTATATGTTATAAATTGGGAAGGGAAGGATTCGCATGGACCATAACAGAAGTAATAAATTTAATAAGTTTAAGAGGGCGGATATCAAACGGCATAAGCAAATTGTGTAGCAAAACAAAAAGCATATGGAATTATATTTTGAAATGTGAAGAAATAAAAAATCGGAGAGACCAAATAATACCTAAACATTAGAGAAAGATAACATAGAAGTTGCAGGAAAGCCTAAAGGCAAACACTGAAAAGGGCATACATTTAGGTAAATGAAGACAAAAATGGACGAGGAAAATGAAGAAAGAAGATAATGCTAATGGCATTTGGGAACGTGAGGTATGATCGGCTTTAAAAATGTGGTTAATAGTTGAAGTACAAAAAAGGATTAAGGTCCCCATTATACTAACAACCATATTGTTGATGTAGATTGTTTAAGTTATGTAAACGTAATTCAAGAAATATGTTTCAATCATTATGTTTGTCAGATTAAAATCATGTATTGAGCATTTATCATTCTAAACCAATGTATTTCACAAAATTATGCACCTGAGCCCAAGTCGGATATTTATTGAGAAACTGCTGTTGGCCAAGGACTTGATTGATTTGGTTTATTTATGGACCCTCTTTTACATCTCAGGTCATCAGCGTCCCATTCAATTCAGGGCGTGAAATGGCCGATAAATTTTGCTCAGAGACCTCTTCTTTCAGGCTTGAGGTTCTTTTACGTGCCGTAAATGTACGACACAAGACCCACGGCTTTACCTCCCTTCCAAAGGAACCCATACTTGGGAAAAAAATCCATCGACACTGGCCGGGATTGAACCCGCGATCTGTGTTTACGAGGCAGGTATGGTTACCACTAGACATGGACCGACTTGATCAAACACAGCAGCTAGTTAAAGAAGTTGTACATTTTTTATGTAAATAGGTTAGTGATCAATAAATTTATTAATTTGATAAATTCATTCATATCATTAAAATTGTCAACACCATTTTTTGTTAAAACAGATAGTACTGAAGGGAAAGAAATCAAATACTTTAGAATAGACAAATTAAACAATTAAGAACAAAAACTTTGTATTATTCTCTTTGATACGTTAAATGAAAGCAAAACAAAAGGAAAAACTTAAAAAAAAAAAGTTTAGGCAAAAAGAATGAACTATTTTGAAAATAAATACGATGTCTTATTTTCTACTACAAAGACTTTGCTTAAACTAATCTGTTCTTCAATTCTGTTCGCTTTTTTTGCAAATGGAAAAATTTCAACCCATTGTCAAACAAATAAACTAAATCTAGGAATATGCTTCAGTTCAACTAAGGAAACTATTTAAGGTCCAGATCTACATGGAGAATAATATTGCTTTTAAAGCACTTCTGGAAATTACAGGAAACATTTCCTATCACTCTGAATTTCATGAATGTGCCGATAGATGCATTTCCATGTGAGTGTTCTTATAACAGAAGCGGAAGCCGCATGCGGTTGGTGCAATGATCGATGTGACCACACAATAATATTATCCATGGTCACGACATTCAAAAACTGCAAGGAAGTAATCTCAAGTAATTTCAAAGAGGGTAAGGAATCGAATCAGAAAATTTCAGCGTATCTTAATGGCGTGTTCTGTTGCTGAGAATAGAAGGAAAATATGTTATTTATTAACACAACCGGAACTAACGTTATCTTTTGTTTTGTTATATGATCATATTTAATGTGTTTTTGAAACAGCATTGTACCAATTATTTCCCCAATAAAAAGGAAAAAAAATCGTACAAAAACGGGGGTATTCGTTTTTTACAATTAGATCACATTCACAATTTGATCAAATAATAATGTTGAACAAATGTCTTTTCTGCATTGCCTGTTTCATTTGCTTATGCGTGGTTTGTTGGCAGTAAATGCTGCAAGCCTTTCTTTATTTTAATAAGTTAACAGTGAATTATTTATTAAATGATAGACTTCTCCGACACTATTCATCCATAACGTATGCTTAGTCATTACCAATGCACCAACCTTGAAGAGATTATAGTCCTGTTAGAGAATGACAATTGTGAATATGCACATACATTTCCCCTCCTGTCCTCTTACGGAAGAGACCCGGAAGTTCGCTTGTCAAGGCGATTAAAAATAGCCCCGGAAATTTCTTTATTAGTCTGGAGTGTCGTTTAACCCAACCAAGAATGGCGGAAGAGATACGCTAGTGTGTTTTCTTATATATTCAACATGGGTGTTATTGCTTGTGTTAGTTGTTACGAAAACCTATTTGGGAGTAATATTAAAATAATCTTTGGGATCGATAGATGCCAGCAGCTATTGCACTAAAATATACACAAGGCCGGTTTCATCAACGGCTGTTAAAATACACTAACATGTCCTTTGCTAACATTGTGCTAAAACAGAGGCTGTTAAAAATGTACACACTTCAAGAAAAGAAAAAACTGTGTTAACATAACAAAACTGTATTCACACAAACAGAAAATGATCAGCACTAATCATCTTACACTTTTACAATTAGTCACTCACGCGAAGAGGGGCAGGACTTCGGGAAAGCTTTTGTGCAACCATTCTATCCACCAGAAGTCAGGAGACGTGAGTTTAGCCCATTGGTCAGAAACCATTATTTTGATTGCCTCTGTGCCATTCGAGTTGAACACAAATAAGACAGGACCGATAATATGATTTGAGCACAAATACGCACTGGGTAGATTGGACATTATTAAGGAGGTGTACTTGATCAATAGGCATAGAATTTTTAGGCACTAAAATTGAAGTTTTAGGTGCCTAAAATAAAGTCAAAATTTGATAAATTGGACCCTATTTCATAAAATTAGGCACTTTAGCCACATATGACTAAGGTTTCAAATCATTTGTTTACACTGAAATTAACATATTATACACTAAAACACACAAAAAGTACACTTAAGAAATGGAGGCAAACAACGTAAACAAACCGCACAAATATAATGTATTTAAACAATTTAAATATTCTTTTTGATTTTTGAAATTCAGCTCCATGCTCATTCTCCTTCATAATTATCTATACAGTATATCACCAGAATTTTTTTCTAAATTCTCCATAGTTAATGGAGCGATTATTTAATATATATATATATATATATATATATATATATATACATGCATAAGCAATTCCGACAATTCCCCCCGAGCAAGCGAACTTTCAAAGGACCGCAAATACTTGCGAAATATTTCATTCTACACTTAATAATAACACTTTTATAAGCCCAAATCCAAACATATATGCATTTTTAGAAAATTTAAAAGAAATACCAACAGAAATTTATATTAAAGCAGAAAGCACACGCGAGAGAAAAAGAAAGTTTCACAAAATATGATTTAAAAAAAATATATATTGGCAGATGCACTGTTAAAACATAAGAAACAAAAAAAAAAAAAAAAAAAAAAAGAGCTGTACCGCGATTGGCATGTGTAAAACGAGCGACTATAACTGCAGAATTTTTTTTGTTCAAAATAGTTACGTATTTTAATTTTAGAAATATTTCTCTTTCAAATGTAAACATGATCGACAACGTTTTTAACCGTACCAACATTGAAATATAAAATGGAATGATTTTAAGAGGAGGTATAGTGAGTTTTTGTCAAGATTTGACAAGAAATAAAAATTGAAATATGCAATTCAGGGCTTTCAGATAGCATGTGCTCAACTCGGATGCCCTCTTCTTCCGGTGTCCTAGGAAACTGTCTTCTACGAGGACTTTCAATAAAGAATATTCATAATAATTTACAGGCGTTATTAAAATTTAAATTTACAACGTTTTGTTAACTTAGTAGGTAATGTACATGTGGTGCTAGTTCCATTGATGTCACTTGCAAGTTGAGATGTGCCTAGTTTCGCCTATAACAAAATGGAGGTGACAGTGCTGCTCTGAACTTCTGCTTTCGTTTAAACAAATCTTCAGCTGAGGTCTAGGCCATGTTACAGAAGGCCTTTGGAGAGTATGTTTTTCTCTATGGCACAGTTCAAAGAGGTTTTAAAATATTTTAAGAAAGGAGACAATCAATTTCACAGGAAGGTGGGCCTGAAGCTCAAGTTTGTGCTCTGACGGAAGAAAACATTAACAGTGCTGCTGTCATTGTGAGGGAGGGTCGTCGGATAACATTGAGAACACTCTCAGAAATTGAGTGCCAGCCACACTTGGAACTGAGAAATTGCGCATGTGCACGGTGGATACCAAGACTGTTGCAGAGGATGTTACAGGAAGATGCGGGGTTTCTTTCAAAGGTAAATCCACTGCTGATGAAACTTGGCTACATCCTTTCCATCATAAGAGCAAACAGTAAAGCTCTACGTGGAAATCTCCACACAAACACACAGTGGTTGCTTCTGCTGAGAAAGTTAAGGTCATCTCGTTTCTATATTCAAGGATGGTTTACCAGCGTGTGTACCTTACACACATAACTATAGCAGTGCATGCTACATCCTGAAAAACCTGCAACGCACAAGACCACGTTTTTGTACAGCAAGCTGGATATTGTACAACGATAATGCTTGCCTGCAGTTGCTGTATTTCACAAAAATAAATGTGATGTGTATCCCTTCCCCCTAAATTTCACATTTAGCGTGACTTTTTGCTTTCTCCCAAATTGAAGAAACCTTCATGGGAGGCATTTTCCATCACCAGAAGCAATAGTGATGGCTGCGAAGGCATTTCTGAAGGAACTTTAAAAATGGTTCTCAGCACGTCATTGAAGATTGACAGAAACCTGTGACAGGTACATTGCATCCAACAGAAAGATTATCAAAAGTATGAGTTTAAGTAATCGTATGTTGTCAAAAATATTACCATCACTCTGCAATGTACCGCCCTCACAACTGCAAGTATTGTTTCCAAGTTGCATTATTTTATCTTGGATATTTTCTTTTCAATTATTCTGCGAACGGTGAGAGTTAACTCCATCCTTGCTCTAATTCTCTTAGAGCTTTTCATTTTTTTCTTCTTTTATCTCCAAATTAAATAATGTCTATACTGTAAGTTAGATTGGTTTCCAGCTTACATGGCATGAATATACCAATATCCAGATTCTCAAGTGCATTGTCTTGAAGATTAAAGCAATTGTCATGCTACGATAGCGGGTAATAGACTAATGATAGGCACCAAGGTATCTTGCACGGCATTACGACTTAAAGTATTTATTTCAGGAATTGCCTAAGACAGCAGAATCATGGAGCAATGTGATTTTTCTATATACACAAGTTGCTGTAGCTTAAATATACATTTTACTCTAATCTTTATTGCAGGGATATAATCAACCTGTATTTAACATTTGTAATTCCTTGTAAGTTATGAACATGCGTGTTTTGCAATAATTGTGTAAGATAAAAGCTTCTGAAGTAAACAGAGAGAGCAGAATATAAGATAAGATAGCAGACAGTAATGCTATTCGAGGAACTAAAACATAGTTCATGAAAACTACGCTAATAATTAAACAGAACGGTAAAAGATAAAACGTTCAGGCTCTAATGAATAATAAAAATAATAATAAAAAAGCAAATAAATAGAACAGAAGGAGAAGCTAAAGAGGATGATTCCATGACAAAGCATATAGAAAGAGGAAGCAAAACTGCAGGATGTCGTAAAGGGAATAACAAGGAAGAGAGAACGTACATTATACAATAGCAGATATGAAGTGCTAAACTCAATAGGGAGACTTTCTTAAAGCGAGTTCCGTTAATTCATCATATTTTCGTATGTTTTATTTTTTTAATCTGTAGAATATCCGGTATATAACATCAGCAAGAATGCCAACGCCAACAAGAAACAGTCAATTCTCTATTCTAGAAGTAGGACTTGGATTTGTTTCTTTTTATGGGAAATAAATTGCAATCATCGCAGTTTTTTTTTTTTTTACCTTCTTTGTATTTTATTCATTAAATAGAATATTCATGGGGTATTTCTTTTCCAAGTAATCTCCCCAATTCTGGATACAAAGTTGTATCCTCCGGAATAAATCATAGGTAGGACAGGAAGCAAAAATACCAACTTTTCTACACGGAATCAGAAACTTGTGAAATTATATCACCAATGCAGAATTCAAGCGTTTGAGCAAGAAATATCATTGATGAATCTTACTGTACACATTATCATGTCTTACATTGCTTTCTGCGAGGCGTGAGGATTCGGCTCTTTATGTCATATTTGCAACAGCATCTGACTTAAGTCTATTCCTCCCTGTAGTTCATTAAGAGCGAACATTCTTTAGATGTACGATGAATATATATGCTAAATAAAGTCTATTGTCTTCTGAAAGTTTGTACATCTGAGTAGCTCAAGTATGTCTGTTCAGATATTTACACTCTAAAGTTTACAAGAAGATAACGCTAATTTGCATAGTACGAGGGGGTGTTCCAAAAGTTTCGGCCTAACTCAAAGATTTGAAGATGGTAAAATTATTATGATAGTTGTTAACTATCATGTTTTAGATGGCGGGCAGTAAACTTTCATAGGTGTAAACGTAGTCACCTGTTTGTAACGATGTGTAAACAAACTAGTGTTAACATTTCCTACAAAATGGATAAGCTGAAATACGGGCTATGATAAATTACTTCGTTTTGAAGTGTTTAACCACAACAGAAATATAAAAGGAATTAGATTTCTCTTTAAAGAATTCTTCCCCTTCGTTTTGGACGATTAAAAAGTGGGCTGCTGAGTTTAGGTGTGGTCGTATATCCATTGTCTAAAATTGCTAGGACCAACGAAACTGTGACCAAAATCTACAATGACGCACTCAATGATCGCCTATTGAAGGTACGCGAATTGGCTGACATTACAAAGACCTCGATAGGTAATGTCCATTACATTTTACACAAGTTTTAAATATGAGAAAGCTTTCCGCTCGATAGGTGTCATGTTTGTTATCAATAAGTCGAAAACGCATTCTAATGAACATTTCAAAAGTATTTAGATTTATTTAAATTCCAGTGATCCGATGTTTCATACAGCAGATGAAATATAAATTCATCACTACACGCCAGAGACGAAGGAACAGTCCAAACAGTGGGTGACAACAGGTGAAAGTGCACCAAAGAAAGCAAAAACGGTTCCATCTGCGGGAAAAGTCATGTTGTCTGGGATTAGCATGGGGTAGTGCTCGTAGACTACTTCCAGAAGGGCAGAACCATCACCGGGGAGTATTACACTTCTCTACTGGACCAACTAAGGCTAAACGTCCACATCTTGCGAAAAAGAAAGTTCTCTTTCATCACGATAATGCGTCTTCACACACGTCTGAGATTGTTGCTACAAAACTTCACTTCTTTTCACGAAGAAGCAGTCTGGATAAGTTCTCTGTAATTTTTCCCGTCACTTTTGGCTCAGGTCGCACTTAAAATCGTAAAAGATCAATAAAAGAAAATGCTCTCAAGTCACCTTCATTTTAGAACACCGGATAGCGAGTACATGGCCACTATTAACATTTACTGTAGCTGCGACAATGAATGCCGCGCGCTAGTTTCGCAAGCCTTAAGTTTCATAGATGCAGAACATTGCCCTCAGTGCGCAATATGTGATAGAATTTTACACAACAGTTCCATGGCATCTTCAAAATTACTCCCTCGTTTGGAAAATTTCCATCCTGATTGTCATGAGAAGAAAAGTTATGTCTTTGCGGGAAAACATTATTGAGGCATTAAATTCATAAAATTCCTGAATCAGACTAAAAAAAGTAACAGAAGTATCTTCCATTACACTTATAGAGTGGTTCAGGTAGATTAGGCCTATACAATAGCCTGAACATTCATAAAACCTTGCATAAACGACGTGAACGAAATAAGTCTAAAAGATACAGTTCTTCAAATTCAAGACTTGAGAGCTTATGATGAGAAAGAATTGAATCTAAGATCGGGTCATCTCTGCACTACAATTAGACAAGTCAACTGCTGTTGAGGATCTAGCAGTTGTATTTGTATTCGGCAGTTACCATTATATGGATGCATTAGAGTTGAAACCGCCGAAGTATCTAAAAACTCTAGCACTAGCCACAATCTCTCAAAAACCTACTTATGTAATTAAAATAATTAACTTTATCAAGTCTAAGTTTTTTACTTAAGATACACCAAAATCTTCTGTGAAGACATAGGAAGTCTCCACGCTGAAGTAAAATGACTTTCGCGTGGAAATTTTTAATTACAATCTTCGGACTAAGGTCTGAGGAGAAGGTTTTCTTCATAGATCACTTCTTCGAATTGGATGATCGTTTTTGGGACCGACATTGGCTCTATAGACTTGTTTATTTGCAAATATGAATAAAGTCAATCTTCTTGTACAAGGGGAAAAAAAAAAAAAAAAACATGTGTTCACTGCAATGTACAACATTACGGCTTTCAAAAGAAAATTACAGTTCTGGGCAGAAATATTACAAGCTGTGAATATAAGTCCCTATCTTGAAAGATTTCCTGGAAGAAAATAAAAGGACTCTACGACAACTTGATAAAAGCAATGCAAAAATTATCAAATTCTTCGAGGACTTGCACCACACTGCCAAACAAGGTTTCCAGAAGAGATGATTGAGTACAATCGTGAACATTTGTGAGTCAAAAATCTACGTGGCATCACAGAAAACTCTTCATACATGACGAATTCGAAGCTTAACAGAATTGACGTCCGATTCATTCCTGGAACGCAGCTTTAGAAGCCACCAGTGATGGATTGCTCAGCCTGAAAATAGATCTCCCAATGTTATCAAGGAAGCTATTAAGACGATGCTTCCATTTTAAGTACCTACCTATGTGAAACTATCCTTTCTATACGTCTACCAAAACCAAATACCCGGACTCTAATGACCGTTGGAAGTTTTGCGCCCTTAAATCATTATCAAGCTAAAGAAAACAAAATACTAAGAAGATTGGGTACAGAAGCAGTTATAAGATTACAGCTTTCCCCCTGCTATTAAAGAACTGTGCAAGCATAAAAATCACATCCACGCATCACACTGATATGTCTCCATAGTTGTACATGTGTATTCCAGAACAAATCTAGAAATTTATCGAGCTTTATAATTACTTCTTGTTTTATAAATGCATAACACCAATGAATGTATTTAATTCTATTAATACAATAAAGTCAGACTTATACAATGACTAAATAATTTAATAACAATCTATAAATTTATCATTTGCTATTTGTTGGACACAGTGGTTAATTTTGGTTTTAAAAGGATTACATGAAAAAAAAAAAGTTTGAGAAATTCTGCAGTAGAGTAACGTGCTAAAAATGAAAGAGGAGAGAGAAGGGAAGAAAAACTGAAGTACAAAAAAGAAGGCGCTCAGAGAAAATGTAGGCAGCTGGAGATTTACTTCCCGCTTGCACTACGCGAACAGACACGCACACATTTTTCCACGATGACGCAATACTGTTTGGCGAGTCAAATAAAAAAGAAAATGGAACAGTAGGGATGACCCACTCATAAATTGGATAATGACTTTGTTACGCAACATCTTGTAGATGATGTCAACAGTTCAAGCAACTCAGAACGGCAACACATCAGCTAGCAACGGGAGTATATAATACGTAGTCAAAACGATGAAGTGGTTTGTAATTGAAAACGATTTAAACGTGCCAAGGAGAAATTAAGCTTTTTGTTTCCTAATGAATGCAGTTACAAAACTAAATATTTCATTTCGAGGTGAAATGCTATCTTCAGGTAGCAGGAACAGTGCCAACTGCACGAGCTTATTTCATATATATATAGTTAAAAAGTTGTAAAGTACACTTAAAAGCAGTAACGACGAAAATATACACACAGTTCATACGCTATTTCGGTTAGGGAAGCTTCACAGTGTACAAGTCACTTCTTGAATGCCAGAATAAATTGCTCTAAGGCGATTAAAGCGTTTTATTCCTGAAACAGCCAAACTTTGAATACAGCGATGTATAATTATTAACAAATCTCAATACGAAAGTAAGCTATAGATTGCACGAGTACACAACGCTTTTGTTCCATGCATGTGCAATGTTCGTAAGTTTGATCATGTCTTTTGAGACTTTTCTTAATAAAGACTAAGCCAACGACTTATTCTGCGCGCGCGCGCACACACACACACACGCGCATGAAATATACCATCCCGGTGTCGGTCCTGGTGGTGTACTTGTTACCATACTTGCCTCCTCAACCCAAGATCGCGGGTTCGAACCCGGCCAGGACCGATGGATTTTTTCGAGTCTAAAAATCCTAAGTGCGGCTTCCTTCGGAAGGGAAGTAAAGCCGTGGGTCTCGTGTCGTACATTTACGGCACGAAAAAGAACCTCAAGCCTGAAATAGAAGCCTCTGAGAAAAATTTATCGGCCGTTTCACGCCCTCAGTTGAATGGGACGCTGATGACCTGAAATGTTAAAAGAGCGTCCATAAATAAATCAACAAAAAAAAAAAAAACCCCATCCCGGTGCCTTGTTTCCTACATCGGGACGTGTATTGCAAACTCTTAAGCTTTATTTCTAAATTATAAAATCACATTCATACTTAATTATTTATTTTTCAGATAATACTTAGACCTAGAAATTAGAAATTTACTAAAGTAATAAAAATAATAAAAATTGATAAATAACAAAATTACATCTCTCTTTAATTACTTCCTAATTGCTGGAACCAGCAATATTCAAGCAACTGGAAACCAGCCACACCTTCCACTTATTCTTTAATTCTAAATTAATAAACTGCTATTCGCCAGTATCCGGTAGAAACTGTACTGGTGGCCAGTACATTTCTTAAATACTTTTACTTTTACTTTACTGTTGTGTAAAACTATTATATATCTATAGACCTTGTATATGTTTCTTTATTTTCAATATCATATCATGTCATCTTTCTATATTATATCATCTTTACAAATATATTCGTATAAATTTCACATTTATATCTTATATTAATCTATTTTACAACACCGATTATCTTCTCTGTTTGCGAATCTAATTGACATTTATCAATGAAGTATCTAATGACATTTATCAATGCAGCATTTAGCCTGCCATTTCATTACATTAATATCGTTAACAATAGTAATAATACTATCACAAATAATATTAGTAATAATTATATTAATTACTACAATAATTTTATTATATTTTATTTTACTTTCTCTTTATCTTCCCATTCCTCTCCATGCTTCTTCTTCTTCTTCACTCTTTCACCATATCCCTTTTCCACAATCACTTTACCCTTTTAAGACTGTTCTTATAATTTTCATCATTAACTTCACTTCACTTTACGTCATCCCTATCTGCTACATCATTACACTCCAATATATTGTACCCCTCTCAATATTATACTTTCCTCCATTCTTTCTAAACAAGCTCCTCTAACTCCTATCCTCTGCCCCTTCACTGAGGCCCCCAACAGTTTCTTCAGCTCCTGCTTCTCCTGCTGCCTCATCATATTCTTTCCCTTTTCTTCTTCTTCTCACCATACCTTCTTTATTCTAACTGTAGGTTTGTTTATATATAATTTCTTCTACCTCTTCCTCTCCTCCATCATCTCCCTTTCCTTCTTCTCCGTCTTCTTCTAACGCGATTCCAATCAAGTTTTCATTGTGAATTTGGGTAGTAAATTATTTTTCTAGTTATGTATATTTAATATTCTTAATCTTACCGATCTTCTATCTTCCACTTCTTCTTCCCTTGCAGCCTGGAATCTCTTCTTGCTCCATCCTTTCTTCCCGTGCTGTTTTACTTTTTTTATGGGCTAGGGTTTCAAGATGTTTTTATAATTCTTTGTTCCTTAAATTATAGGCCACACGATGGCCACTTAAATTCCTTCTTTCTTCTGAAGATTGGGTTCCTATTACTTGGATTCAGACAAAACTTGCTCCTGTGTATCCTGTTTTCCATATCGTAAGCAGGTGTCATTTTGGGTCCTTTTAATCTGTGCCTGTATGTTTTGTAAGGGCGATGTCTAATCAAATAGTGTATCAGTTCTTTGGTAGGTTTCACGTGCCTTAGTTGTAATTTTTCGGTAATATTTTTAAAGACAATATATGTTCGTCTTCTCTCTTTGGTTTGATTCCATTCTTGTTGCCATATCAATTTCAGATTAAATTTTATCTCTGCTATGGTGTTACATAGTGCACCTATTATTTTTTCCTTAATCCATTAGTTCGTCCCTTTTAATTTTACTAATAAATCTATGGGTCAGATGCCTGTTGATACCAATAGCGCCATTGTAGGTGTGGTATTGCCTGCCCTTGCGTAGCGTAATAACATTTTGCGTTGAGTTCTACTTAATTTATTTCTAATTTGTATATAGTGCATTCTTGTGGCCCACACTCCAGCACCATATGTAATTATTGTTGCAAAGATACTATTGTGATAAATATTAATAACTCTCTATACCAAATTCTACATACCCATACACCAATCTGTTGACTTCGCCTTTTCAAAGTAGATACAAGATATAAGAATAATTTCTCATTATTTCTTGTCACAAGACTTTTTATATACTTACACTTTGTCATTCATAATCTGTTGCCAGAAGTTTGAACTTGCCACTGAGTGATGTTTAGGAATTGCCGTAGAGAACAAAATAATACAAATCTAACGGAAAAAATTACTGTTTTGTGAAACCATATTTATATCGAAAATATTAATTAGTTCATTTAATTTTCGTCATTTTAATACAAATTATCATAGATTCCATTATCATCACCTCCATGGTTTGAGTCTATTGTCCCGTTCCAACTCCTTGCAAATTTTACTCCAAACATTTTTTCCGGCGTTAAAATCCTAAGTATGATTTCCTTCGGAAGGGAAGTAAAGCCAGGGACTCCTTGTCGTAGGTTTACGGCACGTAAAAGAACCTGAAGTCTGAAAGAAGAGGCCCCTAAGCAAAATTTGTTCACGTAAAAGAACCCCAAGTCTGAAAGAAGAAGCCTCTGAGCAAAATTTATTGGCCGTTTCACTCCCTAAATTGAATGGAACTCTGATGACCTTAGATATTAAAGAGCGTCTGTAAATAACCCATATCACCAAAAGCAATCAAAGAATCATACATAAGTTTGCTGCCATGAAAATCAGAAGGATGGATGGGTTATTTTGTAATTAAATAGGTGCGTTACTGCTATATTTTACTAAATTCTTTCTTGTATGTTCAACCATACACATATAAGTGTTAATTAAAATAATAAATAGAATTAAGCATTGAAAATTGCTGTCTATGGTGGTGGTAGTGGTGATGAGCTCTAATACACATTCTTGCTAAATAATTTAATTAAAAATTGCTAGATGGAAATTATGACTAGATCAGTTCTTTTTAATAGATGTCGAAAGATCACATGTCGAAATTAAGTTGCTTAATACACAGTAGTTGGAAATTATAAGGAAGAATAATAAGCTTATGTACCTAGTTCATATTTTATTGCAAAACAAACAAAGAAAAAATAACAATAAAACGGGTTATCCTGAGACATCACCAATACTTATTAAAACTATTCCGTTATAATAAAACGAGTTAAGCTGAGACTCGCCAACACCTGTTAAAATGTTCCGTTCAATGTAATTTATTTTAGTTACAGAAAGAAAAATATTTCTATCTGTACCTGTCCCAAAATAAAGACTAGAAGACCTGCAGTTGAATTTTCAAAAAGCAATGAATGTTCCAAAAAATGATAGATTTACGAGGGCTGTACAACGAAGAACGATCCTCGTATTTATTTTTGACAACATACCTTTACTCATGTTGGTAATTTTGATGATTCGTTCTCAAGCAGTCCCCGCTGGATGGAATGCACCTGTTTCTGCCACTCTTTAAAGACGTGCTGGAAACCATACCTTCAGAATCGCCTCCGCAGTCTTCATCACTGCTTCTGATGATGGACATTGCCTCCCAGGAAGGATGTATCTTCACTATGGAGAAAGAGAAAAAGTCATGCGGGACTAAATCTGGACTACAGGGAGGTTAAGGGGTACACTTAAATTTGATTTTTGTGAGATATTTAGTAAGAACATTTGCGGCCATGCATTATCTTGGTGCAGCATCCAGCTTGTTGCAGGGAAATATGATACGTGTTGTGTGTCTAATTACAGTTATGTATGCAGGTATGGCATAAACTGTTTCTTAAATATCGAAAAATGAGATGACCATAACTTTCCGAACAAAGCAACCACTTTTGATTATTTTGGGGTTGGTGATGATGGAGATACAACTTAAGTGCCCGGTCCACCTTACTTTGAAATTGATTGCCTCTCATCTTTAAACGTTTCAAACCATCTTCGAGCTGTGCTATAGGGAAGGGAAAAAAAAAAAAAAAAAAAAAAAAAAAAACTCTGCATAGGCCTCAGCTGAAGATCTGTTGGAAAAGCAAAATTTCACAGTAGCATATTGTTCGTCGCATTCATCTCCATTTTTCTGTAGGCGGAACTGAACATGTCTGAACTTGCACGCCTCTCACAGGTTGGAATGTGTGCATCAAATTAACAAAATATTGGAAAGTTAATTTCTAGCACGAAAAATTATGACTGTAAAATAAATATTATCATTCTTTATTCAACAGTTCTGTACTTTCAATAGCTGGCATACCTCAGTTTGTCTATGGATGCGTGTTATAGCGCAGTGTGGCACAGCAAGTTCAATAAAAGATATAACATATACTAAACCAAAATTCGGGAAAAGGTATATCGTAATGAAATATCCAGTAACAGCAGTGACGAAATAGCATTATCGACTCTTATAGAAGTTAAATTAACAAAAGAGCAATATAATAAGGAAAGAAGCTAAAGCTGGCGATTTAAAAATATTTTCCCCTTATGCATCAATAAAAACAATCATTACTATTTAACACTGACCTAGTAATAGTTATGATTTTCGAAATTAGTAATATTGTTGAGTAATTTTGATACTGTCGAGGTATCACTCGATGGCATCTGGAGGGGACCACCAGGCAGAATGCAGGACAGGAACTCAAATCCATCGCCATGCTAAAGCACCAACTAATCTCACTTGACGCTCTATATTGTAATCTAAAACTGGAACTGTAGAATGAAATGATATGAAATATGCGAGCGAAAATGTGTGAAAAGCAAATATCCTTCGCAACATTCGCCCTAAGTATGCAGGGGAAACCAGGGCGTCCACAATTTCCACCCTGACAGCTCGAGCAAAACGACAGGCAAATCAAGAGAGGCGTGGAATACGTAAAAATGTCCATATTTACATATAAAACAAACAATATAGCAAAATGAGATAAATAAAAAGAGCAATAATTGTATATCACACGTGTCAGCAATATTAAACCTTAATTGTAAATATTCTGTCAGTCCCAAGCTCGGGATAGAACATAAGATACGAAATGAAAACGACTTACAAACGTTTAGGTTGCTTCCCAGAAATAAATCCCGGAAATGACGTTTTAATGAGCCGACGGAAAGATGCAGGTAGAAACAACGCCTCACATATCACTAAGAGTTATTTTTTGTGTTAAAACAGACATTGCTGACATCATCGCAGCTAATTTAACCTCTTTATACTTTCTGTGTACATAACGCCTTTCGCACAGACAGTTTATATTCGTTGGTCAGGTGATGTTGGAACAAATGACTTTGTAGGGCATCTTTGGTGTAAAGCCCGTGCCTTAATAAAGTCTACCGCGCTATGTTGTAGCGAGCAAGAACTTCGGAAAACATAAAGTCTCCATGGCGATCCAGAGACAGCTGATGTAATAACCTGATTACATTATTTATTTTGTTTAAACACCAGCTTTTTATATTTTTTATTGTAGAATGATTTTATATTGTTGCTCCTCTCAAGTAGTTTTGACGAGTGAAACCACAGGTGGCGGAATAAATTTTGTGCCTTGAGTTTTGGATAAAATTTTATTCCTTGTTCATACTTTATGAAATCTCTGACATTGTTATAGACGTGTGTAAACAAATTCGATATTTCCCTTTGCGGTAAGACAAAAAGGATCTTTAGTACAATTGGAAACCATCGTGTTAGGCAACCAACTAATCAAGGGAGCATTAACGCAAAAATTCAAGAGTACAGGGCCAGATGTTTTGTTGCTGAAAACATTTTATCTTCATTAAATTCGAATACTTTTTGGTGTCTTAGAACTATAAGCCAACTAATGCCTATCAGGAGTAACAAATGTGAAAATATCAAGGAAAGGTCACATACTTAAAAGTAGAACACAAATTTGGTTCATCTGAAAGATCTAAATACGAGGTCATTCAAATTTAAACGGATTTTTATTCTCTGGGCTAGAAAAGAGTGACGCGAGGGACGGGGCCATAGTGATAGTTAGGTGGATATATGTGAAGGAAATACTTCCACATTGGTTGTTACATCGTTAGTAACGCTATGTCTGAGCAAGAGGTTGCGTCGTCCGTTGAGCAACGGGTTATCGTCCGTTTTATAATCAAAGAAAGAGTCAAAACGATCCAGATTTTGTCCAGAATTCGAGCATAGTTTGGAGATGTTGCGCTACTCGAACCCAAGTGTAGTAGCAGCGGGGAGAGTGCTCCGTCAAAACTCGCCTGTTAGCCGTAAAAGTTCTTGCGACCGTGTTTTGGGACTACAAAGGCATGTTGCTCATCGATTTCCTTCACGAACAAAGGTGTGAATGCGGCGCATTACTGTAAATTTGTTGAACGGTGTGAGAGCCGCCTATCGCAATAAAAGACAACGCTTTAGTGATGTCCTGCTTCTGCATGACAACGTGAAGCCACATAAACAATCATGGGCTGGGATCAATAAAGGAAAATTCACTGTACACCTCTGGAACACCCTCCTTACAGTCCTGATTTAACCTCTTATATTTATCACATTTTCGAGCCACTTATAAACGCATTGGGAGGGAAAAGATTTAGCAACGACGCAGAGGTTGAGCGCAATTAGCTATTGACGCGACCATCTTCTTTCTTTGATGAGAGAATAAAAAAAACTACCCATTCGGTGCTGAAATGCATTTCTGTTGAAGGAAACTATGTAGAAAAGTGATATAAGTTATTTTGTAATTCATGTGGTAAGAGTGCATTTATTTTTTTATAAAAAAATTCGGAGTATATTTAAATGGCCCTCATATTCTAGCACATGGGAGGTATATGTTTAATAAGTGCTATTTTGAAAGTCACGTAGGCTAGGCGGTACCGTTATTTATTTCACGCTGTTTAAACATTGGGGGAACATGTAGAGAACACGTGATAAGAGTGTGGTGTATCTGCGCATGCGTTTAGAGAGTAATGTTGGATTGTAGCGTGGGTACATTGTTGAGATTGAGACTTCGAAGGAGAAGGACGTTACGCCATATGCCACCCTAACAATACTCACAAGATAATGTAAAGTAACCTTTTCATCAAGTAATAAACGCGATACTTCGGATTTGAGTACTAGTACCTTGGTTCCATTTTTTTCTTGTTATTTTCTGGGTTTAGGTAGGAATGTTTAGTATACAATAAGATTCTTAAGGGATATGCTCGTGTCCGGCCTGGTGCTAGTGTTAGGTTTTATAATGTGGTGAAAGCAGGTGGTTCTTTTATGAGGCGGTGACATATTGGTGGAAGCGCCGGGTATCGGCCTTATTTTCTGATTTTATTACTATTTGAACTTTGTATAATTTTGTAGTGAACCAAAGTATTGATTTACTACTACTCAAACTCAAATCCAAAACATCAAGTTTGTTACTTTATGAAAGGTTACTTCTACATAACCTTGTTGTTTATTGCTAAGGCGCCCCATCGGAGCATGTGACGTAACGTCCTTGTCTTTCGAAGTCTTAACCTCAACTCAACGCGCACCCACGCTAAAACCCAACGTGTTTCTCTATCACGCACAGACACCCCAAGCTTTATCACTGTTCTTTGCATGTTCTCCCACGTTCAAACTGGAACAAGCAGCTGTACCGGTGACTTTCAACATAGCGCTTATAAACCACATTGTTAATCCCCCCCCCCCCCATATGCCACAATATTACATGAGGTGCCATGTCAACACATGACCCCGTTAGAACCCATTTCCAATAACCCAACAACAACACATTATTTCTGTTCGTTTTTCACTGTATTAATACAGCAACGCAACGGTTCTTTGACAACGGGATCACAACCAACCGTGTTCCAAAGGAACATATCGTTCTGCTTATGGCTTGTAGGTGTCTTCGTAAAATAAATTGTCAATCTCCCCCCTCCCAATCCAGGCGAAAGTTTAGTGAAGTAATTATGGAAAAAATATACTGGGTACTGAAAAATATAAAACAGAAAGAATATGTTGTGAGGCTATTAGAAATGGCCTCTAATCATGTTTTTTGATTCGACCTGCGCTATCATGACCCTTTTATGGGAAAAAATCTGCAATGAGACAGAACAGTTTAAAAACAAAAAGACCCTTTATTTCTCGCCCTTTCGAATATATACCTATATTCTTTATCCATATATATGAACAAAGGATATATAAAGATATGTATGAATAAAGAATTTGAAATGGTTCTTAATAATGTAGTATAAACAGGATTATACGTATAAAACAAGAACTAAAGAAGCAGAAATAGATAAACACTTAAAATATTCACACAATTTTCGCTATATTTCGAATAAATTGTGTTTCTAACCTGTCTCTTGCCTTTGAAGAACACTAATTTTTCAAAATGTAGCGAACATTGTGTGAATATTTCCAAGTGTTTTATCTCCTTCTACTTTTTAGCGCTTGTTATTTTAGTTACATTATTCAAAGTGTTACTTTATTTTTCGTTTATATGTATACACTTGGAATGTATATACAGTGTTCCAGAATCACCGTATATTTTTCAAGTTATATTCTCATATGTTCATGGCACACATGTCATATTTGTTGCATGTTTAAGAGGTTTTAGAGAGTGACAAAAATAGACATTGTGGATATTTCTTTCCTTTCTGTAATATTTTTCTTATCGATTAAGGTAAAATCACTCGAGGCATAGTTATTAATACATATTAGTTTTCTCCTATACTTGTGTACCTTCCTATGTTAAATGTACTTTCTTTTAGTCCTTAGTGGTTCTATCTGCTGAATTTACTCTTAGTTCACGTGGGTAAACTTTTATAGAATGGAAATCAGTGAAACAAAGAGAACCATTTTAATTATTTGTATATGAAGTATCTGTAATACAGTCCAGTTCTCAGGTATTGATGATTGTTAAATCAACTGCTGCTTTTTCCAGTCCGTACTGCTTATTTCAAAAAAATTATTTGGCGGTTCTGGGACACTTTGTATAGATCATCTTCATCCTATACTGCTCATAGATTTTAGGTTAATTTTTTTTCTTACGAGTTGTCATTTACTGTGATTTCTGAAATATTAAGTTTAAACACAGAGCATGACCAAGAATTAAAATGCGCGCCATGTTTTGTCAATAAACTAAATGCAATGCATGAGTATTTAAATCGAAAATATAGCTAAAGGAACCAAAGGAACAAAGTCAATTGACCTCACAAATTAACTTCTATTTTATGACTCGATAGAAAATTATTTGTGTCATGTTTTGACATGTTTTGTCAATAAACTAAATGCAATGCATGAGTATTTAAATCGAAAATATAGCTAAAGGAACCAAAGGAACAAAGTCAATTGACCTCACAAATTAACTTCTATTTTATGACTCGATAGAAAATTATTTGTGTAAGTTTTTGTGGCCAGAGTTCATTAAGGAGTTGAGCGTCTTTTCGTTGTCATTTTATTTTTATTTCATAAAAATGTTCATGTTTTTTTCTGTTTACGAATGTAGAAATTCTCAACTTTAACACAAAATACAATAGGGTTGAGTGTGTGTGTGTGGTCTTAGGGTCTATAATGAAATTTCTAAATAGCTCAGTTTTGAATTGTAACTTTTCTTAAATTTCTGCATACAGATAAGGTTGTGAACATGTATAGCTGCATAGAAAATTTCGATAAATTATTGTTACTACAGTGAGAGCAGTTTAAAAGTCCCGATACATAGTTCAACCGGTCGACGGTTAGACCCCACGTTGCCGCTGGTATTTTCTTACATGGATACGCGGCGTTCAAACGCTTCATCACTTTGAAACTTACGTACAGCATATTAAAATACAGAATTCGGTACTAGTCCTCCTTACAGTAAGTGTTAAAAAGATTGCTCTTTTTTACTGATATATAATCCACATCTTAATAATAAATTGTTACTAACATGCATCAGTTCCCCATCACTAGTGGATTTAACTTAGTTTCGAATGTTTGTTCTTTTGTTTTGTTGAATGTTTTGTTGTTTGTTTTGAATAAAGTCCCTCCAGTGTGTGAAGGTTAATTAAATATACTATATTTTTCAGTGTCTCTAAAGATAAAAATCACAAAATGTAAGATATAGAAAACGAGGAAGCATAAACAGTGGCCAATAATTTTGGGACAAAGTCACTAAGGGATTGATGAGCAATCTTTGAATTTTCCCAGTCATTAAATTATTGTATTAATTTAATATTTTTCTTGTTGAAACTGGTTATCAGAAAATTTACTTTTAAATACCTGTCTCGTTCTGCCACACGACTGGTGTATGCTTGATGATGAATAAACGCCGACGCAATAAATATCTCAATATTACAGGACACTACTGTAGTATGAAATTTCACCCTCGACTGCACAACACAACTGTCCGACTCTGTCTAAATTCCACTCCAAACTGATTGTAAAAGAGAATGGTGATGTTTGGGGAATCTCAACAATTGAGGGGAGTAGAACCAATGGTCGGCTGCAGAAATTGCAGAACTTTTAAACTGCTCTAATTGTAGTCTCAGAGAGATTATTGTTTTGTATTCTAATATAATTATATTTTGGGGATTCTGTACGAAGAAATATTACTGTTACTATTTTAAACGTTTTAATGTGATTACTTTAATTTAATTTTAAAGTTCTTATTCTTTACCTTCTTGTTATTATTCTATCGTAGTACTTATTTTGTAATTTCTAAAAGTTATTTCCCTAAACATTTTTTGTTTAACATAAAAGTAAATTTAAGCTAATGAGATATCTATTTTAATTATTTAATGAAAGTTGGGTTTATTTTCATGAAATATTGAATTCTGTAGAACTATGTATATGTTGAGAAAGTTAAATTTTTTTCTAAGAAAATCAATTAAACGCTGATACCCCAACTAGGCAGAATTTAAATTCATACGCCACAGTTTGAGGAAGTCTTATTCGATAAATTGTGTTGTGTTGTATATTAATAAACTTTAAGCGCCTTATTTTTAACGAAATAAAAGTTCGAAAAATATTCCCCGAAATTTCAGTATAGCTTTAGCTTAACATACTTCTAATGTACACACAAATTTTCGTTGTTCACTTGGCACGTTGGTTAACGATTATGTTTCCTGAATACTTTAATGCAAGGAAACAAAAGTTGGCAGAAGGAGTAGGGTAAAAAGACAGCAAATCTTTCATCATAGCCTATATTAAATGCTAAATCAGTTAGAAAAATAAGTTTATAAACTTATGTACGTGGCTGAACATAATTCAATGTACAAATGTACAAATATATGGATTCAGCGATACACTCGCAGCGGACCTGTGTAGCTTTCCCTCTCTACCCCATATATGGTCATTGGTGAACTATGATACGGTGCCTGCGGCAAAGTCGTAAATTGATTTGCTGACAACCAGAACCTCCCACATCCTCTTTGAGTGACATCACTAATTAGTCAGCACTTCATGTAGTCCGTAATTGGCAAACTAAAGTACCACTTGCCTTCAACAGAGGCTGAAGGAAGGAGTAAAAGAGAAGCGTACGCACTGACACGATTTGGTTTGGATATCTCACGACAAATGAAGCACTTTTCCCTGAAAGATTTTTTTTTTTCGTTCGAAATCATATGGTCTTTGAGTTCTCAAAGTTACCCAGTTTGTATTAAAAAGAGACTTAAATCTGGATCCACTGGAGGGGAAGGGGAAAAAATCTGAACTATAGATTTAACAAGGGCACCTCGTGGCCCCTGTAGTGACACCCAAATGACGTGAAGGGTGAGTCCTCTTTTAACAAGACACTTTCGTCCCAAACATTCTCTCATAACTGCAGCTTCATCGCATGTTTGTGCTATAAAATTCTAGTTTACACGGAACTCTTCTAATTCAGCTGTCAAAAGTACGTCTTAAGCCTTCTGCAGTAAATTCAGAATTAAATTTTATGAATCTTTCAACCGGCTTACCCCCACTGATGTATCGTAATATCACAACACATTGTTACATGCATGCAGTATCTTCGTTTCGTCGGCCTGAGTAGAAACGAAATTTATCCTTTCTATTTCTTTTCTAATCTCAAATAGCCAAGCTACGTTTCTCACTTCACAAGATGTTATTTCAAACCATGCGGGGGGTGGGGATCTTAGCTTTCTGCCAACTTGCTGAGTAAGCTCCTATAGCTTCCGGTTTATAGGTTCCAAATCGTTTCACTTCCAACTTAACAGTTAAACATGGACACGAAAATGGAGTCTTCATTAGAAGGTCCATTTTATTCATTGCCACAAAACTGATGCGCTTTTTTGTAACTTAACAATTTACACTATGATAGTCAACTTTTCAACTGACAAACCGTGAGGAAGTCACCCAAGTTCAAACAAAGTGCGAGAAAACAACTCCTAGTCAGTTATGCATGGTGTTGGTAACCCCTCAACATCTGGTTCCTAAGAAAAGAGAGAATACCGAGCGCCGGTCTTGGGCTGTCTTCCTACTGGCCCAAGAGAACGCAAAAATAAGCAGGAGGAAGACAATCCCATCTTGGAGAGGAACAAATAAGTTCTTGTACATATTTGC
This sequence comes from Metallyticus violacea, assembly GCA_030762175.1. Taxonomy (NCBI): domain Eukaryota; kingdom Metazoa; phylum Arthropoda; class Insecta; order Mantodea; family Metallyticidae; genus Metallyticus; species Metallyticus violacea. Next base: position 57,054,603 of record CM060845.1, on the reverse strand, counting down.
TGGTCCATGAAGGTATAAGTTTAAAGCGTAAATTTTCCGGGCTGGCCCTTGATCTTCTCTCCCTAACGCAGGACCAGCACACAACCGCTACTACAGTAGAGAGGAAATACGCTTATTGCGTTCCGTTACACATCGCTGTTTTCATGCATTTTTTGTTTTAAAAGTTCACCAGTAGATAGAAAATAGTAAATAATAATGGCATTTTCTTTGGGGGAAGGCCAAGGCCTTTATTGACGGGCCGTCCCTGGATTTGAACATTAGTATTATGTAATATGATTGTCGAAGCTGTGAATTGAATAGAAGCTGCTGATGTGACAAACTTTCTTTATGTGGAGCTGAAAGTACCATGACTATGTAGCTGCATGTTGAACGTCAAAAGCAACGGGGAGGGGGGGAGGCAAGAGATTTAGTTGATAGTGTTCACTATCTATCTATCTATGATATCTACAATCAATTTCCCTTACTATTATTTCTTAATAAATATTTTACGAATGATTATGATGATAACAATAATAAAAATAATACCTCTTAAGCATAGAAATCCCAATAAAATTAATCTTGCAATATCTATTCATATAGGTAACAAACTTAAATCTTTACATCAATAAAACCTACAGCAACCATCCCAGAATTAAAATTATGAGGAGTAAAAAATGCCGATTTCGTGATTTCCATACATCTTCATATTTGTATATCCTTTTAATGTATAGCATTTTGTGCTCATGTTGATATATCTTTTAAAGCTCTACGATAATTCTAACTATTAATTTTTTAAAAATATATCACGCATTTATTTATATTTTTCTGGATCATTCTCTAAGTTAAGCATCAATAACTTGGTAAATATTTGCTCTAAAAAGGATATTTTTTAAAACATATAAAAGGGAAAAAAATCAGGACCAAGAGGAACAGATGGAGGAGTACAATCCTGGAGGGTTTCCAGATTATATTTCTACTGTAAATGTGAGGTTTCTTTTGATTGTAGTTTAAATTGCAATTTCTGAAAAAAAAAAATCACTTTTCCATACAAATGCCCTATTTTATGAGACACTTGTTAGTATCGAAACTTGAAAATTTTACCTCTTATTTTTATCAGAGTAATTGCTGATTTAATGAAAATGTTTGAAAATACTATGCATATTTATTTTAAAAAGAAAATAAACATTAAAAATTTAAAGTAAAAAGTGCATTATCATATTTAAAAAATTGCAGCTTTGTTGCTATTCAATGCAATTTTTTTATCCATCACAAGTAAAAGTACAACAGGGGAATGTAAGTGTTATATATCATTAATAGCGTTTGAGATAATAATTAATGTGCTAAGTTTGACATTGGCGGGGATAGGCCATTTTGTCTCCCCTTAACCTTATTAATCTAACTGGTTAATAATTAAAACACAATTATAAATCGTCCCTTATTAATATTAACAGAAGAAAGCTGGAGGTACTAATAATATTATTTTGAAAGGTTAAACTAAACTCTCAATGCATTCTCTACAGGTACAGTAAATCTATGACACGAATCGCGACTTATTCAACCTGCGGCTTTTGAATACCAAGCGGGCAATCAACAGAACTTGTAGAAATGAAAGTAACATGGTTTGTAAAAGGTTAACAACAAGATAGGTATTATCTAATGAGAGTAAATGCCTTTATTCCAAAGAAACACCCAAGAAGAAAGTACATATTAGCTCTTGGAAGAAAATTGTAGATAGAAATGGGACTAATCAGGCCTTTTTGAGCCGGTTCCTTACGCTGTCTTTTTCATGATCTCTCTTCTTTTGTCATTATGCATTACCATCTCGTCGGTCCTGGTGGTGTAGTGATTACCATACTTGCCTCCTAAACCCAAGATCGCGGGTTCGAACCCGGCCAGGACCGATGGATTTTTCCGGGCGTAAAAATCGTAAGTATGGCTTCCTTCGGAAGGGAAGTAAAGCCGTGGGTCCCGTGTCGTACATTTACGGCAAGAAAAAGAACCTCAAGCCTGAAGGAGAGGCCTCTGAGCAAAATTTGTCGGCCGTCGGCCGTTTCACGCCCTGGGTTGAATGGGACGCTGATGACCTGAGCTCTTAAAGAGCGTCCATAAATAAATCAATCAATCAAAATTACCATCTCCACAGTATAAGATGTCCGGTAGGAATAGCTTGGGTTTTTCGCGCATAAACTGCACCCAGTATTCACCTTCAGATGGCAAGTTTAATTTAACTCAAGCCGAGAACATTTATTACTACTTTTTTTTTTTAACAAATTAAGCAGTTATCAGACATGTACATTCCATCGAAAACCTAATAATTCATCATTGCCGAATTTCAGCAATTCAACATATTTACTATTGACGCTAAATTTTAAGTTACCGGCTTATTGATGATTGGCGATTATGTTGGCATTACTCGCGCGTGTGAATTAAAGCCAGCGCATATTTTTCTGGTTATTATAATAGAAATTTAATGCTGAATTGAATAGCTCTGAATAATTCGTACTGAATGACCCTTGAAGTTTCAAAGTCATACTTTTTCACTATTGGAGGGGAGGAAAAGAAAAAAAAAAACCTGAAAAATGTTTCACAGAATAATGATTAATATTGATACTAAAACAAATCGAGTGATTCTTTCTTTGTTAGTAATATTTCCGGTTATGTTAAGCTATTTTGTGTAGTAAAATGCTGCTATAAAAAGAAAATGAAAATGAATAAAAGTTAGCAATGGTTTATTTTTTTGATGATCGTTCAGAACACTCACAACTCTTGGCATTTCCTTCCCTCCTGCGATTATGAAATAATAGGTAAATCTGCTGTAAAACACAATACACGATTTTAGAGGTAGGAAATCATAAAGTAAGCAATGTAACCAGCTACTTAGCTTAACTATTTCGTATATCGGTTATATTAAAATACGTTACACTTTTCCAATTTACCATACAGCGGGAAGTCGTTCCTGGTAGTCTAAAGGTAACCATATCTGCCTCGTAGACACAAGATCGCGGGTTCGATCCCGGCCAGGATCGATGCATTTTTCCGGGTTTAAAAATCTTAAGTATAACTTTCTTCGGAAGGAAAGTAAAACCGCGGGCCCCATGCCGTAGATTTACGGCACGTAAAAGAACCAAAAGCCGGAAAAAAGAGATCTCTAAGCAAAATTTAACAGCTGTTTCACGCCCTGAATTGAATGGGTCCTTGATGACCTGAGATGTTAAAGAGCGTCCATAAATAAACCAACTGAACAGCGGGAAGATGGGAGAAAAAATAAGGTATTATTGTTTTTATTATTATTAATAATAATGCTTAACTATTATTCAGAAACCACCATTAAATAATTAAAACCGAAAACTAGAGTTAATAAACACGATTTACCCACCTTAATTAATAGGTGGGATACGATGTCCTATATAATTAACTTTAATCTCAGTGACAAACACTAGACTATGGTGTTAATTCTGAGAAGAAAAAGTATATTTTGATTACAGGTGGCGTTTTAATGAGTGAATTGACCTCTACGTTTAACAGTTGTTCCTTAAATACATATGCTAGCAGCGGCGATGGCAGTGACATCAGATGAATTCATTGAGAAGTAAACCCAACTCGAAGCGGATTTAGGAGCGACAATCTCAAAGGTGTCGACGTAAGTCGTTCCTTCTGTATATTTCTATACTGAAACTATCTCTATTATTAGTGTTCTAAAATCTGACTGGCGCAAAATTTACTTCTTTGGTTTTTCTTAATAGTGTTTGAAACTTGTCAGCATTTATTTCTATTATGATGCCTTGCCTGTCTGTACTCCATCCATGCTCCTTTCATTTTCTTCTTTGTCCTGGACAACACTGTTTCCCACTCTTTTCACATTTCAAGCCATATAAGTTCTTTTTCATCATATCCCTTATGATAAAATTTCTGATCTTTCTGTTCACAGCGCTCCTCCAGAACTTCATGTCTATGGCCTTGTTTGCTTGTTGTCTATCAAATTTTCACGTTTCCATTTACATAGTAACACACTCTGAACCAGAAATAAAGCTGTTTTTTAAGTTTTAGCGCTTTTAATACTCCTGTTCTACAACTTAAGATTCCAAAAATATAACTTTTAGTAAGAAAGATTTGAAGAACATTATTATTATTATTATTATTATTATTATTATTATTTTATTATTATTATTATTATTATTATTATTATTATTATTATTATTATTATTATTATTATTATTATTATTATTATTAGGATTGAGATTAGAACGTCCAGTTTATTATATCATGAACGCTACATTACCGTACTGGCTACCGTTTGGGGCGGCCCATCGGAGTGTATAGCAAGACATCCTCCTTCTAAGCTCAGCTTCCGACTGGTCTGCGTAACCACACTCAAACCTAACGTATTTCTTTATGCTCATGCGCAGAGCTAGTTCCCCTCAGTTCAAACACGTAACTGTCACTTGCATAGCACATAAAACAAGAACACAACCGCCTGATATGCATGTCCATCAATATGTACACCCATCCTATATTGTTAACCCCAGTATTGTCAACAATATTTCATATAACCCTCCATATACCACAATATCTATATAATTTAAAATCAAGGTAAAATGCTCGAGTAAACATAAGCTCAATTTAGCTTATGCATTCATGCTGTTTAGTTTTGCAGAACACGCTCAAAATACACTACCTCTGTAGTGTAACGGTAGCGCTTCGAACTCGGGTTGGATTTATGAGGTTCTTTCAGGATTTTCTCTTAGTCCTTAAAACCTATTCCTGGGAAACCTAGGCTAGAAAGTCCCCTTAACTCATTCTGCCGAGTTACAGTCATGTCTTCATCTGGTACAATAGCTCTTATAATTGCAGTTTCTGAATTTGTGCTTACCTCTGATGTAGGGGCAAATGACTTGTTTTTACTATGTGTGTAATAATCATTATTTTATTGTAATAAGGTTGATTATTATATGCAGATAAAATAAAACATTTTCCTGTCATATTGTTGGTTTTCAAATTATGAAATGCGTGAATAAGTTTATTCATCCGGAATATAATCGTTAGGTTGTTTGCTTTCACTTAGAAATAATAATCGAACAAGCAAATATATTTATTTCGACTAGTTTTCAGCTACAACCGTGAATCCCCCCAAAAATTAATTTCGTGGACAAATGAAAATTTGCGAGATAACCTTGAAATGCTTATCTGAATACAATGCAAATACTTTGAGCATTTTTTTTCTTATCATCAATTTCTAAGGTTGAAATTACAATATTTTAGCTACTTCTATTCCAAGGAATAATAATCATTACTTTCATCTAAAGTTAGTTATTTACCTTCATTCGAAAAAAAAATGACTCATTAAATAATGGAATTGTTTTCAAAATAATGAAACTAAATAATAGAGTAATGCGTTATTTTTCATTCGATTTTTATTTCAAGAACTCCATGGACTGGCTTACTCATTCTCCTGTAATACAAATTAACGTATGTGTAGAAACCGAACGGATTGAAGTCTGTAGCACGGGCTATGACCTATCGGTTTATTCAGAAATAGCTGACATATTGCAGCACTGGAAAACTAAGGCAGTGCTGATCATGCATGAAATACATGTTATGTATTAAGTTTATTGGAACTTCATCAGCAAACATTTAAATCATCTGTTAAAAATCAAAGTTTAATGTTCCAGGTGAAATAAAAAAGCCGAACAATGTGTCGTCAATTATTCCAATTCTACAGAAATGCTAAATTTGTTGATGTACTCTTTCATAATTGCATGGGGATTTTCATCAGCCCATTTTGAAAACTTTGTACTTTGTTCTATTCTAGGAAGATGCTGGGATGGTTCTACTATCTGAGGAGGAAATCCCAAACTCTCCGCTTCAAATGCCAACTTAAGAGAATTGTTTAGTAAGAGTAACGGAAGAAACTCCGACATAAAAGGGGAAAAAATGCAGTGATTTTCATTTGTTGCAGAGGTGCATCCCAACGTTTGAAAACGCGGCCTTCAGCGTGCTGGTGGAAGCGACGAACACGTGCGGTCAAGAACGCCCCACAGAGTTCTGTCAGCAGACAGGAGCCTCGGGCAAGAAGTCCTGTGAGATTTGTTACGAACATTCGCATCCTCCGTCCTACCTCACGGACTTCAACAACAACGAAAACCAGACGTGGTGGCAATCCGAGACCATCTTCGAGAACATACAGTACCCCAATCAAGTCAACCTCACCCTTCATCTTCGTAAGTATACTTCGCATTCTGTAGCAAGTAAGACAAAATATGCAGAGTTTGCTTACATACATCTAGTGTAAGCTCCATGTGCTTTCTGTAAAACATGCCAGCAGTCTACCATCTTTGTTAGTAGCGCCAAGGTTCCACAACGCAGGCTGACGACGTGAAATCTATTTACCAAGACATCTAAAAACGTATGAGCCAATAATGTGATAATGACAAGAAAGTAAACCTATTGTGTTCTCTTGTTCCCCAATAACTGGGTTTTATGACATGATTCGTTATCGTAATGGAATCTGCTAGAGTTGTCCATATACGAGGGTAGGCCCATAAGTTTCCGGCCTAACCCTTTTCTAGGTATGTAAAGAAAAATACTATATTTCGCTTTTCAATGTAGTTACCCTTTATTGCAATACCCGTCTCACATCTTTGAATTAACATTTAATCCTACCCCCAAAATAGTCTGAAATCTTGTCTGCAAAATGGGCATAAACAGCATCCATCACTTCTTTGTCACACTTAAATTTCCTTCCTCGAAGGTACTTCTTGAGTTATGAGAAGAGAAAATAGTCACTAGGAGCTAGATCTGGGTTGTAGGGAGGATGGTCCATCTCCTTGAAGCCACATTTCTTCACAGCTTCCTTTGCAACTAGAGCTGTATGCACAGGCGCGTTGTCGTGAAGAAGAGGCACACCACACTCGCCTTTTCTCTTTGATGGAAGCACGTAGTCTGTGCAGTAGGTAAGCGTAGTACTCCCCGTTTACTGTGGTGTTCCTATCCTTGAAGTCAATGAAGAGTATTCCTTCACAGTCTCAAAAGATTGTAGTCATGATATTCTTGGTAGACAGAGTGACCTTGGTCTTTAGAGGCGGTGCTTCGGCAGGTTTATGCCACTCTATTGATTCTCTTTTGGACAAGGGATCATAGTTGAGGACCATAGTTTCATCTCCTGTAACAATGACTTCCAGAACTTCTCTCTCGTTGCCATGGCAGAGCTCCAAAAATGCTTGGCAACAAATGAATCGTTGTTGCTTTTGAACTGAGGAAGAAGTCTAGGCACCCATCATGCACTAACCTAATTCATGTTTAAATGTTCATGAATAATTCAAAGTACTGCTGTTTTAGAAAGGCGCAACCTTGCTGCTGTTTCTATAACTTTGAGCCTCCAGTCTTCCATAATTTCTCCTTCCCAAGAACGATGTTTTCAGGAGTGAGCACCTGCAAGGGCCAACCTGCACACTCTTCATCTTCAGTGCTTTCGTTATCATTCGAAAAAGTTTGGCACATTCTCTTACGGTAGAATATGAGGGGGATGCTTCCCTATATACGCCGTCCAATTGCTGTTTAATTTCATTTGGAGTAAGTCCTTCTTTTGTGAATAATTAATAACAGCTTGGAACTCCATTTTAAACATGTCACAATCTTCTGTACGTAGCCTTCTTTATGCAACTATAGCTGAACAACTGAACATAGCGGAGCGTAAGTTACAGCTGCAATTATTTACTTAACAGACAAGGCTTTTGTGGAGACGATAATTCTTATGGATGAGGCATTAAACTTGACCTACCCTAGTATGAGGTAATGAAATTATGGATTTTGTTAGATTCAATAAGCAAGTAGACGTCTGCATTCAGTCGTAAACTAGATCATGACACAATTCAGCTTATTCTCCTACTATACAACTAAGATGCTTACGACCAATTTCCACATCCCGTCGTGGTGAGGTGGTGTTCTCAAGCCCATGTGCTTAGCTGCCTGTTGGCTTTGAGCACGAGGATACATGATGAGCGATGTCCCATTTAATGAGCGTGTTTATACAGCAGCTGTCCTCGAGGTGCGTTGTGTTTTTGTTTGATTCAACGGAGTACATAAAGTGTATTATATCTCGCATGTTTATGCCTTTATGTACGATTCATATGTGTTAATTCAATGGTGAAAGAATCATAGGATCAATTTTTTGAGCATAGTTGATTGTTACTTATGTGAATGCCATACTAACCCCCCCCCCCTTTTTTAGAGAATTAATCGACAGGAAGCGTGATAATGTATTTTTTAACATAAATCTGCCACTTCTCACATAGTGAATAATTCCACGAGAATAATTCACAATGTGTTTTCACAAGACAAAGTTATTAGTAGGAATTTATGGTCCCCCAATTTAACTGACTACGATTATCATCTCTGGGGTACATTGAACAATGCCGTAAAAAAACGAACCCGCACACGATACAAGAACTCAAAGGTATTATTTGCCAGGAAATTGTCCGGGTTTTCAAAATGAACTGCAGCGAGTGATGAATAATTTCCTAAAGAGATGCCCAAAAATGTGTGGAGAGTGACGGCGGACAGTTTCGACACCTCATTTGATATTTAGATAAGTAATAAGCCTCTTAAATTGTTTTGTGTATTGTTGTATGTTTGGTTTATTTTATTGTTTTACCTTCCCTCCTAATCACTGAGACCAGCTGATAGGATAACGGGCTAACAAGCAGCGTGCTCGCCCATAGGCAAAGCACTCCGGAGGAAAACAAAATTGATCGCAGGGAGTATCATAATTAATAATTCTGGTGTTCAGTTAGTTGCGGTCAGCATACTGGAACACTGTTGGTTTCCTAGGCAAGATATCTTCGCGGGTAACTTGACGTCATAACTGCTCAAATGTGGTTCACTAGAGCTGAACTAGTTACGATAGGCTCTTGACGCTGTGAATCTGCAGCAGTTCTGCACTGCAGAAAATTACATGAAATACAAAAATTGTGTACTATGCCCTCACAGCGAGGCCGTCGAACTCATCTATCTGATGTCAAAGAAAAACATCCTCAATCCTTACCACTAATACCCACACAGAGCATCCCTATTCAATTATTTTATATTTTTTCATATATTTACTGCTTAATCTAGCGACTTCTAAATATTCAGCAATTTATTTTAATAAACAAAAACATAACTGCATGTAATTTTAAATGACTGTGCAACTATCTGCAGATGGATTTTGTGAATGCTGATACTATCATGTGGGCAAGAACAGATTAAAACAGGGGGAATATTATAAAAAGCGTGCTGTCTACTTCAGAAAATATAGCGGAATTTAACATTTAACATCATAAAATGTGATATAGTAATGCTGAAATTTTAGCTTATTTCCCAAATTCGTTTTGTTACAGAGATGTCCTGAAAACTCTGCAAAAGGCCACATTTCCGTGCAACAACAGCACATCGTGAATATTGTTGCTGAACATCTCTATTCCATATTTAGCCCCCCCTCGACTTTTTCCTTTTCCCCAAATTGAAGGAACTCCGCATTTCCCCTCATCAGTGGTGAAGGCTGCTGAAGGTTACCAAATGTATTTCATCTTAGAAAGCATAGGCACGGTCGGCACAAGCAGTAGCACAAAGCTAAACATAATTACTTTTATGGAATATCATCTACCCCCTGGCAATAGAACTTGTCAGAACGCTTGGCTGATCAGAATTCATTAACCGCAATAAAATGTTAGTCGATCTTCAAGAGCAGCGGTGCAAGAACCTCTAATACCACTGGAAACCACTGGAAGCTGAGCAGTTCAATGAGCTAATGGTCCATGTTTGACCTTATTCTATAAGCAGGTTAAAATCGTGCTTGAGTTTCTCGTAAACGAACGAACAGTTATTCTGCACACTTATGCTAAGAAACACTTTTCTTTTAACATATGGTTGTCATTGCTTTGAGCTTTCTAGAATTAGAATTTACTATTGAAGCTAATCGTAAAATAATATTTCAGTTGAAGAATACAGGACAAAAAGCTCTAATTCAGAAAGAATGCTGTAAAATTAAATTATTGCGCACAAGTTAATGTGGAGGAAGAAGGAAAAAGTAGAGATGGGGCGTATCATACAGTTTCTCAAAATCAAATCTAATTCTAAAAGGTTCTCGTATACCTAATAGAACTCTGTAAGTCAGAAGGGAAAACTTAAGGGTGAAACTATAGGTTACCGGGTAGGAGGGACTGACTGCTGCACACTGTGATAACTAGTAATAAAGCTGACGAAGGTTATGAAGGACATTAGTAGCTAATTATTTGAATAACACTTCTTCTGTTTGAATCCTAATTTATTATTTGGATTCTGAAGTATTCTCTTCCACATTCTAATGTTTGTTTCTCCAAGTGCAGTGTTGAGCTTGATGATGATGGGTAGGATCTCCCTAACAATCTTGAATTAAACGTCTTCAGTTCATCTATCTCGATTCTTTTCTTTCGATTTTCCTAAAGACGTAGGAAACGTTAAACGTCCTTTAGTTTTGATAACATCCCTACCTTTTTTTCATCACTTTTGATGCTACACCTTTTGACACACCAGTGGCCGTGCTAGCTGAATCAGCAACATTATCAGACAGCCTATATTTGTTTTAATATCTATTACATATTGTGTAACATCATACACTTCAAGAGCCTAATCACGCTGAGGACGGCCCACTTTAAACCTGAATTTCCCAAGAGCCATTTCTTTTGATTCGAAGCAATGGTCATAGAAATAATTCAGCAGTTTATTAAATGAGTTACGAAATGTTAATAATAAAACCATCATGCATTGATTGGCAAGCCACTCGACTTCAGAGGGTCATAGTAGAGCAGCAGTAAACTAGCATTATTAATAATCGAGATCTGCAGCATTGTATTCGTTGTCACTTGCAATAAGAAAAAAGTTCAATCAGCATGCGGTAAGCCAGAAAGCAAGTTCGAGTATATCTCGCAACATGGAGAAAACATAGACCATGACAAACAGTCAAGTTGCATTCGTTAGAATCAATAAACAGCACTAAAATGTGCAACAGAGTGTGTCTTTTTAGGACAAATAGTTGCATTCCAGTATCTCATCGGCACAGAAAACAACAAAAGAATTTCTTCGTCATGGAAAGCATTCTGGGTAATGAAATTCACATTGATGGACAATACGTTGAGGTTAGACGCGCTGGACCCTTGCCTATTCCCATCACTATTATATGGATGCCGAACATGGAGCCTAACAGAAGCTCAAAAGAATATTGTTAGAATCTGCCGACTTAAAATGAGGCGGAAAGTACTAGGGATATCCCACATGGATAAAATATCTTCTGTGGAATAAAGAAAGATGTCAGGACTAAACGACGTGACTCAACGTGCAAACAGCCTGAAGTGGAAATGGGGCGGACATGTAGAAAGTCTACCGAGCAGCAGATGTGGACATATAGCTACCCCATGGAATCTACTTTTCGGTAGGAGAGGAAGAGGGAGACCGAGAACGAGGTGGGCAGACTGCTTGAGGAAAGCAGCCGGGCCACAGTAGACCAGCGTAGCACGGAACCGCAGTACCTGTAAGAGCCCTGGAACAGAGCTGCAGAAAGAAGAGAGCAACCAAAGCCAATGTGAAAGTGATATCAAGCTTATAATAATAATAATAATAATAATAATAATAATAATAATAATAATAATAATAATAATAGTAATAATAATAATAATAATAATAATAATAATAATAATAATAATAATAATAATAATAATAATAATAATAATAATAATAATAAACGTATTGGACACAGCACTTGAAACTTCCAGTTAAATTGGCGCTAAATTTTAAAATGAGAAGCATTATAAACTGAACAAATTCACAGGGACAATAGTTCACATGATAGACTAGCTCCAACATATGAGAAATCGATGAACCCTCTCCGCTTGCGGTGGCCCCTGGGACATAAGCGTCTCAATTCATTCGTTCATTTAAAACCAGTTTTAACTATTTATCCGGCTTTGAATTGTCAGTCCCAATAATTGATAGTAGCATAACCTTATAACCTTGTTATAAGCAGTGTTGAAAGTGTTGTCCATCTGCATACAGATATTCCTGGCATCTTCGGATGAAATTTCCATTCTCACGCATAAGTTCTTCTTGCGTAATGTTCCTAATTTCTGTTCTTATAATGTTCTTAAGTTCGCTTATGTGTGGGAATTGTTTCTATTTAAATGTAACGATGCCCCATCTGAGAAAATTATTAACCACATATCTTAACAGTTTCTCTACCTGGAACTGAAATACCAGGAAATTATTAACACACAATTTTTTACGTATGTATGGCACATAAAAACTCTTTGTTCAAACGTGAATTTTTCTCAAGGCATTTCAGTGGACTAATATGAATAATCTAATGTATTTCATGCACAACACAGATGTCTTGAATAAACTTTCACTTTTGAGATATACAAGAAACTTTATATATATATATATATATATATATATATATAGTTCGAACAGAAGGCAGCAAAACTGACACAGTATAGCATAGTTGCTAAATGTCCTTGAGTAAGCCATTCACGCTAGTGCCTCGGCCAGGATCGATGGCTTTTTTCGGGTGTAAAAATCCTAAGTATGGCTTCCTTCGGAAGGGAAGTAAAGTCGTGTGTCCCGTGTCAAACATTTACGGCACGAAAAAGAACCTCAAGCCTGAAAGAAGAAGTCTCTGAGCAAAATTTGTCGGCCGTTTCACGCCCTGAATTAAATGGAACGCTGATGACCTGAGCTGTTAAAGAGCGTCCATAAATAAATCAAATCAAATCAAAAACCGCTAGTGCACTAATAATAATACCGACGTCACTGCAGTGCAAGCGAATTATGCATATTACTCGATATATGGCCTGATTATAAATGCAACGCATGGTATAAAACCACCTTCATTAGAGAAATGCTATTCCAAAATGAATAAATTGTTCAACACTTTTAAAGAAAACACAAACTGATAAAACACACTAGAACGTTCAATATTTAGAGCCGAAGTCCTTTTTCAAGAACAAGCACCTTTATTGTAAAGCGTTAAAAATACTTATGTATCTCAATTTGCATTAGACCTAACACCATAACTATTCCTGCACTTCCAAAAAAAATTTATTCGAATATCTATTCAACTTGTTAGATATCGAGAAGGCAACACTAACGATGGGACACGGGTTTTTTGCAGCAATATCAGCAGTAAAATTAGATCTTTACTCATGCATCAGAAGCTCGACGTTGGAACACTTGTTATGTGCATATAAAAAACTATACGTTTCACAATGTGTCCCTTCTGCTCCAGCTGGCTTTTGCAAGAGAGTGCTTGAAATTCCAAGATTAACGCTTTAGTTCATTAAATATCTACATAGTACAAGTGGAAGATCTGCCGAGTTCCCAGCATTATTCTAATGTAGCTGTAACAAAGTAACATTTTTAATGGTTACCCGTAACCCATAAATATGCGTATTTTTATTGCCTTTATGTAAAAACATGACGATACTTAAATGCCAATGAAGGTGCTTGGTGCAAAGTTACGCATCTGCTGTGATGAACTCCTCTAGTCAGCACAATACGTCTCTGGAAACGTATTTCCTGCAGCTACATTTACATTTTAAGAACAGTGAAAGGCCCTTTCTTTTGATGTTTAAATTTTAAATAGGATGTCACATTATTACATCTGTAGAAGCGGACCTCCAAGGGCCGACCTGCACGCTCTTCGTCTTCAATGCTTTCTCGACCCACCCGAAAAAGTTTGGCCCATTCTTTTATGGTAGAATATGAGAAAGATGCTTCCCCATATATACCGTTCAATCGCTGCTTAATTTCATTTGAGAGGAAGTCTTTCTTTTGTAAAGCACTTAATAACAGCTCGAAACTCCATTTTGAACATGTCACAATCTTCTACATAGATCCTTCTTTATGCAGCTATATTTGAATAACTGAACACAGCGGAGCGGGAGCTACAGCTGCAATTATTTACTTAACTGATAAGGTATGACACCAGATAAGGGTTTTGTGAAGGCGATAATCCTTATCGGCGAGTGCAGAAACTTACGTATCTACCCATATGTCTTTATTATGGCGGTGTATAAATAACAGTAATTAAAGGAGTCGATAAAGAGAATATATGGTGGACATTTCTTATGATTAAGTTAGTGTGCATTAAACCTTTGTGGTTAGGCAGAATATTTTCCCAGTAAATTTCTCTAATGTGGGTTAGTAAAAAAAGGAAAAATCCGAAGGAAAAAAAAACACCGCATGTAAAGGGGTTTGGATCGAGATGACAGTTTTAGCCTGTGTTATAACATATTTTGGCTCGTGTAACATAAATTGCACTTGTATGTCTTAATTATGTATGGCAGTACACTACATAATATTTATATTTCTTAAATAGTAGTAATAGAGGATTGGATAAAGGGTATACACCGTCCAAGTTTTGAAGTTAATGATGACGCTGTAGTGTGTTTTTAATTTTCTTACTAATTTTATTATCCTTAATCTGCTTCTTGTGCGACAGTGAGGGTTAATGAAAAGGAACACTCCGGAAGAACGTATAAAGCGGATTTTGGAGCGAGATGAAGAGAGTTTTAATGAATGGTGTAAGCAGGATATTATGTTTCGTTTCCTTTGCAAGTGAGGTTAATACAAGACAGATACACTGGTTTGTAAATAATGTCAAGGAAGATTATGTCTTTTTACTTAAAATAGACGATGATAAATATGATGCTGTCCCAACTATATCGATTAGTTTTTTTGGTGTCCAGTTATTTGGAAGTGCGTGTATTTTATAAAGAGGTGTGTTTACTCTTGGAGACGTTTTAATTCATATTATTTTAGATTTCGTTTACATATATGAGATGTAAGCAATATGAAATTCTAAAAACTATCGAAATATTTTCTAATGACGAAGAATGCCATCTTGTAAACATAATGCTGCCTAAAAGTTCAGTATTTGCTCATTCTCTATTGCAAAATGGGGAGAGACGTTGTTCTTTATAAATCGAGAAGCTTCACAGAAGCTTCTATCGGCTGCGTTACAGGCTGGCATAAATCTGCTGCCAGAGGTTCTTCCTGTAGGGTTCATAAGAATGCGGGCAAGAGAGCGTCCCTTCCTCATTAGCTTTCATGAAATTCCAACTTTATATTAGGCTAATGGCATGTACCAAACCTCCAAACTTTAGATTGGAAATTATCTTCCTTTTTTAAATATAGCCTTATAAATTATTATTTCTTCCGTAATAGAGCGTCACAACTTGATTGATTTGCCGGTAATTTCAGAAAATTAGTTCACGCATGCTGTCGTATTATAGTCAAGGCATTTTTACTCTTAATTTTCTCAGAAAACCGCTGACATAATATATTATATAGGTAATACCTTTTTCAGGCATATTCATCATATCTCTTTTGGAGGGGGGATAAGAATTGAGCGGTTTGTAATTATTCTTTCCCATATGATGTAAACGAATATAATTTGGGTTGATTATGTATTTTCAATAGGAATTTATTTTTATTAATGTTTATATGTAAGGGAAATCTTATTTAGCAGACGGTATTGATTCCAGGTATGAAATACTTTGTGTAGTGGTCACACTATTTTGAAGCGAGGCGTTACTGTTTTAAAAAGTCCGGAACAAATAAGCAGAGATAATATAAGTTTAGGGAGAACCTCTATGGTCTAGCGGTTATCAGTTAGGAAATCTGTGATACTGGACCCATAATTCTGGTTTAGTAGTTAAGAAGACTAATTTAATTTTCGAAGGGTTTCTTTTACTTTCCTGTTCTCTTAGAAAAGTCCAGGTAAACCAAGGTAACAGTGGTTCAAGTAACAATTTAATCACTTCAGACTGGGAAATAAATAATTTGATCACTTAAGGATGAATTCTTTGTCTTTATTATTTCTAATTTACGCACCTATTTCTCAACAACGGGAGAATTTGCAAATTTATGTAGTTTGCTACTGATACCAGAGTTTTAGTACTTAGTTAAAACAGAACTGAGTTAGAAGCTAATTTAAACACTGTATATAACATTAGATCATCTGCTTTAAACCCAATAAACTGTCTCTTAATTTAAAATAAACAAGTGTAGTTAAATGCATTACCAATAGGTCATTTAAACTTTTCCTGCATATAGGAAATAATAGTGAATTTTAACTCATATATCAGGAACCAAATTTCTTTATCTTAAAATAGATAGCTATTTAAATTGTAAATCATACATCGAGCATATTGCCTAAAATCAGTTCTGCATGCCATACTATTATTTGATAAATACCAGGTATTTGTGGTAGAGAAGTTATAAAAACTGTTTATTTTTCGTACTTTTACACATATTTTGAAATATACTATTATATTTTAGATAACTTTTATTGATAGAAAATGTTGTTTCAACGTACAAAAAATTATTAATAATAATAATAACAATAATAATAATAAAGTGCTGTAGTAATAGAATATTCTGAAAAGTTTTGTTTCAAAATTAAATATATAAAAAGCAAACTTATACAGGGTGTATATAAATTCTTGTCAACTATTTTTGCGGACTTATTCCTAGCAACAAAACATTAAAAAGTGTATATAAACACGGACCTGAAAAATCCTTAAGTTTCAGAGGTGGCGTCTTCATTGCTAACAAATCAGCTATTAGTACAAATTATAAAATAACATACTATACAAAAAAATGTTCAGAGTGACCTCTTCCTTCTTCGATGCATCCTCTGAGCGTGAGTTCTTTGGCATGCACTGTTGAAAACTCTTCGAGTGTTTTATATGTACTCAGATGATCAAATCCATTTGGAATATGTTCTCTCAGATTGTCAACCTCAGGTGCAGGAATTGCTTAAACTAATGATTTTAAATGCCCCCAAAGATAAATTTCTATTGAATTCAAATTTGGAAATCGAGTAGGCCATTCAATAAATACTTCTGGACTAATCCACCTTTGCTGAAAGGGGTCATAATATTAATGGCGAATTATCCAATTAAAGTAAACTGGAGCGTCACGTGCATAAACCACATTCATCACAGGTACTTCTTCAATTAAATGGTGCAGATATTTCTGAGACACTGTAGATACCTACAGTGTAGTTGCTTTTAGTTGAAACATGGAAAGCAGAAAGAGATAGCATTATATTCCGCACGGCAGTAGGCAATTCTTAACTGTCTAATCTCAAAAACATTAAAGAATGTGTGCACCCTGTACAAATTCTCTTGCATCTGATTGCACAGAATTTCCTCGTTCCCCAATACCCGCCTATAGCAAAACGAAAGCCAGCGAAATAAGCACGGCTAAATGTATCACATATTTCACTGTCAAAAGGTCATAACACGTACAGTGTGAAACTGTGCAGTGAAGGATGACTGTGACAGTGCTTCTCAAGCCCCTGGCCGTCATTAGTTCACCTTCCTCCTAGACAGCTCGGGTAGCAACAAAATGTAAATGTTTCAACTTAAACCAAACAGCCTCTATGTATCATTTTAGTTACTAGACAATGAAAGGTTTCAATATTTCCATGTACAGATTGTAAAGCATTTGGAAGCTGTTCAATGATTCCCAGGGAATCAACCAATGGTAGGCTCATAGTCAACTTTGCAATTGCTGTTGGCAACTTTGCAAAGTTTATGTTAATGTAAATCAAGTTCTACTGATTATCTGATTTATAAATATAGCCTGAACATCTTTAATGCAAACTGCATCATGAACTACAAAACTATCAAGAACATAAAAGTATAAAGTTGTAAGAATCAATATCTTGAAATAATATTTCATTGCATTTAATTATTCGTCTAAATTAGGAATTTTCTTACCAACTTAATCGCATCAAAATATCGCAGCACTTAGCAGGTACCCCATCTCATAAACTTTGGGCTGCAAGTTTTAAATTGAATTATCCGGTATATTACATAGATATTCATTTTCAGATTTCTCTGTTTCTTACCTTTAATTATAGTAATCTTATATATTTATTTCACGTTATACTTATCCTAATTGAGCGTTATATGTTATGTGCTACGAGTAATAACGATTCCTTTATTTTCTGCAATAAGCGTCATAGTCATTATTGTTCGGGTGTACGTATTCCAGATTATCCTCACTAGGGTGGTTCTGTGCATCGCTTTCATAGGCTTCTTCACAATATTTATGGTTGCCAACCGTTGGATAATTTTACTATTGTGTAGCGGTGATGGAATTGCGAGAATAGGCATACAAAAGTGCCACTAAGTATGTTGATGTCACTCATTAACTTAAACCTAGCATAGGATTACAACAGGCAGATGTGCGATCCATAACCTTTAAATGTAATCGCTAGATTTTCATAATTATGAATATTTGCTTAGTTTAAGTTACGTAAGAAGCTATTTTATTTTATTTATTTAAGGACGCCCTTTAACATCTCAGGTCATCAACGTCCCATTTAATTCAGGGCGTGAAACGGCCGATAAATTTTGCTCAGAAGCCTCTTCTTTCCGGTTTTTTTTTTTTTTTTTTTCTTACGGCTTCCGAAGGAAGCCATACTTAGTATTTTTACGCCCGAAAAATCCATCGACCCTGGCCGGGTATGAACTCGCAATGTTGGGTCTACAAGGCAAGTATGGTTACCATTAGACCACCAGGACCGACCTGGTTAGAAGTGTTCGCTTAAGTTTAAGAAATTAATCTTAATTATTAAGCTTTACCTCTAACCCCTTCTTCTCTGCGCTAATGTCTAGTGCATTTCTTGCTGTTAGTAACAACCGTGACGTCAGCCGCATTTTCTTCTTCTTCTTGGCTATGTTAAGTCTACTCGCTTTTGGAGAATGGCGGATCATTTTTTAGCATTCATTCGTTCAGATTACTTCCTTCCGCCTACTGCTACACTTTTATGCAACTTTTTCCAACATTTTTCTAAGTTTTCTGTTTTTCATCATTGAGCATAGTCGAAAGTTGTACAAAAAAAATCATTACGAACAATGTAAACCCAACAATGCCCTAAAAGCGAAAAAAATATCCGTAAAACATGCTGGATAAAAATGATCTCTCTCTCTCTCTCTCTCTCTCTCTCTTAAATTCCAAGAAGTTTCTTTCGTTTTTAAAGGCAGAGTACTAATGCCAGTTTTTATTGGATGAAAATGTAACACGATTGAAGACCTCAAAATGTATTTGGACATTAGATTAGTATGAATATGTATCGAGAGTTCACGGGAGGAAAAATAAAACTAACCGGGACAATATTTGAACTTTAAAAAAAGTCACAGTAGGTGTAAGCAGGTCTATTTTTCTTCTTTTTATTGCGTGAAGATTTAATACTTTAGAGTAGCATTTTGGAATATATCATTTATCAAGTAATTCACTAGTAAGTAGCTCGAATTACGGTAGTATGAAGCTAGAAGCCGTTAGCTGCGATTAATGTGGCTATTTATTACAATTGTTATCTGCAATAAAAACAAATAATGGTACTTTATGAGCTTTTAGCAGCGTTAAAATGTTCATACTTAAAGCAATATGTTAAGCTGATAAAATTATAAAGATTACTTTATATGCAGGGTTAGTGCAATGGTGTTACCGGTTTAAATAACAACTAACTCGTATTTAATGAAATTGTCACCAATGGAGACAGAAACTCAAACAGTTTTGATTTAATACTTCATAGATGCTCAAAGTGAGTTTTTTGAGGATTGTATTTACATTCTATTAGATATTGCGTACTCTCGCAGAAAGAACGTAATTTGTTTTCATTCTTTTGTTTGTTTTGTTGCTAGGAGCAAACCAGTGAAAATGGCCGCCTTTGAAACCTGAAAGCATTTTGTGTGCTAGATTTTCACGTTCATCATTGCGCATTTAATTCTTAAAGTAGTACCCCGATTTTAAGGAAAGGGAAGTATATGTAAGAGAAAGTCGATCCGAGTAAGTGTGAAAAC
This sequence comes from Metallyticus violacea, assembly GCA_030762175.1. Lineage (NCBI taxonomy): Eukaryota > Metazoa > Arthropoda > Insecta > Mantodea > Metallyticidae > Metallyticus > Metallyticus violacea. The sequence continues at coordinate 57,034,738 of CM060845.1, read as the reverse complement.
AATGGAGCGGGTTCGTGCAAGTTTCATACGCAGTCTGCAGAAATCAGAGACAGCAGGGAATCGCTCAGAAGACTGCGTGGCGCAAGCGGTTGTGATATAGTTCTTAACGGCGGGATCGCTGCAGGCCCTAAAACCGAACGACGAATTGCAACAACATTCTTTCTGCGAGAGTATGCAAACTGTAAATTGAAACTGGTGGTTTTGTGGAATCCTCATTGTTTAGTGAAATGATACATGATACATACATGATCCATCTTTTGATACAGTAAACAAACATACGCCAAAATATAGAAGTAGACTAAAAACCTCCGTGTCTCCTTGGAGCATGCACGTGTTCTGAACTATAATCTTGGTAAAAGGGCATGATCCTTTCTTTTTTGTTCATAAAAACTATTACGGAAATTTCATATCCAGATGTAGTACGCTACAGAAATGATTTCTGTCGCAGCTTGAACAGGATAATCATGGTTTCATTCTCCAACAGGAGGGCGCTGCCCCACATTTTCACAACGAAGGCAGCAGAGAGCTCAATGACAGACTACCAAATGAGATTGTTGGACGCAATGATAGAACACTTCTGCGTTGACCTTCACGCTCTCCAGGTGTGACTCTTTTCCTGTGTAGGTTTGTTAAAGATAGAGCATATTATGTGCCACAGCAGCAATAGATACTTATCTGGCAGAGACTTGATGAGCTAAGTGTGTGCCAAATACTAAGGAAGCTTCGATGAACACTATAATATTCATAAACAAAAGTTTTAAGCCTCTCTCTCCATGAATACCATCATGGTGTATATGCATTTGGGAACGCTTGAGTTATGTGTGTTTCAGATCGGTAAATTTATATATACTAACCCTATATGAAAGAATATTAAATTATACTTTTGTAACTCTGAAAGGTGTCCTTCCACGGAAAACATGTTATTGAATTGATGGCCGTAAAACGTATGTGTATTAAAAAAATTAAAAAGTTCGTCACGCAGGAGCTGCGTAAACTAAGCGAATTCCTCAGCAACTTGAATAACTTTAAAAATAAGTATAAAATCCAAATTATGTCCCTATTAATTAATGAAATGAAATATTATGGCATTACTGTATGGTGTTAGAGGAACAAAATTATATTTCTTGCAATCTGTAAGTATCTCATCATAGAGAAATAACAGAAAGTTTCTAGTTTCATTGTGTATTTAAGAAGATATTCATATGTTTCAATAAAACAAAAGCATGTTACTGTTTAAAAATAATTACAATATACTAAGCAGATATACATAATCAACAAAAACAAACAAAATTTTAATCGATTTTCCCTGGCATTGAAGTTTAATGTAAATGTTATTGTAGTAAAGACATGTAACGAAACAGTTTTCTAAAGGTTATTACAGAGGTCTCTTACATACAAATATAATTCTGAAACACATGTTAGATTAATATTTCACATTTGCTATCTTCACGCCGATGCTTTTATTAAATATTAAATATGTGCAACATCATAACTTCAGTTTATACGGTAAATTAATTTGTCATTTTATTTTAGAACAATGGGGAGAAAATTAAACGCAAGAGTGCTTTTTAAATTTCTGTTTTCAAGTATACCTGTCTAGTCTTAAAGGTGCTATTTCCCTAATTTTCAGAAAATATTTTTCTTGTTTCATTTAAATGGTATATGCCGAATTTGTTGCGAAGAAACAAATAGAGTGATTTTTAAAATCTGGGTTTCAGGTAAACACCCACTTCTAATTGCTCAATTTCCCTGATTTTCAAAAACTGTTTTACTTATTTTATTTAAACAATATACACCGAGTTTCGTTGCGACAAAGCAAAATAATGGTTCAACTAGACCGATTTTTAAATGTTGGCTTTCAGGTAAACTCCCATTCCTAATAATTTGATTGCCCTGATTTTCAGAAATTAGTTTTATTAATTTATTTTAAAGAAATATACCAAGTTTCGTTGAGAGAGAGAGAAAAAATGCGGCTGTTAAAGCGAGTTTGAATCTTTTTTTTTTCACCCCGCTTTAGGTTAATACCCACACCCAATAATTCAATTTTACTGGTTAACGTACTTGTTTGTTAATTGATGGTTATACGCTCATTTTCTTTGAGAGAAAAAGAGGGAAAAAAGTCTGACAGAGCGTTAACAGGTACGAGGGTAAGTCTAAGTCTACAGCCTCGCCGAAAAGGATTTTCGCCTTCACAAAACCCTTCTCTGGTGTCATACCTTATCTGTAAAGTAAATAATTGCAGCTGAACTGCTGTGTTCAATTGTTCAAATATAGTTGCATAAAGAAGGCTGGGTGTAGACGGTTGTTACATGTTCAAAGCGGAGTATCGAGTTGTTATTAAGTTCTTCGCAAAAGCAGTTACTCCAAATGAAATTAACCAGCGATTGGGCTGTGTATATGGGGAAGCATTCTCTTCATATTCTACCGCAAAAGAATGGTCCATACTTTTTCGATGGGTCCGAAAGCATTGAAGACGAAGAGCGTGCAGGTCGGCCCTTAGAGGCGCTCACTCCTGAAAACATCGGTCTTGTGGAAGGAGAAATTATGGAAGACCGGCGACTCATAGTTACAGAAATAGCAGCTAGGTTGAGCCTTTCTAAAATAACAGTCCTGAGAATTATTCATGAACATTTAAACATGAATCAGGTTAGTGCATGATGGGTGCTAGACTTCTTTCCTCAATCCAAAAGCAACAACGAGTCATCTGATGTCAGGCATATTTGGAGCTCTGCCGTGGCAAGGAGAGAGAAGCTCTGCAAACCTTGTTACAGGAGATGAAACTATGGTTCTCTACTATGATCTCTTATTCAAAAGAGAATCAATGGAGTGGCGTAAACCTGCCGAAGCACCGCCTCTAAAGACCAAGGTCACTCAGTCAACCAAGAACATCATGGCCACAATCTTTTGGGACTGTGAAGGAATACTCGTCATTGACTTCAAGGAAAGGAACACCACAGTAAATGGGGAGTACTATGCTGGCCTACTGCACAGACTACGTGCTTCCATCAAAGAGAAAAGGCGAGGAAAGCTGAGTGGTGGTGTGCGCCTTCTTCACGACAAAGCGCCTGTGCACACAGCTCAAGTTGCAAAGAAAGCTGTGAAGAAATGTGACTTCAAGGAGATCGACCATTCACCCTATAACCCAGATCTAGCTCCCAGTGACTATTTCCTCTTCTCAAAACTTAAGAAGGACCTTCGTTGAAGGAAATTTAAGTGTGACGGAGAAGTGCTGGATACTGTTTATGTCCATTTTGTAGACAAGATTTTTGACTATTTGGGGGGGGGATTGATATTGCAATAAAGAGTAATTATATTGAAAAGTGAAATATAGTTTTTGTCTTTATCATACCTAGAAAATGGTTAGGCCGGAAACTTATAAAACTATCCTCGTGCGCGCGCGTGTGTGTGTGTGTATATATATATTTATATTTACATGAAGCGTGTATACCACGTGGTTTAAATCTTACATATTAGTTTTTTTCTTCCCACACTCTCATTTCTAGTTTCATCTGTTTCCATGCATAACGTTACCTTGGATACTCAATATTTACTTTTATCACTTTCACTTGTTCGAAATATCGCAATTTCAAGTGTGATTTTTTCTCAGTGTTTTATCCTTATCTACTTTTATTATTACTGTTAATTTATGTATATATATATATTATTTATTGTTATTTTTGGCGCCTGGTAGGTAGGATCGATGGAGATTTCAAGATATTTTTCAAAAATCATTTCATGCGTACATCCTCAATAGCTACATTCCTTCGGAATTCGCTAAAATAGATGAAGCAGATACAAAGAGCCATAACCACCAAAATGCCTCACTAAAACCGTTCTTTCAGAATTAATCGTACGTATCTGCACTAAGATTAATACATCACAAAGACATGGCAAAAGGGTTCATAAGTTTCTCTTAGTATAAAGAGATAACGTGATTGTGGGATCCCAGATGTTCCTGCTTTATCATCCTGCTTTGTTGTTACTCTTTTACGGGAGCCGTAATCTCATTAAAAGGCACTCAGAGTGAATTAGCTGACTCACAGCGGCACCATAAGGCTTCTTGCCAAAGCAAAAGCATGCTTTCATGGACACTATTCATTGTATAGAATAGGTGACCAGTGGCCTATTAAATTGTGCATAATATGAGAACCATTCAAAGAAAAGCGGATAAGCTTGAGTGAGAAGTGAAATATTTCCGCAATGGAATAGGTACTTGTATATCTCAAATACTAAATATATATACTAAATAATAAAGCTATTTGCGTATTTTGCAAGTTTACCGCGGGTCATTCCGAATTTACCGCGAGTCATTTGAAATGACTGAGGGTATTTTTTATCAGTATATTAATATAATCAGTTAATCTAGTTCTGGGAATACAGAAGACAGAGTGCACCTCGGAGAATGTGAAAGATGTCACGTCGTAGATATAAGTACGTTTGTTTGCCAAATGCTGTCATATTAGTCAAAGTCAACACATTCTCAATGAGTTCAGTGTTAACTGTAAAGTATTCTGCTGCCTCTAACCATTAGTTATGGCAGGTTCCTGTGTTCCACAGTTCATAGAAAAATTAGTACCATTTTTGAAATAACGATGGTAGTAAAATATAATTAAAATTATTATCTGACAAGAATCATTTTGAAACCACCAAACATGGACATTATTTAAAATGCACTTTTGAATAGTATTTAATGTTCGTTTTTTGTGCTTCACAGGCAGAAAAGGTGAATGATGATACAAGAAATAAGATGATAAATTGGGAAAGGAATTTTTAAGTAAGGAAACTTTCCAGGCCTTTTGCCATTGAAATAGTTTGTCGAATTATGTAAAGACGTGTATTTTTCTTAAAAAAACATATACTGTGCCCGGAAATGAGAACAAATAAGGCGAATAAAATATGTTATAAGTCATTCCAAATGTCCTTGTTCATAGACAAAATGCTAACTGTAACTAATGAAAAAACAAACATGTTTTAACACATACATCCTACCTATAGTAATTATTAAATAAATATTATTAGTTGGTATAGGGTTCTTAGGAAAGTTATATGAAAAATTGTACCGCATATTTTGACTTACTACAGCCAATCGAATTTCTGTGCTTACCTATAATCTTAAAAATAAGTTTTAAGATTTCTCAATAAGATCACTGTTTGTTCGGATTGTTTGGAGAAGCTTATTTATTCATCTTTTTTTAAAATAATGCATTCGAAATCCTATTGATAGAATTTACATGAAAGTCTTTACAATGCAATGCTCTCTCCTTACATATTAAGAATCTGATTTAGCATTTAGTGTCTTATAAGAGTTTTAATTTTGTTCATGAATAACAAAACTCCCACATATGATTATTTTCTATTACATTTAAATTATAAATATCAACCAAGTTTCCAAAATGAAGCGGTAATTACTTTATTGTTAGGTACTGTTTTAATTTTAAAATTCGTAGCATTCTACAAATTGTTGCCGTTATTTTTTATGATGGTTATTATTATTATTATTATTATTATTATTATTATTATTATTATTATTATTATTATTATCATCATCGTCGTCGTCGTCGTCGTCGTCGTCGTCGTCATTGTCACCATTAGATTGTCCCAAATTTGTAGCACAGAACCGAATATTCGATCAACACGTTGCTTTTGATAATAAATAAGCAATGAAGAAGGTTCAGTTTTTGCCGATCTTGATGGAATGAAGTATTCAAATGACAACTCTTGCCGCCTAATTCTAAGTAAACAAAAAAATACAAAACAAAAAAAAAAAAAAAAAAAAAAAAAAAAGAAAGAAAGAAAGAAAGAAAAAAAAAAGAAAGAAAAGAAAGAAAAGAAAAAAGAAAGTAAAGTAGTTAGCACTAAGAATAAGTTCATTTTAAATTTAAGCTTTACATTCGGCAACATACTGTGGACAAACTCCGTATATCTAAGACGATTCTTTAGATTGATGTTTAATTGATGATAATACGATGCTATCTTCCAGCATTAGCACAATGCAAAGTGAACCACGACGAACGTGTAATTGCTAGAATCCCTGAGATGCACTTTTAACGAAAGGAAGGACTTATGATCTATTTTAAGTAGCTATCACACTGATGAGATGTGGACTGGCGGCAGACATCAAAGACTGTTCGTGACCTTCCACATAACGGGTTTCTGCTGCAGGAAACAGGCACGCTGGGCACTCACATTTAATACGTGCCTCAACTTTGTGACAACCGATTGACGGGCCGTAATGTTCTGTGCGATGGGAGTGTTCATTCATTGTCAAGATGTTACATTTAATAGAGCTTGCGGCTCGGGAGGCTGCGAAGCAGAGTTAAGATGCTAATGCGCGAAGGCTTGCAAATTGGCTTCGGAGCGGGTCAGAAACAAGTAATGACTTCCTAAAGATATCTGCATCAACAAAGAGCGTTATTTATTTCATTACATACAATAGAGAAAGGCCTGAAATGCTAATGGACTTCGGCAGTTATTTGTCCCCGACATGACATTCAGCATTTTAATTGTTATTTATTTGTTTAACGATCGTATTTGTTTTAAGAAGAGTGTCGTGTACTTTTAACGGCACTTGTGATGCTTTTTAGGGTTTTATTGAAAACGCTGGGCCTAAGAGAGTCTTAAGAATGTAAGTGACTGTACCTCCGTATCAAATACGAGTAATAAGAACTATAGGTACTGAAAAAAGTTACTGCTTGATGTTATCTAAATGTTACATCACATCAGAAATACTCGACCACTAGACTTGAACGAAATTCATACTTCACTAACAGGTACTTTCGGTTTTTTTTTTTTTTTTTTTTTGAAAGGTTATGCTTGTCTTTTATTCAGAACCAAAGTTTTAAAACATGTAGCACAAATACAAAGGCCACTTCTTCACAGTTTTATACTGTCAGACTCAAGAGGCGAGTTTCGGGATTCTGATGTATTGTGTTATGTTCATTTTCGCTTGAGCGGAGGATAAATAAGGAATATCGAGAGGGGTGTCTCAGAGGGTAATGCTTCGAAATCGCATGCGTAGGTCCCAAGTTCAAATACCTTCAGGCCGACAATCCTGACCTTAAGTCATTCCGTGCTTTCCGCTGATCACTTAGTTGAATGCTGGGATAGATATTTCATTTTCAGAATTTTCTGCTCTCCTATTTCACCTCATTTCATTTCGTTAGGTCAAAAGTTCGAGGCAAAGTGGGCTGGTGCTGTGCGCGGTGTAGCATTGAGCTTTGGAACCGTTTCTATGGAAGTGGTCCTTCTGAGGAGTTTGAATTCCTTGGAGGTAGTTTCGTTAGCCCCAGGATGGTGTTTCTGGAAAAAATGATAGGGATCCCGTCTAAACCCACCTTTGATCCTGGCCGCATGATGTAACCCCCCCACCTTATCCTTTTCTCCTTTGGGGGCTTTGACAAACAGCCAGTCCTTGAGCACGGCATTTTTTTCCCTGACAATCCAAATCTAATCCACTCCAATCCATTCCAATATACTAAATTAGATTTACTATTTCATATAGTAAAACTAATTAGTTTACTAAGTTCAGGAATGTTTCAAACGAAAAATATAGATCCAAATGCAAGCCGTGTTGTTAAACTAACTAAATTTATGTAATTTATAAATGAAACAGTTGTATTCATTGTATTTAAGATAATTATTTAGTAAATATTGTTGAATTTCTTAGAAATTAAATGTATTTTAAAGAAAGATAAGCAAATTTGGATGTAGATAATTTACACAATTGATCCATTACCAAATCTATCAATAGTCTCCTGTTATATATTTTATATATGAACAATATGCTCCAAGAATAAAAATAGAACGCATTTATGTGTATTAAAAGATAATACAAAGGTATACGTGGAAACTGACTTGTTCAGTGAATGGGACATTGAGATCCAATTTTCATATTTGTTCTTTAATCACTGCTTGTGCTCAGTACTATCCCAGTCTATTTGCATGGGTCATCTGCTTTATAGATTAATTTTCTCATTGGTGGTATGGAATATAAATGCATTTAACTTTTTTTTTTTTTTTTTTTAAAGAATTATGTTTTGCATAACTTTACAGTTAGTTTTCTTTATTTATGAATATTTTGATCAAATGAAACGATTTAGGGATTAATAGCTATGCAAATGAACGAAAAAAACTTCAAAGAATAATGCACAAATAACAAAATATTTAAAATTAAAATATCACCTTTCTTAAACTTCTTAGGAAAACACTTCGAATCGCAAATCGTATATTTCTATGATTGTATTTATTTTTTCACACGTTGGTTATATACCTAACTTACTTCGAGCAAATATACTGTATACGTCGGTCCTGGTGATGTAGTGGTAACCATATTTGCCTTCTAAACCCAAGATCGCTGGTTCAAACCCGGCCAGGATCCATGGATTTCTTCGGGCGTAAAAATCCTAAGTATGGCTTCTTTTGGAAGGGAAGTAAAGCCGTGGGTCCCATATCGTACATTTACGGCACGTAAAAGAACTTCAAGCCTGAAAGAAGAGGCTTCTGAGCAAAATGTGTCGACTGTTTCACGCCCTGAATTGAGTGGGACGCTGATGACCTGAGATGTTAAAGAGCGTCCGTAAATAAATCAATTCATACTCATATACTATACTATATTATACTATGCCACTCCTTCCATGCACCTGCACAGAGTTTGTTGTTAGCTGGCAGTCTAATATAGTGTAGTCACAATGTTTTCGGCAGAACAGCGGATTAGGATAACAATCTGGAAAGATCATGGCAATCGTTGTACCTATTGGTATACCTGAGCTCTCCTCCAAATCAATTCCTCTGCGTTCTTTGCGCATTTGCGCTTCCTGCCTTTCCGCACTATCTTTTCCCTTTGCCTTGGGGCAGTAGGGTGTCTCCTTAGGGAGAAAAATAGCAACCGTCCTCGAGCAGATAAGTTTTTTACTTGCCTTAGGTTATACGAGTATTTTGGTACAATGCTGAAGCCTTCATTTTTGGTAATCACATTTTCTTTTAGTGAAATACATATGAAATTATTCTTTTATACCTTCTGGTATAAAATCCTCCAGCATAAACTTGTATATTTTGTTTTTGTACTCACTCATTGATTTGTAGCAGTAAAACGGTGCCTTAAAATAACTCAAGTTCATGTTATTTATCTTCTTTAAAACTAAATGTTCAATATGGAGCCATTTCTTACACTCTACCAGGCGGAAAAAATAACCAGTAAAAACATAAGAGGACAATATAAATGTAAAATAAAATAACACAATGAAATGTAACTAAAATAACAATAACTAAATAAGAAGAAAAGGATAAAACACTAGATTTACTATCGCAATATTTCGAACAGCTTGTGTCCTTCTTAGGCAAGAAGATAAGTGAACATAGTTACGAGGGTAGGTCCATAAGTTTCCGGCATAACCATTTTCTAGATAAGATAAAGACAAAACTGTATTTCACTTTTCTATATAGTTACCCTTTATTGCAATACACTTCTCACATCTTTGAATTAACATTTAACCCCTCCCCCCAAATAGTCTGAAGTATTGTCTGCAAAATGCGCACAGACAGCATCCATCACTTCTTTGTCACATTTAAATTTCCTTCCTCGAAGGTCCTTATTAAGTTTTGAGAAGAGGAAATAGTCACTGGGAGTTAGATCTAGGCTGTAGGGTGAATGACCGATCTCCTTGAAGCCACATTTCTTTACAGCTTCCTTTGCAACAAGAGCTGTGTGCACAGGCGTATTGTCATGAAGGCGCACACCATACCACTCAGCTTTCCCCTCCTTTTCTCTTTGATGGAAGCACTTAGTCTGTGCAGTAGGCCAGCATAGTACTCCCCATTTACTATGATGTTCCTCTCCTGGAAGTCAACGAAGAGTATTCCTTCACAGTCCCAAAAGATTGTAGATTGTGGCCATGATCTTCTTGGTTGACTGAGTGACCTTGGTCTTTAGAGGCGGTGCTTCGGCAGGTTTACGCCACTCCATTGATTCTCTTTTGGACAAGGAATCATAGTAGAGACCATAGTTTCATTTCCTGTAACAATGGTTTGCAGAGCTTCTCTCTCATTGACACGGCAGAGCTGCAAAAATACCTGACAACAGATGACCAGTTGCTGCTTTTGAACTTAGGGATCCATCATGCACTAACCTCATTCATGTTTAAATGTTCATGAATAATTCGAAGGACTGTTGTTTTAGAAAGGCTCAACCTTGGTGTTATTTCTGTAACTTTGAGCTACCGGTCTTCCATAGTTTTTTCCTTTCACAAGAGCGAGGTTTTCAGAAGTGAGCACCTCCAAGGGCCGATCTGCATGCTCTTCGTCTTCAGTGCTAAAAAATATGGTCCAACGAACATGAGGAGGATGCTTCTCTATATACATCGTCCTATCGCTGTTTTAATTTCATTTGGAGTAAGTGCTTTTGCGAAGAACTTAATAGCAGCTCGAAACTCTATTTTGAATATGTCACAATCTTCTACACATAGCCTTCTTTATGCAACTATATCTGAACAAATGAACACAGAGGAGCGGCAGTTACTGCTGCAATTATTTACTTAACAGATGGCACCAGATAGGGATTTTGTAAAGGCGATAGTCCTTATCGGTGAGACCGGAAACTTATGAACCTACCCTCGTATATTAGGTATAGTTTAATATATAGTTAAATATAAACTACAAAACTATATATAATTATTTAAAATATAGAAGAAGCTAAATTAAATGTATATTGCATGTAAATATTACATATTTTAATACAACTAGAAAGTCGTTAAAATAGTATTAGAATTCCACTTGTTCTTCAATAGTTTTTCTGGAGGACAACGGAGGAGGGAGAAGAAGGAAGACTTAGTATTGTTAGAGTTGAGATTACAATTTGATCTACTTTTAAATTGCTTTATTGTCCGACAATCTCTGACTTCAGGAGGAAGGGAGTTCCAGAATCTGCGAATGACACGCTGAAGAGGTTGAGTAGAAATATGTTAGGTGAAGACAGATAGACAATATAGTCATATTCCACGTCCGAAGTAGGTAAAGGTATGCGAAGCGAAAGGTGATCTACCGAGGGGGGGGATGGAGAATTTTGAACAGGAGCATAAGGAAACGGAAATTTCTACGTTCTTTTAGAGGTAGCCGTGCTTATGTACAATTTGATCAAGTTACTGAATAACAATTTATTATGACCCTTTTATTAAACCATCTTGGCCCGGCAAGCGAGTCCTTCTTTACATATTTCTGAGGCGTTAATTTAGACCCCGACGAAGAAGGAAGAAGAAAGATCAACGGGGTCAGTGTAGCATTTTTGTTTTGGAGTTCATAGCATACAAAGCAACTTTAATTAACACAACAATCGCTCGCAGCTTATCATAGAGAAAAGATGAGGAAAAATAACACCAAACATGCTGCTGCTTCTTTACGATGCAGCGCAGACTGTTATTGGTCAATATGAGTTTCCGCAGCTGAGAGTCCTGACATGGGTTCCCTCGAATTATAAACTGCTATGATTTTCTTCGTGGACAGAACTTTTCAAAAGACGAGATAGTCAAAGTTCTGACATTGTAGTTTGCTGATCAACAAAAATAATTTTTTAAAGGGGTTGATGTCACCGCAGCAAAAGTGGTCAAGTGTGTGAGCTGTCAAGAGGTCAAATTATTATTATTATTATTATTATTATTATTATTATTATTATTTTGCACCTCTTCGTGGCTATATGATGAAAATATCTCAAGGGAATCAAAACGAAACATTTTTCCGCATTTGAGCGTGAAACTTCAGAAATTGCTTGCTAGGAATGTAACCCCGGTGGCTCAGGACGGAGGGTACCAAGTAGTGATGAAGTGGTCCGGAGAGTAGCATCCCACGCCGTCCCGCGCACATCCATATGTACTTGACGTCTCTAAAGAGGAAATGCGTATTTTCGATGATGCATCTCATTAGAGATTCAGCTCTCGTCTCGCAGCCATGATATAGGGTGCTTTGTCTGCATACATTTCCATGGAGCGGATCGGTTAAACGAGGTTAATTCTGTAGGGTGGGCTAACCTGCGGCGTGCTTTCACATATTTACTGCTAGCCTGCCTTCCCGCAGAGGAGGGGTCCTGAAACCCTCATTAATATGCAGAAAAGCGGGAGAAACAGACTTGCTGCATTTCAAGGCATACAGATCTAACTACGTATAGGATGAAATATGTTAGTAAAATTACTCGCAATCTTTAAGTTTATAGCTGTGCCATTCATTTAGTTTTAAATTAGAATTGGATTATTAACAGTGAATGAATGAATGAATGAATAGTGTTTAACGCCCGTTTTTGCTACAGAGGCACCACAGGCGATATTAACAGTGAGCGAACTAGTAACCTGTTGCAGATTTAGACTTTTACAAGCGTTTAGTCATTTTGTCAAACGTCTTAACGCATTGTGAATGCGTTAAGTATCTCACTGAAACATTTTAGGACATTAAATAAAACAAATTTAATTATAAAATCACGGATTTTGTTGTTATCGTCTGTAGAACAATTTTTTACCTGTTTGATGAAAAGCGTGTAATATATGAAAGTAATTTTCATATTACACTCATGGATAGACAATGCAGTTAATTATTCAACTTAACCCTTAGGTATGAACCATCATATTTAAACAAAGAATGCTGAAATGTGCAAAAAATATTGTAGGTTTTCTGGACAGTCTTTCTATATAATGTCTTCTGGAGGAACGACGTCTCCAAAAATGTTCTTGCAAAATAACACAAGTACAAATTATTGTTTTTATGCTTCAGGAATTAATATAGCTTTCAAGATATTATTTTTGAGATTTTAGTTTAGCAAAGATTGATTTTTTTCGATTTATTTATTTATTTATTTATGGACGCTCTTTAACATCTCAGGTCATGAGCGTCCCATTCAACTCAGGGCGTGAAATGGCCGACAAATTTTGCTCAGAGGCCTCTCTTTCAGGCTTGAGATTCTTTTTCGTGCCGTAAATGTACGACACGGGACCCACGGCTTTACTTCCCTTCCGAAGGAAGCCATACTTAGGATTTTTACGCCCGAAAAAATCCATCGGTCCTGTTCGGGTTCAAACCCGCGTTCTTGGGTGTAGGAGGCAAGTATGGTAACCACTACACCACCAGGACCGACATTTAGCAAAGAATAAATATTTTTTTGGAATACTGAGTTTATTGTTGAACTACGGTGTGTTATTAATGCTTTCTGTAATGACTTTTTATAACCTTCAATGCTCTTTGAAGATTTTTTTTATCTATTAGTCGAACATAAAGTAAATGATTAGACAACTAAAAATTTAATCATGCTCTACTGAAATAATAACTACACATACTTTAAACATGTGTGCAGGCTTCATTTACGTTGTGATCATGTTTATAAAATACATTTTAACAAGTAAATTTGGTTTGTGATTTATAGTTACAAGTTTTAAAGTTTGCAGTAGCGCCACACTTAAACTTACAGTAGCGAATCTAACTTCGGCAATATGCTCTGGTGCCTGGCATATAAAATGACCTGAAAATAGAACCTTTCTGGAAAGGGTGCATTATTACCCTTTCGGAGATGCAAAACGCTCTTATTTTGAGATTATGAAACCATATAAGAGGCGTGGTTCTGCCATCGCCTAGAAAGACGTAACATATGTGCTTAACAGAAAAGATAAGGACAAAATGGGCTTTAATCGAGAGAGCAAGAAACAGGCAAATTCACAACTAGCCACAAGCCGTACGCCCGAGATAATTTGAAAGGTCAGACTCTTGTCTCTGACCCAAATCAAGTATCAGAGACAGCAATTTCATTGAAACTGGAGATCTCGATTACAACTGTAAACACTATTATCATCCTGGATTTGTGCTAAGTCTGAAATAAATCGTATTATTGTAATAACAAAAGACTACTTGAAATTTGTCGACACTTATTCATTTATATACACTGGGAATAAAAGAACTGTAAAATGGAAAGAGAATATTTTCAATACAGTCAGAACAAAGGCTGGTAAATAAATTAGCACGATACATTTACTTTTCCTATTCCATATGGATACAACGAGCTCGGCACTAGCTAGCGGCAAGACTCTTTGGTGAGATGTACTATGTCTGCAGACAAATGGACAAGAGCATTCGTTTCTTATTCTACACCTGCACAGTAATTTTCTCTTGACGTCTATCTCCAAGTGACAGATCACACAGCATCTCCATCCTCAGCTAATTACATTGCGCTGGAGTGGAATGAGCTCACTACACATCTTTAAACCGAAACCTTGACTTCTATATTGGTCTCATCTTCTCGCCATGATGGGACTGTTGATTGAACATAAGCCTGCAGCTTTTCCTTCTTCTGTTTATACATTCTATAGCCATTTTCCTTGCCTCTTGTTAGTATGAGAGATGTTAATGTGCTATATGTGGTAGCACTGCGAACGAAAATCATAATCCGTCATTTTTGCGTTTCGTTGTTATGAGTATATGTAGATTTTCAGCTATTTTTCTTGTTTAGTTTTTATTTGTGGCAATTGATGAGTATAAAGCTTTGAATGTAATTCAATTAAAATGGAGAAAAAGGAGATATGAACCATTATGAAAATCAATTTTTTTTTCTTTTTTTTCCAGATCAAGGCAAAGTTAAATGCTAATGGCGAGTCTTCTGATTCTTTTAAAATGGCTCACAAATGCGGTACTGAATTTAAACACGTTCGAACGTTTCGTCAAGGACGACCAAACCAGGTAGCAACCAAAGAAATTATAGGAATAATCATAAAATCATTTTATTAAATATTAGAGAAATATCAGACATGGAAGGATCTCAACAGAGCGAGTTCATAACACCTTGCATGGACATCTGGGTATGAGCGAAGGTTGTGCTCGCTGAATGTCGCGTTTCCTCACAGTGGACCGAAAGTTTATTCGAACGTATGTGTAAGCTGATTGCTTAGGGCGTTTCAGACTTAGCCTAAGGGAATGCAAGTGTTTAGTATCCATCATTGTACCCCTGAAATAAAGAAGCAGTCGTAACAGTGAATACACAAGTCAGAACTTGTTCCTTTCAGCAAATAATACGTTTAATCGACTATTTAGAACGTAGAAAAACCGTCATGAATGTTTTGATAAAATACTGAGAATTTGAACAATGAAATTAAGAGAAAACGACGTCTTTTCAGAAGAAAGTTTTGGTTCGCCGGGATAACGCACAAGTACACAACTCTTCGGTTGTGACGGTGTAAATCTGAGGTTCGAGTTGCTGTAGCATCTAGTTTCTGCACCAGATTTAGCCCCCTCCTACTTTTATCTATTGAAATGCTGTTGGGCAACATATATCAAGCTGAATGGAGATTACATTGAGCAATATATTCATTAAATTAAATATTGTTTTCTGTTTTATTTATCTGACTTATCAAACAACCTCTCTAATGTTCTTTGTTGCACTCTTCTCCTTCTTCTTCTTTACATGTTTTTGTTTCCTGTCATGCCTGACAAGAAATATTTTCGACTAGCACCGTAATTTCGGTTAAACTGTTATGTAGAGAGCGTGGAGTAGAGTAATAGACACAATCGTAAAAGTAATCACATTCGTATGGCATCTGAATTACATTTTTGAAATCTGGAGACGTATACAGGAAACATCTGTCAGGAAAACGGAAACAAAGGACGGTATACTGGAGCAGACATGTAGTTATGAATAACGGACTGCATGTTCATTATATACACTCGATTTCCCAATTTAAGTTTGAGATTATCAGTCAGAATTCTAATATAATCTGTTGTTCCTCTTGCATATATTTGTGTCGTCTAAAGAGTTAGACATCCAGAGGCTGTATGTATGTGTTACAGAAAATCCTCATGTACATTTTCTGAGAAGTTAATTGGCTAAGGGTAATTTATGCCAATGAACGTTTTAGAAAATATCAAAACCTAGGGATTAAAAATATTGGCTTTGAGCGTGTTCCAAAAGTAGAATCTATCTAACTGTTTTTATGAACAGCTTTAATTAGAATAGATTGTAAACTCGTACATAACAAAAATAATGCATAATCAACAAGGTTAAATTATTAAACATGATGATAATTTGGTACTAGAAGCTTTATTAATTATTCTAGACTTGTTGCTATTAAAGTAATAAATGCTTTAATAGCTGCCATAGTCTATTTTACCCATCATTGTTCTCTTTTCCAGAAAAAAATTTGAGTTAATACAAAGAATCGTGCTAGAAAAAGATACAAGGAAAATTAAATCTTTTCAATTTCATGAAGAAAAAAAAAAAACGACATATTAAAATTTATAAACTATAAAACACTTAAATATATTTTAAAGCTATATTATATGATACAAATGCTAAAAATAGTTTTTGTTTTGTGATAGGATTTGAGCGAATAAAAGTGTTTAGTTCAATGTACCAAAACTAGGGACAAAATAAAATCGATTTAACAAAATGCCATAGATAGCTGTTCAATATTTACAAACAACGTAGATATTGAAGTAATGCATTTAATCATTCGTTTTCGTTAGCTCAATGCAGTCGGTATCGTTTGCTAATTGTTGCTATAGTTAAAATGGTTTACGTTTCACATTAGACTTAAAAGTAATAGCACTTTCAATATTTTTTTTCTATAATATATGGATTGAATATGATTTTCTGCTGTTAAATTCACTTTTAGCCATGGCCGTCTAAAACATATATATTCTTTAAGCATGGAATATATAACATAAATACAAATAGAACAGAACAAGTTTACCGATGGAAAGACATAGTATATTTTTCCTGGTCAGGTTTTATATAAAAGTTGGCATAGTACCCGAAAAACCACATCAAATCTGATTTCTCTTATTTCAGAAATTTAATATCAAGCAACGTGAAGGATATCAATATTAAATTACAGACATTTAGTAAAGTGAAATTGTGTAAGCAAGCGTGCTAGATGAGAGTTATACGTACAAAACACATGTAAGATACATATTTCGTTATTTAGTTACAGATCATTATTTCACATATCCTTAGGTTTTTTTAAACTAGCTTAGCTAATTAATAAGGACATGCAACAAGTAATAAATTGTGAAAGCTGTGGGAATTTTATAATCTGTCTTTTGAAAGTCAACAGAATTTGTAGTTAATTTAATTTTAAAATTATGATTTATGGGGCTGAGAAATTAAAAGAAAACATTTCCCTGATCATATTCATCAGTTGGCAATAGAATATATGCAACTATTTGATAGAGGTCTCTGAGCAAAATTTATCAGTCGTTTCACGTCCTGATTTGAATGGGACGCTGACGACCTGTGACTTATTTCCGCTTTTCATTTTCCTTTCAATGTGTAGTTATTGGTGTTTGCCTTTGCGAACTCTAATTAGGACTATTTTATTTTATTTTATACGCGGAAAGCTGGTGGGGTGACTTTAAAGATTTAGAATATTTAGCTGTGGCTCTTTAACATCTCAGTAAGAAGAGAGCTAGATTAGCCGTTTGGGGGAGGATTGTGATTGTCATCACAAAGAAGAAATGATAGGATCTAATCGGACAAATTCTATAAATATGCAACACTTGGAAATGAGATTATGAGGGCGGTCTCACAAGCTCTCAGAAGAAACCTGAATATTAATTTTCAACATAATCTCTCAAGGTTATTATTGCGATGCTCAAGTGTCTGAAATAATTTTCTGAAAGCTTGACAAAATACTTTTCTACAGCTGCAGTCGCCTCTTGATGTGACGAGGAAGATTTTGGGAACATATGAAATCGGAAGACTATTCCGGTCTTCATAGTTCAAACCCATCAATTTTCCCATCGTTAAAACACTTTTGTGAGCAGGTGCATAGCGAATGTTTTTCATTTAGAGTTTTAAAGGTTTGGCATCGCATTCTCTGGCTAATTTCCGAAGATAATAACTTAGGAAATTTCTTTATAGCGATCCAAAAGACTAGTACTAAGTTTTCCTTCAAATACAACCGCGGAGTTGTCTTTTTTGGCGCAGAACAATTGCTTCTGTTCACTGTTTTAACTTTTCACTTCTGATGAATGATGGTGGTGTCACCCACTGTTATGTCAACGCAAAAACCAGCACCGGGTTGTTAACACGCTCCAAATACTGCTGGGGCATATTCACATGCATTTTTGATATGTACTGTTAGCAATCGCGGCACCCATTTTGCGCAAAGCTTTTCCATGTGTAATTTTTCGTTTATAGCCTATAGCAATATAGCCTCAGTAACTCGTTGATCACCTAATCCCATATTTGTTCGATAAATTCCGCTGTTGTTGCACTTTTTTGCACGTCGAGCCACCTTCAAGGCCGGTACGGCCTGTTTAAAACTCAGCAACCCATTTTGTAATCTAGGAAATTGAAGAAGAGTCCTCGAAACTTTTATAAAATTGGTATAAAACTCCTTGTGTTAATCCATCTTTTACAAATAATTTTATTACTCCACGATACTTAATGTTATCCACTTATCGAACACCGGTAACACGTCTGCTTTAAAAACTGTGTTAAATAATATATTTGAAACAATGAATTGATATTTTAAATGAATGGTTAAGACAGGCGTGTAAAAGTCTTGCTAATCGCTTGCCACCAGTGGTCGATGCCGAGAACTTTGTAGACCGCCCTCATAACTGTGCCGGGAGTCATTACACCCCACCAATGGCAACCCGTATCGTTCCTCCTTCCTCCAAAGCATTGTCTTACCTTCCAGTAGAATCTGATTGACCACCCAAGTAAATGTGAATCTATTTGGTCGTCCATGGCGTTACACTCGCATTTGTTCGCTGAGCTTAATTTTTCACATCATTACTCTACGCTGAATCCCGAGAATATCTTTCAGGTCCGGATGTAAGAACCGTATCAAGCAAACAAACAAATAATTCAAAATAAAGTAAAATTATATTATAAGAGTAGCATGAAGAAAGCAAAAAATTAATGAAAACTCATACAAAACACTTTTGTCACATACATTGTTCAATTCAGATGCAAAGAATGGAGTTCGTGAGGTTGCTATGTATAACAAAAGGTTGATGCCTATGTAGTATTTCTTGCGGAGTAAACTGTTAAGAAAAGACTGGAGGCGAAACTGAAGGACATTGGTGATTCATGTGCTACAGTAAATTCTCTGGAGGAAAGAATAAGTTTCTGTTTTATTTTTCACAGCTGTTTGTTACCACTCGCTTAACTCCAAAAAATCACTTTAAATAAAAAAAAAAAAAACTTTTATAGTCACCCTTAAGAAAAGACGGACTCTACTTCCCTTGTACAAGATATTTTCTTAATATATGAAAATTATAATTATAATAATTATTATTGTTGTTATTGTTATTTATTTATTTTTGCAAATGCAAAAAATGTAAATTATATAGCTGCCTGTTTTGATCCCACAAATGGTAACATAACATACCTTAACATAACGAACAACTAACAATAAATTGTTTAATTCTCAAAATGCAGGTTATCGTTTTCCACAACTTTCATCTGTTTCTCTGCCTACGAGTTTGTTGGCGATACCAATCCTTGGATTTAGAGTCAGAAAACATTGAATGTTTGTTTTTGGCTTCTTGGAGATTATCGTACTTCCTTCCTTGAAAAATATATTACCATGGACCGGAACAGACCATAGTCAGAAGGCGCAACATCTGGACTATATACTGGGTGAGGCAGCAATATTATTTCTATTTCCTAGATTTTCTATCTATGGGCAGGAGCATTGTTTTGTTACTGTATAACGCGCTTTCAAGCCGAGTAGTGTAGCCTTAAATTTTTCTAAACCCTGTGCAGTTGATCACAATGCAACTCAGCGTCAATTCTAGCTCGAAATGGACATCTTCAAAATTCCACCAAACGCAAAGCATCACCTATTACCCAAAACGACTTTGATAAACAAGTAACTGAAGCTCTTTCCCACGAAATACCCATGCTTTTATCTTCTCAGAATTGCGGAACAGGAGCAATTTTTCATCAGATGTCACAAAGCGTTTCGAAAACCGATCGTCTAGGTTTTTTTTTTAAGAAGTTGTTTACAAATATCAACTCCTTACTGAACCTGAACTTTGGTTAGTTCATATTAGTTGAACCAATTCAGTTCGATTTTCATACATTATGTCAAGTTGGTGTAGGTTCATAGCTACTGGGTTTTGGAAACACCAAACCTTCCTGACAATTCACGAGTACTATCAAGTACTCGAGCACAGTGCGCAAAACTTTATTTTCTATAGCTGAACGTCATCCAGAGCATGGCTTATCTTCAAGGTTAAATCACACGATGCTATTGTCATACTGACAATGTCCTCACTTTCTGTCTGACATGTTTCTTCAGCTAGTGACTTATCAATCAAACCTTTTCTTCAAATGAAAATAAGAAAGAATGCGAACTGTCATTTTGACATTATTTGTAACATTTGGAGGAGATATACTTAATATATAACGCAATAAATATTATTTTAAACTCACTTGAATTATTCTTTAAAATGGTACCTTTAGCAAATATAAACAGAAATCAGTTGTCTAGTAACTCAGAGACAAAAGAAAATACCATTTACAGGCAAAAACTTTCTGGCCAACCTAATAGAATGCATGCTTGACTAATTCATTGGTTTACCAACAGAGCAGGCGGAGAAACGTCTTGCGTATGCGCAGAGCAACTTTTATAATTCATCATATAAATGAGGAATTTAATGATATCTAAATATTTTATGTATGGGTGTCAGTTTTTAAATATAAAGAACATAGTTATCTGAAAACAAAAAGTTAAACTGCCTACTGTCTGCACTGCTAAGTCAAGTTATAATACCATGTAACAGTTGACCATGGATGTGATATTCAGAGGATTATCATGTACTCAGAAACAAAACTTCGAGATAAAATACAATCAATTATTCACTAAGGTGTATACTGCAGTGCAGTTAGAAGTGCTCATATAAAAAGCCATCAAACTGAACGTAATGCAGCACATGAGATCAAACTAAATTAATCATTAAGCTAGTATTAAATCATCCAACTATATTTACTTCACTGGATGTATCCCTCATAAATCGCTGGACAAGAGACATTCCTCAACCAAATTAGAGATGAACGTTTTCGTAAATAATTCATAAGTAAACCATTAACGTGTTCTATGAATATGAATTAAAATGTCTATAATGATAATTAAGATACAAGCACTGCTTCAGCATAGCCCTTGGCTAAGTATGCAACGTATGTATATTGCAGCAGCAGCTTTGATAATGCAGCTTTTGTTACATGTTATGCTCTGATCACTTTGTAATAAATCCGGGTTGCATGTAAGCCACATAACTGTAAGTATCAAAACTGGCCAATTTAAATTGAGTGTGTACTGAGTTTTCATGCGTGAGTTGTCTCTAGATCTTATTGGTATATGCGAGAAATACAGAATTGTCATATTGTTTTTAAAACATACCTTTACTCATTCTCATAATTTTTATGTTCCTTCTCAAAGCAGTGCTCGTTGGACACAACATGTCCCAGCGTTTCTGTCATTCTTCGTCATGCTGGAAAAACTTTTTGACAGATCCTTCAGAATCGCCTCCGCAGCCTCCATCACACAGAGCATTACTGTTTGGTCTCAGGTTCGAAACGAAGTAGTCAAGTTTCATCAGCAACCTTTGGAAAAAAACACAAAACATCATCTTCAATTGCATGCAAACCTGCACGCGAACATCCTTTTGACCGGGAAAGCAACAGTCTTGCAACCCTCGTCCGCAAACAGTCTCATGTATAGCTTTTCAGTTACCACTGTATGGCTGGCACCCAGTGAACATTTCAGAAATTTTGAAAATGTCCTTTCTGTTACTCGATGATCCTCTCTCAAAATTATAGCAGCGTGGTAATGCTTTCTTTTGTTAGAGCACAAACTGAAGTGCCTTTGAAATTGATTGCCTCCCCTCTTTAAACATTTTAAACCATCTTCGAGCTGTGCAACAGAGAAGAACAAACTCTCCACAGGCTTCCTGTAACATTGCACAGGCTCCAACTGAAGATTTGTAGAGACGAAAGCAGATTTTGAGAGCAGCACATCGCTCGTTCATATTTTGCATTACGCGGAACTGAACATGTCACAACTTACACACCTGTCACAGGAGGAAATCGGAAGTGACAACAATGAAACTAATATCACGTTTACATTATTCATTAGTCTAATAAAATATTGTAAAGTTAAGTTACAGCTCAAAAAACTATGTTTGTAAAAATTACTTTTTTATTCAATAGCCCTCTATTTCGTAGATCTTGAATGCTTTATGGAAAATATGCGTTTTTTTTCTGTAAGTACTTTAAAAAAATATAGAGAGTTAATAAAAGGTAATATAATTCACATTTAAAGCCTTCCATTCACAAGTTGGCCGCTTACTGATACGACCACACGCAATCGCCGGCTTCTCACGCCAACACAACAAATTTTGAAACTTGGGTGCTACAAATGAAATAAATTAATTCTATATTCATTTTTTTTTCATAAAATTGTTGCCCGTTTTGTAGACACACAATCTGCTTATTCCTAAGAAACCATCATTTACACTCGTCAGTTCTTTTGCACTATTTTCGAGAGGTACATTCCAAGGAAGTTTGTATTTCATCAAGAGTTTCTTCTGTGAGCGCATGGCATCTTCGATTCATTTTATCACCCGCCCTAGAATTCACTAAATTTCTTATTGTGCGCTGTTAGGAAATTTACTTCCCAACTTTTGTCTTATTGTATCATCCGATTTCTTGCGCTTCTTCAAAATATATACACGCTTATGCAGTAAATGCCTCCCCATTGCACAACACAACAGAGTACTGTACTAACCCGAATGACTGATCTGCTTTCTACTGGAGCCAACTCGCAACTTCTATGCCTTAACTTGATCGGTAAGTGCCCGAATTGTTTTAAATGTGACTTGTGTGACTCATTGTACATGAAACGTTTACAATTAAAATGCAATGTAAAATACTGTATTAATTAAATATTTATCATTACAAACAACAAATTTCAAGTTTTTTGTCAATTGGTCTCTTCCCCCTGCATATGAAAAATTGGATGACCTATTTGCCTGTTCTTTCTTTAATGGCAGTTTTCCACTAGGCATTAATAACTGACAATATTTCTGAAGCTGCCTATAATTTTTAATAATTTCACTAACTTTTAAATAGTTTACTATTCTTGTTTCTGATTTGAAATCCACTTCTCGTGCAATATGCTGCTGGCACATGAAGATACTGCATTTTTTGTGAATTCACTTGGCTTTTTCCCTCCTTCTTTTTTTACTTGGAATCATATAAACAGTTGAGATGATGAGTTAATTTTAGAAGTAATTATATTACTATTCATTTTATTGGATTGGAGAAGAATACTTCGACATCCCATTCTTGCTCACTGCTGGCCGTTTGTGCATACACCCCCAGGAGGAAGGGATGAGATGGGTGATGGAGATATCGGACGGCCAGGGTCCACAGGTGGTGACTGAGCCGAAGCAGACTAAATCCGCGAATAGAACCCCCCCCCCCAAGGAGTTCGAGCCCCTCAGAAGGTCCGCTTCCATACCAGACACCACCGGAGCATATCCGTATATTGTTCTCAGTATAGGCGTTGTCAATGTCTTTTTTTATTTCTTTACTATTCAAAAACGATACTTCAAATTCTAAATATGGCAAATTAATTTTTATAAAAAAAATTTGTACATAAGCATTAAATATTAATTTATTATAAAGTATAGAAAGAGATTAAATTAAATGCATAAGGAATATTATGTTTACTTATATGATAAATATGTATGTGTATATTTTAATGCCAACTTGTCGACCAGGTATAGGAGTTTCATACACGTGCGGTGGATGGCAGCAGTGTAGTTCATTCGAAATGCGCGAACCGAGAATCGGCAGATTACGTTACGCTGATTGACGAAGGTGAGAATGGGGATGAGATTATAATGAAGCAACGGCGAAATAAATGGTAGCAGAAAACCTGCCCAAACGCCACAAATGCTACTTACGGTTGCTGGTTCGAATTGCCTCGACTATGGCGCCATCCATGTGGTAGATATAAAATTAATGGAACAGTTGCGTAGTTTTTCTATAATTTCCTGGTAAATGGTTGATACAAAACAGAATAGTCAAATAACAGAATTTAGTGTAGGACTAAAATAATTTATTCAATAACCTAAGAGTCTTGGAATTATATTCTTGTTCCACTGGTCCGAATCTTCCGCTTCAGGACCATACAGAACCACGCCAACCTCATTAACCTAGTATTAGAATCGAACCTTAGCTAGCTCGGAAATTTGGTGGGTAACACTTGTATGTGTCCTTACTACGGAATGCATTACCGCCTTGGAAAAGATTTAAATAACGAGCCAGTTTGCTTAGGAGACTCGTAATTGGGAGGTCCAGGTTTGATTCTCGGTGCCGATCTGTTAGAATAAGGGGCATTTCTGTGGATTTCCTTAATGGCGAAATCAAATACCGGGTTTATTGTTCTATTATCACAAACTCCCAAAGAAGAATTTTATCTAAGATAACTTCCACTGTGCATAAATTCAACGCTAATTGTTCTTCGTTACTTATGTCACCACATAAATATAGTCTCAAAGTACCGTTTTTTACGTACTATATATGCAGAGAGTGCCAAAAAATGTGTTAACGGAACAAAACTGAATTCATACAAACAGAAAATGATCAGCACTATCATCTTAGACTTTTACAGTAACAACACTTGCTCAAAATACTCACCATCGGCGTTGATACACTTCTGAGTACGTTGAACTACTGATTGAGCAACGTTTGCGAAAGTGACCTCTGCGATTGCAGTACAGTGCTGTCAGTGTAGCTGGTCTACCCAGATCTGCTCTTGTGGATATCGCATATGGTACCAAGAGTCTCAAATGTCTCTTGAATTGTTACTCGCGTTGGCGGTTCTGTTCTGTACACACGTCTCCATTGTCTTTGAGCTTCAACAGCATTCTGGGTTTTCCAATTCTACTTCAAATTTGCTTTCCGCTGTTCAAACAATAATCTTGGCTCCATTTTGTTGTAGCAATGCTAGCATAACGTAATGTGAGTCACATCTGTTTACAGAACATCATACGATAAACTTGCCTTCATTTGTTTATTGTTGATTTACCTGTCACTTAGCAACACTATCATAATGTATGTGAGTCGCATCTGTTTGCAGAACATCATACTGCACATTACTGTTGTTTTTGGGCATATATATGTATGTATGTATGTATGTATGTATGTATGTATGTATGTATGTATGTATGTATGTATGTATGTATGTATGTATGTATGTATGTATGTATGTATGTATGTATGTATGTATGTATGTATGTATGTATGTATGTATGTATGTATGTATGTATGTATGTATGTATGTATGTATGTATGTATGTATGTATGTATGTATGTATGTATGTATGTATGTATGTATGTATGTATGTATGTATGTATGTATGTATGTATGTATGTATGTATGTATGTATGTATGTATGTATGTATGTATGTATGTATGTATGTATGTATGTATGTATGTATGTATGTATGTATGTATGTATGTATGTATGTATGTATGTATGTATGTATGTATGTGTATGTGTGTGTGTGCGCGCGCGCGCGTGAGAAATCGTATTCTTGCAGAAAAGTGGTAAGGAGATTTGCAAGAGAGTATCCTTCTAATGATGTTTCAAGCAGAAAAACTGTTCGCCAAATCGTTAAAAAGTAACCAGAGACAGTACAAGAAACATGTTCCGAACCATCCTGTATTCTTATGGAAGAAAATTTTGGGTAGAATTCGTAAATGTGTTTTCACTGAGGTCATACTTTTCAACACCTATTATCACATATATTAATGATTATTATCAGTTTTAAACAACACATCATTTTACTCTTTTAGTAACAATATAACACTCAAATAGAGATACTAATTTTTCTCGCGGCGCCTCTTAACTACATTTTTTTTCGGTTGTAGTGGCTGTACTTGAATAAAAAAAGCGCAAGTTAATTAACAGACTTGGAATTGAAACTAAGAGCAACATGAACGCTTGTTTGTTGCACGTAGCCGAACTTACAACTCTAGTATACACTTTAACTTCCTTAAATTCCTAAAAACTCTAAAGAATTAAGAACTCTCTTACAGCTGATGGGCATCAACCTTTTACCTGGAACATGAGAGTAAATAACTGGCCAGTATTTGCACTTGTCATACTCATGACCCAAGAGTAATAAATTAAAACAAGCCGTGTCTGCGGCAACAACAAAGGTAAGAATGCCTTTGAAATATATTCCCTTGCAGTGTTTACTTTTTGTCGATAAAATCGTTATAGCGGTTCCTGTGCGATGATGAATAGCCAAAAAGGCAATAGATCTTCTAGACATTGCAAGGTTTGCGCGCCAGTAACAGAACACCTGTTTACCTTCCAGGCTTCGGCGCTGTTTTATTGCACCAATTTCTGCATGCATTTTTCATTCATAAAAATAGTACCTGGAAGTACTGTAAAGTACCACATTGCTTTCCTCTCCTCATGCATTTTGCTTCCGCCCTCTCATCATGTACGATATACAGAGCGTTTAAATGACTCTGTAACTTGCATATTCCATTCTATTATTGTTAATAGCGATGTTACTTAACAAAAAAGCTACTAATCAGTGGACCTATCTTGTTTCTCACCGCTTAGTGAGATAATTTCCGCCTAGAATATGTAATTCCGCGAAGTTTCTTTCAAGCTCCATTCACTTTAAAAGGCAGAAAATTGCCTTTAGCTGCAGAACTTTTTTGTGTTCCCTAGGCTAGGGTTTTAACACTAACTAGCTAGACTTTCTTCGTTTATGACAGTGTTTCACATTTTTATTAGAAAAAATTACAGTACTTATAAGGAATGTATGTGATTAAGAGATTAAGAATTTTAGCTTTAGCTAATGACTAAAAGTAAACTCAACTCATGTTTAATATCGATGTATGTTCGGGAAGTGCCCAGTAATTTATTGTTTAAATATTGGTTAAGAAGAGAATGCCTCATACATTTATGCCAATGTGCTTTCCACTTTTCAAATCAACTGCGAATCTTTTTTTCAAAAGATTTTTAACTTCATTACCACGATCTCAAATTTACCTTGTCTATGGTCAGTGAAACCAAAGCGAAGTTAAAACTATCCTGTACGAGACATAAAGGATAAGCAGGTTTCTCAAACCATAAGAGTTTCTCAAGGTCTGCCGTATTTGTTCTTTAGAATCTAGATTGCACTATTTAATACAATCGATCATTAGTCCGAGAAAGACACAATATCAAATTTAAATGAACTGCAGATCGCATTTTATTGTTGAGTATCACAAAGAAACGGGATTTATGTTGCAAAAGGGTTCTCTCATGAATACACGTGCTGAACATTGCCTATTGTGTTTGGAAAGTTCTTGCAGAATATTTATATCATAATAAGACTCTTTCGTCCTTGCGCTGGTTTCTTGGTTTCCGATCAATAAACTAGCCTTTCTTTATACAGCCACATCAGCATGGTGTGATGAACAGCCTGGTTGGCTATTGACTCAAATCTTATGTTCATGAAACCAAGAGTTCTGGGCATGGTGAATGGTAATTTCTCTTTACTTCGTTTCTCTTTCTCTGACACGCAAGGGGACTCCGCCCGGCGTGATGGGATGCATACTTTTTCGACTTTTTAATTGTAAATTGTTAGGCCGGGGCCATTTTCATAATCTACGCTCAGTGAACCCAGGTAGAAAATATCTAAATTGTTGTATTGTAAAAAATTTTTTTTTTAAATTATATATTCCTTTGGTGCAAGGTTCCGTGGTTATAAATTTGCTCGGTAAGAAATGTACTTTTGTAAGCTAAGAATTCAAGCTCAGCATTAAACTGTTTTATTCCTTGTTAAAGCAAGAGACGTTGTCATATTCTTCTACCTTAATATTTGTTTGCCAGTAATGTGGTAAATTTGGTAAACATGAACATTTATTTTTAAAATTTAAAGATTCAAAGCTTCGAATTTAACATGTTTCATAATGGTTTCAGTGATGTGTTGCTAACATACGTTTACACTAGCTGCTTATTAAACCTCTTTACTGTTTTACTATAATTTCTTGAAATCCAAAATTCATGTCTTTTTTTACATATATATATTATTGTTCAGAAAATTTAATTGGTTTTTCATATATTACAAATTGAAATTTTTCTTCTTCTAAAGTACTGCAAAGGGGGTTACTTTCAGCATACTTCCAAAGTTAAAACTTGTCTGACATCAACGGGAGGGTATATTATTAAATCATTTTACTTGAGATGTGGTGCAAGGTACAAATTATAGAAATTTTGTGGTGAAAAATAAATGACATAAAACTACGTTATAATAAAATAGTCTTTATGTATTTCTACTATTCACTCTAATAGCAATTAAGGAACGTTTTATTAATGCTATTTTAAGTACATATAAACAAATCTTATTCAGTTGTTTACTAACAAGAAAGAGTAAGTGGTTTGCAGAATCTTATAACTTAAAAATTGATCCCCACCTAAAAAGTAGTTTGAGAAACACTGCCCTGAGGGAAGATGACCTGAATCATGCGCAATCTGACTGGCTGCCAAATTACATTAAAGGTTAGGGATCGGTTCTTGAGATATTGAAATGCTGCGAACAAGTCTCGTATTTGCGTGCAGTGAAATGTTCTTTCGAAAATTACTCCTTATCTCTTCAGATATTTGATAAAAAGAACGTTCAGGTTAATTCAAATAGAGTTTATTGAAGTCAAATAAATTTGTTTCACCACAATACTCCAAAGGAGACACCATCTTGTCAAGAAATGAATGACACTAGGTCGTGAAACATATAACTGTCATTACTGTCGCGGTAAATATCCTCTTTAGCTAACCGGCAGGTTAAAGCACAGCTCAACACTGATAAATTCTCCGTAGCTGTTTGCACATTGTCTGTTTGAATGCAGTGATAGCTAATCAAAGAGCGTCCGCTTGGAAGAATGATTATCACAGTGTACCAACGGTTGAATGACTTCTCGCGGAAGCAAGTCCTTTGCTCTTCAAACTCAAGGTCAGTTTCGTCATAGATTATATGTGTTTTCTTTTTCGCTATGCAAAATAAATAAATAAATAAAAATAACATTATAATTAAAAAAAGTGCTCTATATATTTAAACGTGTCCCTCTTAGATACTGATGAACAAAGTGACAGTGTATACAGTAAACTTTATTTTTACACCGAATATTTAAATACTCGTAGTCCAATTAATGGAACGCACACCGTTTTTCCACTAGACCTTTCTGTTGACAGGAACATGCCATTTTTTATTTACTCGCAATACATGTTAACATTTT
Source organism: Metallyticus violacea (assembly GCA_030762175.1). Classification (NCBI taxonomy): domain Eukaryota; kingdom Metazoa; phylum Arthropoda; class Insecta; order Mantodea; family Metallyticidae; genus Metallyticus; species Metallyticus violacea. The sequence goes on along the minus strand of CM060845.1, from coordinate 57,005,462 downwards.
TGTTCCAGAAGTTAAATTATTCATTTAGATTCTTTCTGCGTTGTCATTATATAATAATTTCACATTTGGAAAAATATTCGTGAAATCTCCGCATAACTAAAAGACTCACTATCTTTGTAATCCGGTTTTATTGTTGGAGAGCTTTTTTCGACAGACGATGAAATGACTCACTGATTTAAAAAAAAATTAAAAACACGATTTATGTACATACCTACAACATTTACTTTTTGCATTTTTATTTAATTCCTTTTCTTTTCCTCAGTTACTATTTGTTTTAAAATCAGTCTCCATAGTGCTTATGACTAAACATCGGGATTCATAAGTACTTAACATTGAGTAAGGTACACTCAAATTAAAAGGTTAATACAAAGCACGAACACAAGCTATGAGCCATAGCCCATTAAACAAGATCCGATGAGTTACAGGGCTTAAGAGAAGATGGTAGTTTGTAGCTTGTGACCCATTGACTCCCTTCCTCTTGTTGTCCACAGTCCTGTATCAACATACCTTCACTTCGCTTCATTCCAGTTTTAGTGCTTAGAAATTCCATTGCATAATTGTGACCATAAATCTTTTCTCTGGGGATGGCTTAAATCCTTTTTTGCACATTTTATCATATCGGAATAACAATGCATAATGTCCAACATTGCAATTGCTTAAAACTTATTTTTGTCAGTTCATATGTGCTTATTGTTATCTATCACATTATAGAAGGCGCTTTTTCAAACAAGGTATCAACAAATCATCCTGCATTCTATATTCTGATGGTTTGTTTTGGGTGGGGTTTGATATTGAGGTTATCAGCATTTGACCAATACTTAAACATCCGTGTTTTAGAATGAATTTTTGAGAAATTTTATAAGAACTCAAGAGTCTGTTTTAACATTACAAAACGGTTTAAAACTTTCTGCAGTGCAAAATTGTATAGATGGTTTCCAGATTCATTTTTAAAGTCCCTATGACATATAAAAATTCCTTGTGCACATAATGCGTAATGGCTTTCATTGCAATTTTCTCGCGTTTTGAAATTAAAAGCATTTTGTTTCCTAAAATACTCCTTGCAGAGTTCCAATTCCTACAGACTGTTGATACTTGATACAGAAATTGACGATTAAAATTGTTTTTATTGAAAGTAGTTTTTAAATACTCTCCAAAAGAATCGTGTTCTTCAAAATGAACAAATGTTTAGGTATAGAAAATGTTACCTCATTTAAATAAACGTATACATAATGAACTGTTGACAAAGTGTAGCTACATTTTATATTTTATGTCATAAGAAAACTTTTTAGTAAGACACTAAAAGTAAATTTAGCAATAATTTTAAACCGCTTGGGCTACAATTAATATTTCAAATGCAACACGATAAACTTAAGCCTTACTTAGAAAATCCCTAGAATCCCTAGGTTAGTTGTGTAGGACTCATTTGTATTCTTGACACTTTTGCTCTATAAAAAAGTGTCATGAGGCAACGAAAGCTATTGCCAACATAAAAGCGAGAGGATAACGGAAGAAAAGTGCATAAAGAAGCGGTAGGGAAATATGGTTAAAAGCCTGTAAAATGAATAATAATTTAATGTTAATGATTACAATAAATTTGAAAATAATGTATTAATATATGAGCGACGTTGCAACGGATAACATTATTTCTAAATTACTAAGTTTTAGCCTTCAGCACTGTTTTCATAATAATTTTGCTATTCGTATAGCTAAGCAAACTCAATTAACCGCACATTAGTTATTAACTTATTACTGAGCAGTTGCTAATTCACACCTAACCTAGAGGTTAAATGTTTGATTTTTTTGGTTAGCACAGGTTGCAACTCTATAGATAGTATCAAAGCGAATCCTTATTTTAAAACAGTTCACTGGCAGTTATGCCAAACTGACTATGGTCTCCCGAGGACTTCAGAATGCATTGTATGACAATTTCATATATAATTTATAATCCGGTATGAGATTTCATCGAATTTCAGCCAGTCAAACTAACTGTGAAAATGAAGAATTGCATTACATTTGTGTTGTCCCTCATTGTGCATCATTACAGTAAATTAAAATGTTAATGTATTACAATTTTATCATATTTATAATTAAAGGGCATACTTTTCTTCTTGTTGTTTTATTTCTTGTTAGTATATTTGTCACATTTGTAAATAAATATTTTTATTTAAGAACACAATAGGTCACACCATATGTAAGTAAATTAACTATTTATTCACTGTTTCTATTTTCCTTAATTGGTTTTTATTTATATTCTATTCGCAAAGCAGGGCTGCCAAATACCCTTGCCAGGTTTTCACTTCCTTTGGATAAATCTACTCGCCCTTTTGAATTTATCGACAAAATTAAAACCTCTTTTAGTATTAACTATGACAATAAATTATTAAAATATGCTTACAAATCAAAATAGTATTAAAACCAACAAAACAATAGCTAGCATCAAAGGCATGCTGTTTACTACGTTTACATAATATTTTATCTGCGGTAAATTCTGATGATATGCCGTTATTGCGTTATTCAGTGTTTTTGTACAACTTTTATGGTGCATTCTGGGAGGTGCTGATCCATGCAGCAGCTAATTGCAGTTTAACATTTAAACAGCATAGTTCACGGATAATACGAACAACCAACGCAGCCGGCAGTTCAAGAAGTTTCGGTATAAATCCTACTCAGGTTATAAGCGTTAGATGCATAGTTACTTCTTTTGTTTAAGGAAAATATCAAGTAGCATAACTCATTTGAGAAGATAGTGGAAAATGTGATACTTCTGGCTTCCCCTCTCCAAAAATTTCTTGTCATTTTATAGTGTGTTTCGTATGGCGAGAAATATGGTAACGAAGAATGGTTAACCTTCCCTTGTGTAAAATTACACACTAGAAGTTATACGTTGCGCTTTAATTGTTTACGTTACTTTTACATATCACATAATTAGGGTTTGGGCTTATTTTTCCTACCTATTTTTCATTACGTACATTTTTATCACACAATTACATTTTTCATTTCTTCTATCACAGCTAGGAAGCAATCATTTTTCTGGTTGCCAGAAAATTACCAGAATGACCAACAGTAAAAATTATTCTTCTCTAGATAGAAAAGTTTATAATTATTTTTGCCACTACTACAGAGACCGTCCAGGATACTGATCGAAACGAGCGTCGGTAATTGAGTTTTTTTGCGAATTCAATAGCAAGTTCGACGAATTGTGCATTTATCTGCTGTTCTTTGAGAATTTTCAAAACAGTCAATAAAAGGGGAGGAAAAAACCGAGGGTCTATAATTTAGCTTTATAAGAACTCATTAGCAAATTAGAATAATTGCTTAATACGTTAGAATATGCTAGTTTCCTCGAATTCAATACTAAGTTAGGATACTTGTGCATTAGGTTAGGCTAGCCTTATATTTTATTATATCGTTCCTTCTGGATACAATTTTTTTAAATTCCCTCAGAGAACCATCAACCTATTTTTATATTAATTTCATTGCAAGTAAAATACTTGTGGTTAGGTTATATTACGTTAGCGTTGCTAATTTCGCACGCGCGCGCTTTCTTCTTCTTCTTCTTCTTCTTCTTCTTCTTCTTCTTCTTCTTCCCCCATAAGCTAGCATTCTGTCTCATTTCGCTATTTCAAATTCCCTGGGAAACTCGCGTTGCTAATGTAGTTTTTTAAGAAATAAATACAGTGTTTATTTGTTTATTTTTCCCTGCACTTCTGTTTGCACAATAGCAGTTTACTCATTTCACGTTTTTCTTCTCCGACAACATGGTGAGTAAACGCTTTTTGGTTAAAAAGAGGGTGTTTGGTTTACTGACTTTTGAATGGTTCATATAGATTTTTTTAGGGTACTTTACAAGGATTTTGGCGGCATTTTGGCAAATTATCTTAATTTTTTCACCGCGACTCACTCATACCGGAGTCCTATTAAACTTGATTCTATTCATTCCATTGCGTTTTATACCCGCAGTAGTCTATATTTGCAATGCAGTTTTTATTTTATATTCTTTACAAAATATTTAAAACTAGATTAGTCCGGATCCAGCTATTCCACCAGTAAGATGACGTGGTCTTCGAAACTTAAAACTGGAAGGCACTTTTGTTTATGAGTACTCAGCGTTGTAAATGGCAACATGGGGAACGGGTAAAAACAAAACAAATACGGTACAAGCGTATAAAATATGAGCGTGATGTTGGTTGTAACAAAACGTAACAGGAGTTGTAACAATGGCATTGACTGCCTAGCCATCACGAGGACCTCCCAGTCAGCTAAGGTGGTTATCGCAGTTTTTTATATCACCCAGAGGCACTAGTTGAAAACAAACAAGAGAATTGTTACCAAATAAACAATTTCCGTGCTTCATTAGGCCGTGTGCTTTCAAGTGCACTTTGAGTATTGACTTATTTTAATGCATATAAGACCCAACGGGGGAACCCAACCTAAACTCGTGACATTTCCTGAATACAAGAATGAATGCCGGATACATGAAGGAGATCTTGTTCAACATCATCCATCTGTAGTTATGAATACATAGGTTCTCGACGTTTCCTTGGATCTGCAGTATTTGCATTTATTTCCTTTATTGATCGGGGTAATTGTATTTTTTTCATTTGATAGTTATAAATCAAAATGAAATGCTTTGTCTCTAAATTCAGTTTATTATTTTAAGCATTTCATGTCTTTAATAACAATAACAATAATAATTATTTCGAAACATATGAGGGTAGGTTCATAAATTTCCGCCCTAACCATTTTCTAGGTATTATAGATATAAAAACTATATTTCACTTTTCAATATAGTTATCCTTTATTGCAATACCATTCTCACATCTTTGAATTAACATTTCAATCCCCCCCCCCACAAATAATTAGAAGTCTTGTCTGCAAAATGGGTATAAACAGCATCCATCACTTCTTCGTCACACTTAAGTTTCCTTCCTCGAAGATCCATCTTGAGTTTTGAGGAAATAGTCACTGGGAGCTACATCTGGGATGTATGGTGGATGGTTCATCTCTGTGAAGCCACATTTCTTCACAGTTTCTTTTGCAACAAAGGCTGCACAGGCGCATTGTCATGAAGGCGCACATCACACTCAGCTCTCCTCGCCTTTCTCTTTGATGGAAGCACATAGTCTGTGCAGTAGGTCAGCATAGCACTCCCCATTTAATATGGTGTTTCTCTCCTTGAAGTCAATGAAGAGTATTCCTTTACAGTCCCAAAAGATTGTGGCCACGATCTTCTTGGTAGACTGAGTGGCCTTATTCTTTAGAGGCGGTGCATCGCCAGGTTTACGCCACTCCATTGATTTTCTTTTGGACAAGGGAACATGGTAGAGGACCATAGTTTCTCCTGTAACAATGGTTTACAGAACGTCTTTCTCTTTGCTACGCCAGAGCCCCAAAAAATGCCTGAAAACAGATGACTCGTTGCTGTTTTTGGACTGAGGAAAGATAAGGCTTTTGTGAAGGCAACAATTCTTATCAGCGAGGCCAGAAACTTATGGACCTACCCTCGTAAATTACAGACATTTATAGCTTCATACGAAAACTAAAAATTTTAAATACGTAAACACATTCGTTAAATTCAGACTACTATATAGAATGGAATGGGACTCCCATAGGAAGCTGTCTTTTCTCCTGTGACTGCTTTCCATTGTGCCAGATTTCTCACGATTCTTGTTCAAGTGCTGCAGTTTCTTTTTGAACTCGTTCGCCCATCATATTTTTTTCCCGAACATTCTTAATTTTCCTGTCCTTGTACCCTTTTGTTGCAGAAGTCGAGCTGTCTGGGTTTAATAGGCGTACAAGTTCTATTCAACTCCATTTAAGGATATGTTTATGTCAGTCTTTCAATTCTTCTGATGTTGCCGTTCATTACTTTGTGCCTCTATGTGATATTCATCTTTCTTTACATTTTTCGCTAACATTTATATTATATTACTTGTGATCAAATAACATGACCGGGAGAACGCCTACACAATATGTTTCTTAATTTTGATGCTCATTGTTGGTCTAATTAAACGAAAATCAAGCTCAAATGCCTCCATACCGATGTGATTCTTAATGTTATAAAATATTAACATTGTTTGGGAAACAAATACGCAATTAAATATTTAAATTGGTTGTTATAATCGTAATTGTAAATTATAGATCAAACTAAATGTTTTATGGCATAGTATATAAAGAATACAGACAAAGAAAATTCTAGGTCACAAGAAATTGACATTTTAACTTAATACCAAATTACCTGAAGGTCATTAAACTTAGATATAAATGTCAGCACTGTCAGAGCATAGATGAAAAGAAGAATTTTCAACTGAGAATCTGTGACAAAAAATATGTATTCTAACTTAATGCTTTATTTATTTTTTCTTTGTTATGTATATTTTTGGAACTAAAGTGCATTCAAAGAAATTATCCCTGGTGCTTGAGAATATTTTACGAGAAGATAAAGTTTCATTAGTGAGAATAAAAAATGTTTCATAAATTCATTTAGCGAGCAGGTTGTACGCTGATCACTTGAGATGTTAAAGAGCTTCCGTAAATAAACCAAACCTAAATCCGAGCAGGTTGTTAATTCTTTTAGATTTTGGTTTTCTTAAATACAAAACATCAGTTTTTTAATTACTATATGGTACATTTTCAAAGAAAGTTTGAGTTTTACGGCCTCACACATTTTTTTAAAATCTGCAAATAGTTGCGTTTACAGCAATAATATACAAAAGTGATGGGTACATACTCTTGAGGTTTTTATCATGACTCGTTCTAATTTTCTTAATTGCATTTGTCATTTGCATAGCTTTAGGTGTTTCTATTTGATTCAACAGCATTAGGCACAGTCTTTTTCTATATCTCAGTTTGTATTTCTAAAATGTACTTCCCTTGCACATGAGCTTTAGTAGATATGCTAATAGGTGGCATATACATATATCTTAATATTTTTAAAAAATGTGGCTTAGAATCTTGTTTTTCTGTGATCTTCATATATCATGTATTAGTAGTTTAAATACGATATTGAATTCTGCACGCACAACTCATTTGGCGTTATGACCCGGGTGAGTCTTGTCCTGCCTCGGCGATCTCTGCATCCTCCACCTCCGTCTTACGACTTCATTGATAGAGGGCAGTGTTGCAGGGGGGGGGGGGGGCATGTGATCAGCATGCCGGTACCCCGCCGGTCGCCTATGATGTAACTTTCGTGATCAAAATGACGTACACATACATTCATTTATACATACATAGTATATATTTCCATTTCTGTTTAAAATAAATCTTTGGCAGTTATTGAAGCAACTTTTCAGCATGTATACTTTGACAGGTATAAATTAAGTAAACTTCAGCTAGAAATTTAGATGTCAATCGTTAAGTTTTTTGAAATGAAGTATCTCTGTATATCCCTCTCTTACCTGTTTCTCCCACTCTCTTCGTCTCAGTTTTATTTTCCCCTCTTTATTTAAATACTCCATAGTCACTGTCACCTTTTAAGCACTTTAGGTATTTTTTCAAAAGAATCGTGTATTTTAATTTCATAATTAAACAAGCAAAAGTTTTTTTTTTTTTATATATGGTTTTACAATTCAGATTACGGAAATGTTTTCAGGCCCGTTTTTCATTCATTTACTAATTTTTGTACAGCATGTTTCAACACCCACTTGCTCACGGAGTTATTATAGTTTTTGCTGTTAACATTTTAAAGCTTATTTATTACGGCCTTTGTTTTTAGTGTGTAATTAAGTTACCTTTTATTAAGTACTGTTTCAAAATGCAGTTGATTGACTCCGTCACGTGACGAAGAAAATTGAAGGTAGTAAAGAGTAAGCTGTAAGGGCTGCAACACACTCACACAATAGAGAGTTGGCATGAATGAGAATGGTCCACCCACTCTCGCATTGAATACACAGGAGTGGTCCTTCTTCACTTTTAACGTCGGCCGTGTAATGACTGAATTTTCTCCACTCCAGAAGGTGTTTCGTACATCTCCAGGGGTTCTAAACTTTCCTTGACGTGGACTGAAGATGTAACTCAAAAGTTTAAAATCTTTACTTTATATAGTTGGTCATCACTGTTTTACATTTTACACTGTTTTAACATTAAACATAAACAAAAATGTATCAATATTTGAATTTTTACTGTAGTGTATCCTCATACAAAAGTAATAATCACAACAATAACATTATATTAAAAAGTATGTAAACGCATAATTATTAATATTAATAATAATTAACATAAAAATGGCACAACATTACTGATGAATTTTCATTCCTGAATAAGATCCATGATATTGCATTTCACTTACAAACCAGATATATTGGACTTAATAGTAGAAATTTGTATTGTGAAGTTCTATTCCTTTGTTTTTCTAATCGGTTTCTGTACATTTTTTTTAAGATAAATGAGCGTAGAGAATTATTTTTCACACAAATAAGTTGTTAAAAGGCATTGATGCTCTAATGGTCTTCTTTGATATTTCGGGAAAGTCTAGCGAGTTAGGCGAGCCCCAGTCTATGCAGTTCGCTGCCGAAAGCTGCTCGCTGTTGCTAGGGAAACTATGATAACGGCTTACCCGTTTGAAAGTCGTCTTCAATTTTATTGTAATTAAATTTATCTCGATAAATACACATTGCAAATTTTGTGTTTGTATCTATACATTCAAGAGTAAATGCTGTAGATACGAGAGTTGGAACTTAAATAGTGGCAACTATTTATTTACAACCAATACAAAAGAGTTACATATTAGCAACTTTTACTGTCCTTCAATGTAGTCGCCAGCGTTGAGTATAACCCGTTGCCAGCGATGTGGAAGTCGTAGTATGCCTTTAGCAGAGCCTGTTCTCTTGATGATGCAGATGGAGCGGTCTACTGCCTGTCGACTCTCTGGAACACTTCTGAAGCGAATGCCACGAAGTGGTTCCTTCATCTTCGAAACCAAATCAAAGTCACAAGGACTTAAAATCGGGGAGTATGGTGGATAGTACAGTACTTCCCAGCCCCATCGACCGAACAAATCAATCACAGCTTGAGCTGTATGCGCCCGAGCGTTGTCATGCAAAATGATGGGTGGATTCTGCAGAGAGTGTTGCCGCTTCTTTCTCAAAGCTGGTCGCAGGTTGGTGCTCCAAAAATGAACGGTAATATTCAGCATTGACGGTCTGCCGTGGAGGAATGTAATGCGTTAGGATAACACCATCACAGTCGTACACGAGAATCACCATAACTTTCACCGTATTGGGGCTCTGACGAACTTTCGACTGACGCCATTCTTTCGATTGGCGTTTCAGTTTTGGCTCATACGATTTGTCCCATGTCTCATCCAGGGTTATGATACGGCGTAAGAAAGTCTCTCATTCGCGCTCATAGCACTCCAAGTGCGTCTTAGCAACGTCGTAACGCAACCATTTCTCCATTTCCGTCAAATCATGCGTAACCCATCGTGATGCAATTTTTCGCATGCCCAAGCGTTCCTTCAGGATGTGAAGCACAGTCGCTAATCCGGTTTCTTGGGCGAACTCACGAATCGTCTGGCGTCGATCACTATCCAGTAACGCGGTAAGAGCATGCACTTCTTCTTCACTGACGCTCGTAGGACGACCCGATGAATGTCTGCCACAGTTTGCCGACCATCTTTGAAGGCTTTTACCCAACGTGCCACTGTTCTGTAAGGAAATGCACATTCCCCGCAAGCCTCTTGAAGACCTTTATGACACTGTCGTGCTGTTCGACCTCTGGCACATTCAATCTTGATCCAACTCCGTTTTTCCTGTTTCGAAAATATAGTGACAACAGTACGTTAGACCGCTAGCTCACAAGTGAGTGTGTTTCTCTCGATGGTGCGCACACAGGTGATGTGGGAAGAGAGAGCCCATTTGCTCTGAGAAAAGATAGGTATGTAAACAACGTGCGCTATCAGCGACAATAGTAGATTCCGTTGTAGCGTCTCCACAGCCGTGTTGCCACTATTTAAGTTCCAACCCTCGTAGTACTCTAATGCTTTCGTAGCCTCCTGGAAGGGCCTCACGAAACTCCGGTCGCACAGTTTGAGAATTGATCTACGTACATACGAAGATTATTCTGGATGTAAGGATAAAAATGCCACTTATGATTACTGATTACTGATTGATTGTCACCATTATCATCATGAACAACATAGCGTACTTGGCCTTCAGGTTTGTTCCTTTTCATAAAGATTTGCGATAATTTAAGTTGATTTAGAGTAATTAAAACTGAATTAGAATGCATCTGTCATCTCTACATGGGTGGACCTACATCTCTTCTCCCATCTCTGTTAAATCTAATAATCTGTCTATAGTTTCATAATTAATAATGGAGTCTTACCTCTAAATCCTATTGCTTTAGTCTTTCTTGTTGGGGTTTAAAGGTAACACTGATTCGCTGTTAAGTTGAAGGTTATCTTCTGAAATAGCAGGTTGTCCACGCACAATAACGTGTTCAGAGGAGTAATATTTATTATAAAAGAAAAATTAATATTCATTTGCAGAATATTGATTATTTCGTCAATATACACATTAAATTAAAGACGACAGAAAATACCCTTCTCCCTCTTGTTATTTCTCTGTTTTTTATTTTTTTATTTATTTATTATTATTATTATTATTATTATTATTATTATTATTATTATTATTATTATTATTATTATTATTATTTTTTTGCATGTTTTGATTTTGTGCCTACATATAATACGTTGTACGACTCTGATTGATTAATTGATTTGTAATAAAACAACAATAGTAAGTCATATGGTCAATTTTAGAAACAACAAATAAAATTATATACTGCTATAGTATTACTGCATAATAAACAATTAAATTATGTTAAGTTTAAAGCTAGTAGTCCCAATTAGGTTTTTCCCTAAGTACATTGATTTTAACTTTTTCCAACATTAATTTAGGAAATCCTTTCTTCCATTATATTTCTAAACGGTTTTCCTCTCTAAAGTCGTTACGAATTAAAACTATCTTTAATACATCTCAAAACTATACAGTACAAGATGAAAGAGAACTCATTAAAAAGTTAAGGACAGTTCTATTCGATAAAGGAACAAAAATGCCTGATACAACTTTGACTTTCTACAAGTCCTTAGCCAAAAAATAATAGTTTCTGTCCTATTTTCTGTGTGTTGTGTTGAAGTGTCCACGTATAAACCATTTTTAATTTCATAAATTACTTTCAAAGGCTTAAAGGGATTATTTCATTTGTGTGACGCCTTCGAAAATCGGCCAATGAAATGAAACAATATTTTGACTTTTTGACTAATCACAGACCAAAATTGCAATGAAATTATCAAAAGGTTTTATCAAATCTCTTTTATACGCGAAGAGTATTTGTCTTATGGTCAATGTAGTCAATTGCAAATCTCCATAATATAATTTCCTGAGCACGCAAAACTGACTACTCTTTTGTGTTTCCAATAATTGCACATTTAACTAACTTAATGTGTTTTCACTCAAGCAATTTGTTTTGCGTATTCAGTCAAACAGGTTTGTAAATTATGTAGCAAAACCTGCCAAGTAACCATAAAATTTAATAAACACATTGTTCAGAGTGATAAACTGTTATCTCTGTTTTACTTTTCTCAGTAAATCGAACAGTAATAGTCGACTTTCGTCTATTTCAGTTTCAGGGTTTCTGAGTAATATAAACATACAGTTATTACAATATTTAGGCCAAATTTACGAGAATTGTATTTAAATTCTTATTTTATTCGTGAAACAGTCTTAATAAATAATATCACTCGAGGGTCTGAACTTTCCACTATTCACTAGGCTCGTGAATTTATCGGCAATCTCAGACCCTTTTGTGATATTAAACCTGGTCATTTTGCGTTAGCTGTAATTTATAAGTGCGTGGATGCAAACAAACGAACTTTGATGTGCACATAGTATAATTTATTTATTTATTATTTAATGTCCAATGCCAACTACCACCACAGTCTTCGAGTTGGTGAATGAGGCATGAGCCCGAAGTTCCGAGCTTCTAAAGTACTTTGAGGGTAAAGTTCTTGGGAAAAAAAAACGTGTCACTTAGAATCTATACTTTTGGAACCGGCTTCCAACTGACGCAAGGCACAGAGGCGGCATACCATGCTGTTTATGGAAAGTTGTACTGACAGCAGGTTAAATGTGTTCACGAGGTCAAGATTTGAAGGGAAGGGAGATTCACTCGTGTTATAGAGCAGGTACAGTAGTTACAATTAAGCGATCTTGGTATGTGTTTTGCAATAAAGTAGTAATTTATCAAAACCACAAAAATTACAGGAAAATGTTTCCATACTTTTCTGTGCTCTACTGAGAATCTTTGCACTATATATTATTTTAGCAATGGCATAGTAAAAATTATTGCTTTAACATGAGTGATTATGTTTAATGTATACAAGCGAAACTGTAAAAAAAAAAAAAAAAAAAAAAAAAAAAAAAACAACAACAACTTTTCTTCAAGTTATAATAAATGCTTATTTAGCAGAAAATAACTTCATCATTCACCTAATTTCCCTACTTTACTGTCCACCTACCAGTACCTCTATTCTTTCGCAACGTTTTTTTTTCTTTTTTCTTTTCCTACTTTCTAATCAATATTTGCATGGGTGCAAGTACAGCCACTATCGTACAGTCTGTTGAGTTCAATCCTTTACCAATAACTGGTGAAAAGTCGTGAATATTTCTAAAGAAAACTTTACATTGTCATTTTCACATGCTATAAGCTAAGTGAAAGAGCGAAAAAATCCACGAGTTCTTGGTAGCTGTCCATTGTGATCAAGTATGTTCATTTGATACCATTCCATATAGATTCGATCATTTGAAGAAGGGCGAGAGACTTTGAAAGACAACCCTCGCTCTGGCCGGCCTCTGGAAGTTGTAAATGAGAAAATAAAAGATCGAGGCGCTAAGTGGAGGAAAATCGACATATCACTATGGAAATGGATATGGATATCAATGCTGGCAGCTTTGACAGTGTACTACATGAACATTTAAAGTTGCAAAACATCTGTGCAAAATGGGTTCCACATCCCCTAGTCAATGAAAAGAAGAAGAAGAAGGAAGAAGAAGAAGAAGAAGAAGAAGAAGAAGAGGAAGAAGAAGAAGAGGAAGAGGAAGAGGAAGAAGAAGAGGAAGAAGAAGAAGAGGGGGAAGAAGAAGAAGAGGAAGAGGAAGAACAAGAACAAGAACAAGAAAAAGAAGAAGAAGGGAGTGTAAGGAAACTGCTGAGCATGTTTCAAACAAATGATCCTGAAAGTTTGAGAGGTATATTCACTGGTGGCGAAAGTTCGTTTTATTACTACACTACCCCAAATAAGGCTCATAATTGCGTGTGGATAAATGAGATGGCCCAGACCAGTTGTCCTTCGACAAGATTTTCGTTTTCAAAGCGAATGTTCAATGTTTTTCTCAACTATGAAGAACCGTTAATAGTAGACTGTATGATTGCAGAATACTATGGCACCTACATTTTGGAATCTTTATTTGAAGAGGTGAGGCGGCGGCGTCCAAAGACAGAAATTTCAAGGCTGTTGCTTTCGCACCACAATGTATCTCCTCACAGAAAGCTGCAAATTTGAGAAAACTGTAAGTAGCGTAAGTCCAGTTGCTTGGTCATCCACTCTACAGCTTTGACCTTGCGCCTTGCCACTTCTAGTTGTTTCATCTTGCATTGCTGGAAAATCTTTTTAACGAATGTAGGACCTTGCTCAAGCTATAAATTCAACTCTGTTGACACTATCTCAGTCCGAGTAACGCAGTACGTTTGACAAGTGGTTGCACCGTCTACAACTGTGTGTGGAGAGAGCACTTTAAAGAATTGTGAGAATAAGTTTTCAAATTCAGTCCTTAGCGTGGACTTTAAAGTGACACTTGCAAAACGTTTTGAATGCCTCGTAATTATATGGATACTTTTTTTTTTCCCCTCCATTCTGATTTGAACAGCAGTCAATCAATAGAAAATCTTGTATCGCTTGACTAAAGTACACCAAAAGTGTGCACAAAATGCTTCGCAATTGTGTTTTCCAGTTTCCAAAAGAATTAGCAATGAACGCATAATTAATTCCATGCATGAATTGCTTTTCGATTGATAAAGTTTCTTGAATGAAGCAGCAAACAACTTGATATAGACGTACATAATGTTGTCTATACATTTAATAATGCTATTGGAAACTTTTACGACTTGTGTCCCTTTTTCATTGACCTTCTCCGCTGCTTGGCGCCATATGTGACAGCAAGAGGAGTGGCATTTTTGTCTCTTCGCCTAATGCAGCCTACGCTACTCAAGAGCTGTAGAATGTGTATATTAATCGGCCAACAACATTCACACACAGCTAAGCAAATTACGATGCAAAGAAAGGAGGATTTAGAAGAATTTTCATTCCCTGGCTTACAGCTTACAGTTTCAGGATTCAAATAGACAACCACCATCATTAGCTACATGGTTTTTTCAAAGACGTACATTAAAAAAAAAAAAAAAAAAAAAAAAAATCATCCTAACTGGCCACAGCTAGTTCTGTGGTTTTCAATTTCGCTGTTAATTAAATATTTGTGCTTTTTTGGCGGACGGTCGTGTTTCTCGTCTATTCCGTATCTCGCAGTTGCTCTTAAAAAGTTCGCGCTACTGACCTCCAAGCTTTTGTAGAATTTTAATTGAATTTCTATTGTTCAGGCTGAATTCAACATTCTTCTTAATATTCCACGTGTCCTTTGGAATCTCTAGTTTCCCTCTTATATTGTCTTAGGAAGTTGCATAATAAACAATTGAATTTATTAATCTTTTCTGTTTCTTATTATCATTTGTTTTAACGGGGTGTTTTGTTACAAAGCCACCAATGTTGTTTTTACAGTAAAAATGTTTTTATATCTTATCAGCACATCTTTGTTGTCTACAAATAGCACCATGTCATTTGCAAATAAAATTGTATAAAGCTTAACGTCGCCATTTTGAAGTGTTTAGTAATATCAATGTGCCGTTGTTTAAGTGTATAGTCGAAGATAATCGATATTCTTATTCTGTTACCTTTTTCAATGCATATTTATCATCTATAAAATAGGCTCTAAGGAAAATTTAGTCCTAATTTTTGTTATTAGGCTTTAAAAGCTATTAATATAGATAGATTTTAATATGAAATGCTTTAAAACGCCTGTTAAAAGATTTTAAGGTTGTAAAAATTTACTTACATTTTAAAGTTGCTGCATTTCGCATTTCATGTTTCTTATTCCCCAATGTACTTCAGAAAAAAACAAATCTTTTAAATTTGACATTACTCAAGAATTTAGATAATTTATTTAATGGCGAATATTTTTGGAAAAAGTAATCTTAAAATGTTCAGGACTCATTTTGAGACAACAAGTATAGCATGAGACAGATCTATATCGCATATTTTCCCCATATCGTATTAATATGTTAATGCTCAATTTGGTGAAAATTATAAATCTTTCATCCTATGGAACATTGACCAGGTGTATTAGTATGCCGGTAGAGCATCCAGTGATAAAAGATTGAACAAATTTGCAAGATTTAGTAATGTCGCCTGTGAGTACTCTTAAACAATGTTTACTAAATGATCTGGAAACCTATTTTTTCCCATTGATCCCAAATTTATTGCGATTTAACTTATCGAGAATTGAGCCTATACTTAATAGGGAAGATTGAACATAAGATTTTTCATTATAAAAGCACAGTGTGTATAGGATGCTGTTCTTCGGCCAATAAACACACTTTGATTTTAATTACTCGCTAATAATAATAGGGCATATCTTTTTATACAGTGGTTAGTATGTTTATGCGCCAACAATATTTATTTCCATTTAAAAATATCTACAATACTTCTTCCCATTCTTTTTGTATAACATTCCAGAAGACGGTAAACTATTTGGAGACTTAATATTAATGTGACAAACAAATAAGTGCTCAAAATTTAATTTTAATCCGTTAGTGCCTGGGATCTTACATATTTTTTCAATTGTGATGGTCTACATACTCTTGGGTATCTTATCGATAAGGATTATGTTTTTTTTTATTTTGCATCATATCAACATTTTTATAAGTTTTGTTTTGATATACTGTCTAATCTAACACCCCCCCCCCATGTCTTCAATTTCTTCATATTTATTTACTTTATATGTTGTAAGATAGTTACACTTCTGCTAGCTCCTTTTGAAGACCACCATTAGCTACAAAACTAACATTTTTCCGTGTACATTTCTTTAGTCTAGAGGGATTTTATAAAGTCATTCTTTTTCCTTCTATAAACAACGTTACTAACTATATACTTTTAACATCTTTCCGCTGTTTATTCTCATATATGTTTTACTTGTGCTTCTTCATCAGTTTTAATTATGCCATCTTAAAGTTTTCTTTTTGTTGTTCTATGTTCATTCCAGTGGTCTAATGATCTATTCATAGTTGCAATAAAAGATTACAATAACATTTTTACTCTAGGGCGCATTACCTATGAATTTTCCAGATTCTCTGTGGAATTAAAAACATAGCAATAGATGAGGTAGAAATGATCCAAATCCTGTTTTATATAAAAATACAAAAACAATATAATATATAATATGCAAATGAAAATACGTTGAAAATAAAACACGATATATCCTGATATCCTTTCGGTTTATTTGATATTGGCTTGATATAACAGGCACAGGTAAACTATAATGAAGCTTAAATAATTTCAATAAGGCTAAGGCTTTTTACTGTAGGTGCAAGTATGTGATATACCTGAAGATTGACTCATTTTATGGTGACAAAAACAACATTGTAGATGGCAATTATATCAACTGCGTGCTTTTTATGTCTAATTACGAGCATTTAATTTAGAAAACAATTTGTTGTTAAAAATTAATTAAGTGAGATAGCAAGTCTTAAAACATTAATTTTGTTATTTTGGCTAATGAGTGTACAATTTAGAATTAAAATTAGATAATTCATTAAGAGAAAAAATGTATGGCACGATTTGATAGGAATGAGATTTTTTGCTCTTATTTACAAAAGTTTCTCTTTGAGGAAAATTTCGATTTATCAGAATGATCTAAAGTAAATTAAATGATGAATTTAACTGTAGTAAAATAATACAGGTGTCAGAAGAAAGAATTTTTATAAAAATAAATTATAATCTTAATAAAAATGTCTCTCCAATTACTATTATTAAAATGCGGAAGATTTTTAACTCTACACATTGACTGACAAGTGAAAATATTAAACAAATTTCAGTTTAGGAATAATGCATCTAAATGAATGTGTACTAATGTTTATTGTGTCACACTTAAGTGTTGTGCTTGGAAGGGAAAAAAGGTAAATAAACGAAATATGAATACTTTTTTTTTCGTGACCCTTTGAATCAATGCGGGGTAGAGGTAATTCAGTTTGTGTGTCGATACGCATGACGTGCTAAATGAAGCAGAAATGCAACATAGTTAGGTTGTAAAACGCAGAGTTCTTTTGAATGAAGGAAATGAACGAGAGCTGTCACAAAACCAATGAATGCTTGAAGACTTTTGTGCTAGTTTCTTTCTATTTTACACAAAGCTTTCGGACAAAACTGGAAACCTTTGTTACACACAACTTTATTTAGCTGTCTCTGATAATTGTCCAGGGACACTTCTGCCCGGCATCTGTGATCTGTTTTCTTGTACAAAAGACCAACTGTTGCCCTTTTCAAATCCGTCAATGGCTTCTAGTACATTTCCAATACAATACAACATACGACAGGTTTTTAGTTAAGAAATAAAAAGAGACATTGTTCTTGATTTCTTTACAGCTATATGGCTGTCTTTTTATTATATTGTTTTGTATACAGAAAGATATTTGCAACTTCCTTTTCATTCACCCATTCTACACATTTTTGGTTTCATGAAAAGACAAGGGAATTTCATCGTCCTCTTGTTGATGTATCACCCTGTGGCAAGTGTGTTGAGGGCGAGTCTGACAACTGATACTCAAGAATAGAGGCAGCGCTTCCGGTGTGAAATCAAACGCCGAGATATTTTCATCTGCTTCCTGCTTTTAACGAGCTCCTTTGTACGGTCAATAATACTGATCAGTAAATGAATCAATAACATATCCGTATTTTTAACGCTATTACTGTCGGCAATTTAGTCAGTAGTGTTGGGTGTCCTCATTATTTAAAACGCATTCTGATAAAGACGTTCAATTTACACAAGGTTACATTCATATACATCCGAGCTGAAACAGCGGCACACGGCTCACCAAGCCGAGCAATGCAGGCTCCTTTGAAAGTAATAAATTATTGGGTGCTATGATCATGAAGGCATACTTAATCTTATGGGATAAATACAACTTACTACTTTAAATTCTTGGGAGAGCATTTGCACCCACCTTACATCATAAACGACCTCAAGCTACTGGACATAGGTCTTTTGTGTTAGATGATAACGATTTGTTAACATGATGCAATTGGGAAGTACTGCAACGCCCGCCAAATTTACCAAATATGAACATTTGTGATTATGACTTGTTTTCTATCAAAGAACTCTGCGAAGCATTCGTTTTCAATCAAGAGTTGGTATTCAAAGATCTTTAGATTGATCAGTGAGTGAGATATCCAGAAAGGATGCTACAAATGGAGTGCGCCGTCGTTCATATATTTGGCAACGGGTTACATCACTGGGGAATATATTTAATTATGTAATGCCAAACGTAACGTAAATGCATTTAGTGCTAAACAGTAACTTGACATTACTAGTATATTGTAATACTTTATATATTTTATATAGCAAGAGAACTAATCCAAAGATGACTAATTTATTACAATTCAGTCGAATAGATGTCTTCATTGTTTTTCATCCTGTAGTTTTTTATTCAGAGAAAGCTAAACGAAACATGAAATAATGAACTGATCTCTTTAGTTTGTTAACCTTTTTAATGTTCTATAAACTGCAGTCTTTTGAACAGTGAATGAATCGAAATGAAAGATTTGGAATTACTTTTCATTGTTACAGTTTAAAGAAAAGGAAGCCGAAAGTATGTTAAAGGGATTACCTTATGAATGTAATGTATTTTGTTTTCTTTTGTTTATACAAAGAATATTTTATATGCGAGTATCACTCCTCCTATGGGTAGATATTATTAAACGTATGAAATATCAATAGGTTAGAAAGTTATAGTTTACTTAAATTACAGATACTTACAAATGTTCAATGTGTAACCAGTGTCACGCGGTATATGTACACATATCCAAGTGATATCTCTTGCCACATACGGTGCAGCACGTTAACGTCTATTTTTTCGATGGCAGTAAGTAACTCTGGCATGCACGACAAATACTGGTGTAAACTTGGAAAATTTGTCTAACCATTAGTACCGCACAGTTTTTTATAATAAATTGTTTCTTTATAGTGCATATACATATTTGTTCCATTTGTTTAGAATAGACCTATATTTAAATTTTAGTAAGTTCTAAAAAGCAACTCATTTGCCGGCTAGGCATTTGAGTTCTGCATACAGGCGGCAGAAGGCAATAACATAGTTAATTTGAAATGCTGGCACCGGGAATCAGCAGATCATATTATGCTGAATAATGAAAATGAAGATGAGAGTGAGATGATAATGGAGCAACTGCGAAATGAGTGGCAAGGGAAACCGGAGTACTCAAAGTAAACGTGCTTCTGCATCTATTCGTTTGCCACAAATCTCGCTTACGGTCGCTAGTACGGAACCATTTTGCTTGCAACATTAAAAAGAAAATCTTAAGCGGAAGGGCTTGCATTAAAAAATAAGCGCAACTATAAACCAAAATGTAAATTTCATCACAAAATTAGAAAAAAGAAATCGGATGTGAAGTGGTACAACAATAATATATAGGGTGGCTTAAGCGGTAACTCGTACTCTGGAGGTTCAAATGCCTTGGGGCAGTCCATCCTGACCTCTTCATGGTTTCGACTAGTCGCTTAGAGTTTGAAGGGATGGATTTTTCCTTTTCATAAATTCTCTGCTCTGACTCTCAACATGGTCGAAAGTGCCAGAGCGAGTTGATGGTGTCTTTCGCTTTGCAAAAGCTTCTGCCCTGACGTCTGATGTGGAAGCTGGTCTTCTGAGGGGTTCGAACACCTTAGGGGACATTCTACGACCGCGCAGTCACCGTCTGAGGATCCTGCTTAGCCAACGTCTCCCTCACCTCATCCCTTCCTCACGGAGGTGCCTTCATTGAAGGTGTAGGCACAAACTGCTATCATTGAACAAGGCTGAAGTACCCTCTTCCGCCCCAAGTCCATCAATAATAGAATATATTATTCAGAATGAACTTAGTTTTTCAACTTTAGTTTTCAGTTCAATATTTCTAAAATTATTTCATATCTGGGCAATCTAGTGGTAGAAAACTATTGTTATAACTTTCGTAGCTCGATATGTTATTGTTGAAAACTTATTCTGTCGGTTAAGATGGCAAAGATGGGATTATTCTTTGTTAATGAAAAATTGAAGAGAATTAGCGTATTGCTTTACATGTATTTTAAACATGAATTGTGAGATTTAACTAATGAGCCCAGAGTTTAGTAAGTATAAAGTAATGTCCGTCTTATGAATACAAAACAAAATTCTTGGAAAATATTTCATATAATTTGACCTTACGCATGTGAAAAAGAACTCACTCCCATGGATGGTAAACTAAATGCTGTGGTGTTTTTTGTTTGTTTGTTAGTTAGTTTTTATTATGTCATTAAAGCCCGCATGTGCGGTTTCCTATTGTGATGAGTCAAAAGTATTAATCGTGGCACAAATGAAGCTGGTGTTTGTTAGCACTATCATTTCCCAGGTACCCAGGACTCGCCAATACTAGAGTCACGGCTGTGCAAAGGTTACGCTCACTTTTCAACTGAACTGATCGTAGATGGCTGGTTGATGCAGTCTTCAATAAAAACTGGTATTTTTACCATTGTCATGATACTATCCAAACGAGCCGTGGTAATGAAACAGGTAGTAGACGAGTGGTATGTAAGCATGCACAATCCCTGGCTTCCATTAGCCTTCTGCAACTACCGCATTACAGTGTTGAACCAATGTATCTGGTAAGAAGCGATCCTTGCAAGATCATCTCAGACACCCTGCGTTTTAACGCTCACAAATTACAGTCATTATAAAAGGGTACAATATAGCTCACTCCTCCGGTTCGATACTTACAGCATCTGGAAAAGCTATACTTCATACGACGGTTAAACATATTGAATGGAAGGGAAATTGTTGATTTAATGACTTAAAAGGCGGTTTCTTGTGTTAGTGGAAACGTATTTCTCATTGGATTGCTGATAGCGTAACTAAATTTCCTTTGAATGATGACTACCTTGTTAGGAGAGATGTAGGTAGCCGGAACACTATATTTGAAAAATGTGCAAAAGTCATATACCTACTCCAGGCTGCGCAGAAGTTGAGGAATGTGATTTCTGAAGTTTACTTACTAGTGCTTGATACATTTCTTATTGTAATATATTTATCATTCGCTTTGGTTGTCTTATTCATTTGTCAGAGGTACGTGTAAATACAGAGATAGTAAAATCGTCTCCGAAGTTTTAAATGTTACTTATATATAATAATGAAACTGTCATGATAAATTAAGCACAAAGATACACAAAAACGATTAACATTTTTTTATTTATTTCAAATATATTCAATGTAGATGTTCTAGGACTTCTTTGATAGCGTTATCGCACAAACTGCATATTCACATCAGATTTTGGCAGACATGCGTTTGATTCCTCTTGCACAGACAACCAGAATATTTAAATTGAGCAAGTCATGCATGCACGGTTAGATTTATCTGTCAATGGATACGGTTGTATTTCAATGTTACTTACTCTCCTGCAATCCATGCACACAAAATTCCTTCTCCGCTGCTGTGGTCCCCTTTTCATCCCCTTTTCTGATAATCAAACAATCGAACTATGTTCATCGAGGACAATATAAATACAAATTTCCAGTTTCCTCGCATCATGTCAATGCACCAAGAACAAGTCAATATTTAGAAACCACTGCTTTTTTAAAACTCTGGTTAAGTCTTTAAGTTGCTTCACACGTATTATTAATATTAACGTACATAAATTTGGATTCTTTGTCTTCTGATTGTGGCACTAGAACTAATACATTCTTTTATATTGCAAATAATCCTAAATCTCGTTCCCTGTACTAACACTGTTCTTTCGCATATTAAACATCATAAATATTTATTATTATTATTATTATTTAACAAAAAGAAGTACCTGCTTACTACCAATAAGGAGACGAGAAATGAAAATAGTGTTTTTGAATTCTAATATTTATAGCCTTAATACAGGAGTTATTAGTATTTTTATTCATTATATTTATTTGATAATTTCCTTTGACATTTTATAAAGTAAAGAGTGGTTGTATAAAAGCTCAGTATGAGACGCTTTAAGGCTTTTCTCTAACGATCTGAGAAAAAAACTTCAATTTGATACACCAGTCAAGATATTGATCCATGTAGTTTCGAACCTGCGTCTTTCATTTATTATTATTATTATTATTATTATTTATTATTATTACTATAACTATACACAATGCCCCTTTTATCTTGCTCACCCAAAATCTTTTTTATGCGTCAAATGAAAATTGTTTCAAACAAAATTAACATCCAGGGGAGAGTTCTTGCTGAGAGTATATTTTTTATCTCCATTAATGTAGGAGATGCGTCATAGACATTTGTTTTTTTTTTTTTTTCTAAGTGGCACCATGTACATTTTATTCAAGAATACATTTACCTCCAAGAGATGTTCAAAAATATATCACACTGTATTATTTTGTCAAGAAAGCAATACATGTGCAAACGGTAAGGAGTGCACAGTTATTGAAGAAACCGAACTATTTAATGCCTTTGTTGTGCAAATTACTTACCAATATAGTATTGTAGTAGAGTTCTGGGTTTTGTTTATTATTTCCGTTTCATGTAAATATATGTACCCTGAGAAGGAGGTAGTGGCAGATGACCCATTCCCCTCACCCCTCAAATTGTCGTTGCTTTAGCTTACATAGCAGTACTGTGTCAATTCATCAGAGTTAATTTGTACTGCATTGAGCTATTGTGACTACAACATTTCTTACAAGATGTACACGCATGAAGAGAAAGTAGAAATGCTGCTGATCTACGGAGAATGTAAGTTGGCACATAAAGATTTATTACATTACATTATTGAAGGAGTTAAATGATTTAGTTAAACAAATGCACTGTAGTGTTATTAAATAAAAGAAGTCGTGCATTTATCATTTCCATATCTACTGTTTACTTCACCAAAATGGTACAATGTGATACATTTCTGAATGACTCTTGGATAGGGTAAGTGTATTCTAGAATAAAATGTACATGGTGTCATTTTAAAAACGAAATTCTGTCCTTTTTTTTTAAATGGTGTTTAACGCCCGTTAACGGTGAATACTGGTGATACATGAAATGAAATTATATATTGGGAAAGGATTTTTTTTTTAAGGAAGAAAACGTTCCAGGCCTAAGTTTAGGGTACCTCCCGGGCATTTGCCAGTTATGAAGGCTGAGGAAAACCTGGAAAAAACCTCAGTCAGGGAGGACAGTCCTGGTGGGATTCGAACCCCAGACCTCCCGCTCACGAGTCCGCGTCTTAACGACCTCGGCCACCTGTGGCGGTTTTCTGTCCCGTATCTGCTACATTAATGGAGTTATAAAAAATAAACCCTCAGTAAGAACTCCCCCATAATGTTAAAGCTTTTGTTAGAAACAAATTTTCATTTGATTTTATTTTGGGTAAGATAAACGGGACATCGGGTATATTATTATTATTATTATTATTATTATTATTATTATTATTAACAACATTGAATTGGATTTTGATGGGCGGAGGAAGATACTTCGGTGCTTGGGCTTAGCACAAGGCTGGTTCTTTTTGCCTACTTCCTAATGGGGGGCACCTCCGGAAGGAAGAGAGACCCCGGGTGGCCTGCATCCATGGGCGGTAAGTGCGCGGACGTAGATGGGCTTCTTAACACATTTTCACATATAACACTCCTGCACCGGTAGAGCCCCTCCCCAAAGAGTTCAAGTGACTTCCGGGCCGAAAATATTTACAGAGCACAAGTCATGATCACACCACGCCAGCCCACCTCGCCCTGGCACTTTCGACCCTGTAACGGAACCAATGAAAGAAAATGAAAGAACGGAAAATTCATGGAATGTAAGTATCCATCTCAAATTCTTCTAACTGACCACCGGAAAGCACGAAAAACTCAAGTTCAGAATAGTCGGCCCAAGGGGAAGTGAACCGAAGTTAAACGAAGTATCCAGGGCTTGTCACAGCGTCTTATTTGTTGCCTATTACTTTCAGTATTTTATGAGCCTTAAAACAGCTTTCCAGAAGTAAGACAGTCAAATAAAGGGGAAAAGAGTTAGCGATGGCATGTCTGCACACATCAACGACTTATGATAGAAGCGTAGCTGTTCTGCTATAGATGTTAATGTCATACTCATAGCTGAAAAGTAACATCATGAAGGCTGTTCACTAAAGAAAGATTGGTCATACTTTTTTACAGGAATAATCTATCCGGCCAGAAGTTATATTTACAATATTTTGTTAGCTTAGCGCAAATGTACACATGGTATAGCGAGCATGAAATTTGTTGCAATTATTTTGCACAATTCGTGCAAAATAATTGCACGAATTGTGTTAAATGTAACCAAAAGTAGATCTGAAGACAGTATAATATCTCGTTTTTCGTATATAAATACACAAAATATATTTTATAAATGCTTTCCAATGCTGGCCACAATATATCGAAATTTTATTATTATTATTATTATTATTATTATTATTATTATTATTATTATTATTATTTAGTTCATATTTTGATAGAACAACTTGAATGCTCTATGAAAATAAACTATTAGCTATTTTTGAGAATGCATAATATTATATTAGTAGTAATGCATAATATTTGGCATGCCTGTAGATAGTGAATGCTGTAAATCACGGAAAAAAAATTTAATGCAATATAAATGGTTTGGGTTTATGAACTGTATTAGCTCTAATCCATCTTTAATTAGGTTAGAAATACTTTAGGCAGGCGTATTGTAACAAACTAAGAAAGTGTATACTCTATCTACTTTCTTTCTATTATTCTTAAAGAACTTCTAGACCTCATTTTTGTTTGATTATGATTTCATTTATTCCTATTTCAACATATACAAGATGCAGTCAGTTATGAATGAGTGAGAAAACATCAAACAATCATTTACGGAAGTTATCAACATAAAATGGAAGGCTATACCATTAAATTCAGCAAAAATAAATAAAGAAAAATTAAACATTGCAACAATGCTTAGAAGAGTATGGGTCTGGTTTGAGGTTGAGGCCTTGTATCAATGGAATTGAAATTGCGATCTGTTTTGTAGGAAAATAACGACTTTCTTTATTTTTTAAATTACCTTAAAATTATCTTTTTTACTAAGAAGAAGGAGAACAAATATTCCCGTCTAAAACTATGAATGAATGCATTCACAGGCCAAAGTACTCTTTAGACATGCAATTATCGTATATTACTTTGTCTTTCTTTAGAAGGTGAAGTGATCGTCAAAAATCTGAATGAATGGGAGTTAGGAGCTGTGAAACAAAATTTAAATACCGCACTATAGGAGCGCTAAGAAAGTTTTCTTTCGAAGTGAAGAATGTTCAGGGCTTTGGAACAGCTGGCGAGCTCAAGAGTTGCAGTGATAAGCGATCCAGGTAGTTCTCGAGTAATGTTTTCTGTGAGTACGTGCTCTTTGCTCGTCTTATATTTGCTGACTTTGGATAAACGTGCCGGTTCTTACAGCAGCTCTGACTGTTTTATGTTCAGGAAATTCTGTAAATCTGGGGTCTAGGTTGAAAAATGGAAGAATATTTTTTGTTGCCATTGTTGTGCCATATTTGTTAGAATATGGGGAGTACCTAAATTTCAGATTCGCTATTTTGACAAATTCCTTTTTGTCTTCTTTTCTTTCAGGTTTAGGCTATGTTACGTAGTACGTACTCGCGTTTATCTTTTACGTGGGCATCCTGTTTTGACTTGTAATTTAAACTTTTCTTCGGTAACCTCTCGTCCATTCTATTCAGATGCATTTTCTATTTTTCTCTAGATTCTCGAATTTCATAATTCATTAGGCATATATTTTCCTTTTTGAATTTTTTTATTCTGGTCTCCTCTTACATTACGTGAGAATATCGTTTCGACTTCTTGTACGTTATTTTCGTGTCTTTCAGCATTACCCATAACTCGCATCCATATAAAATTCAACAAATAGCCATGGTTTTATAAAATGTTAGTTTTGTTTCTTTATGAGTTGTTTTTCCCGGCCGTTCTATTTATTATTTCGCAAATCACTTGGGATTTGTGTATTTTTTGTTCTATATCTTCATCATAGCCAAAGTCAATATCGCAGTCCAAATATCTGAAATGAGATATCCGTTCTTCCTACTATTTGATCATACTTTATCATTGTTCCTGGAGGATATTTTACTTTTCTTTTATTTTTGTAAGGAAACTTTTAAGATTGTATAGTTTGCATATTTGACTTAAAAAGAGGTGTTCTCACCAATTTGAGCTGTTCCAGTAGTTGATCGCAAAAATTTCCTATTAAGATTCGATTTGAAAATCCTAGCCAACAAACATGCCTTGTGTAAAAGCCACGTAGAAAACTTAGCATACGGAACTCTACGCAGCGTGATCGAAAAAAGTGTCTAAGTGGTGCAAGAAAACAGTAGGTCATTAATTGGTCATTTGAATCTAAATGCTGAAAGCATTACTTACATGAATACTAAGCAAATAATGACGGTCTAATAAGCCGAAAGTGTGGAATAGCTCATTTAAATCATAAATTTACATGCTGGCCGATTATGATGTGTCATTAATGGTGATAATTGAGATCTGTAGGACGATGCTTCCACAAATTTCGCAGATATCTGTTCCTTCTTCAAGCGGACATTTGTAGAATGAAGCCATGTTCTCTTCTTATTTATGTTTCTTTCTCTAATATGTTCTACATTTATGTTGGAGAAGTTTCTGACAGCTAAAAGATAAAGACAAAGCCATCTCGTTTCCACAGCAATCTAAATATATTTTCAAAATTGACACTGAGATACTCTTGAATGATGGAAAACTATTCACAAATAGGGAAAATACTTTAAAATGATATGACATTCTCCTTTAAATGGGTGTGTTCAAACATAATAAAGTCCAGGAACATTTTTTAAGTTCCCGTGAGGAACGCTTCTTGATATAGCGTTTTACTGCCCCATGTAGGCATGGGCAAATGTTGCTGGGAATTACTGTTCGAAAGAAATAACTGTGTAAACATCTATCCAGGGATCGGAACCCGGCACATGGTCTTGGAAACAAGAACTGAATCATGAGAATCAAATCAGAGAATGCATATTTAGCACAGGTACTTTGACACATATAAATCTGTTGCAGGATCCTTTAAATAAATTATGTGCTGGAAGGATAGGCATAGGGACAAACGAGTGTTCACTTTATGCGTGCATAAGTGAGCCTTCAACTTCTATAGCCACATGCACCATGCTCGATCAGCCTATCTGAACGTGTTCAATGCGATTTTTTGATTCATCGACAATGATCTAAGTTAAATGAGTTAGTTGATTATGGTCAACTTTGACCGCGGGTGCTGGTCAAATCAACTCTGTTGATTACAGTCAAGTTACGCAAAATGGCTGCCCGTTTCGATTTTCTTGAAGGTATTGAGGACGAGATAATATATCTGGATTATTTAAAGTGGGACCAGCGTCAAAACCTGGTCATTGTGGAAAAAGTTGCCCTTTTGAAAGGTTTGGGGATAGGAAATTTGAAGAAAGATTCTGGCTATCAAAACATACAGTATGGTGGACAGTAAATGAAATGACTGAAAGGTTAGAGTTTCCTACTAACCGCAGTCACCTTGTTTCACCCATAAATAGAATTTTACACTTCATGACTCCCGCTGTTTTAACAAATAGCGACTTATTTAGTTATTTGGGATTAGTAATCACCTGATGCTGAAATGGATGGCTAAATCATTCCTTGCCTCCTTCTTTCCCTTTAAAGAACATGAATCAGTCTTTACATTTTCCAGTTTATTGGAACGTGAGATGGCTGGTTCCAACAGAATGTCTATCTCATGCTGAGAAAAAGTCTGACCTTTATTTGTTTTCCATTTTCGTTTACCTACAGATGGTAATAAAAACAAAACAAAAACAAAGCGGTATAAACAAGGAGATTGTAATTGCACTACAACCTCTTTTGCTATAGAGTTAAATGCTTTCCTTTGAGTAATTTTTGTACAACCTAGCGGCCGATCAGCTGATGGCGGTTCGTTGAACGAGAATTAACTATGATGCACGCAACTACAATTTCACCGCGGTCAAAGTTTGATCACGTTTCAGTAACCCTCGATCAGCGCTGGTTTGATCGAGAATGGTGCACATAACTGCCATTTTGTAAATCTATTTCAATAAAATTTGATCTCAGACAAAAGCTTTGGTACGTTTGAAGCTCTAGACTTAGAAGGAGCGCCAGGATGTCGCCTACGCACATTTTCCTTCTGTTTTTATAAACCAAGCAAGGTGTGCCCTGCTTGTAAGGTGCGATCACATTACCGAGTGAAGTGTTTTCTTCTCCTTTTCCGTACCTTTACTCCTGTGTTTGTAAATTATGTTCTAAGTTAATGTTTAATCACCTGTGTTGCAATTTGCAATCACTAGTAATACCTACATGCATATTAATTTAGTTTTTGAAAGTGCTACCTCCATTTTAATATATCATACAACTGATAGTATTTTATGTGAATTGAATACCGTTCACCACAAGGGTATACGTTTATCTCTAGGACTTTTCATATGCTGAATAGCTGAACCACCTTTCTGTATTAAACATAGCATTCTGGTCTATGGATAGGCTGCCATCCACACCAGTCCATCCTAAATATAACGTATTCTTCATATCATCCTCGATAACTGTTATGAACATAAACCTATTGCTTTTCTTCCAACAGAGTTCGATTTCGACGAATTCTGTTCAGAAAAGAACTAACACAACGTGTGCTATACCGTAGTTCAATGCACCTTTATTCACTCTGGGTCCGAAATTCAACACGATGTTGGATGGAACTTAAGAGAGACACTTTTTCAGAGATATGCCGTACGCTCTTTTATGAATTCCTACATAACATAGAGGATATAATATTATGTCACAGCCTGTTTTAAAAAAGCCGACGCTGACGACCAACATATCGCAGCCCTCCCTCGAGTCATCATCAAATATAGCCCTCTGCACTCATTACGTTCTTAGGCCGGACTAGGAGAGTAGCTGTATCACTTATCTAGAATGAATGAATGAATGAATAGTGTTTAACGCCCGTTTTTGCTACAGAGGCACCACAGGCGATGGACACTGATGATAGATGAGATGAAATGATATATAGGTAAGGATTCATTTTTAAGGAAGGAATCGTTCCAGGCCTAAGTTTAGGGTACCTCCCCGGCATTTGCCATTTATGAGGACTGAGGAAAACCTGGAAAAAACCTCAGTCAGGAAGGACGGTCCTGGCGGTATTCGAACCCACTTATCTAGAAGCATCCTACCCATCCTTAATAAAAATGGAATAAACTTTATGGATCGAGGTATTCTAAGCAAATTAGAACATTTCTGAAAGTTAAATCATCATGTATTTATGCTTCGTAAAGTTGTTCTAGAACCATCTCGCCGAAATGGAGGTTATCCTGGAGCAGAAAAGTGGAACGTTCACTCTCTTCAAGTTTCAGCTCTCGAATCTGTGAAAATAGTTGCAAACTCTACCCCTTCCCCATCCGCGCATACGCAGAAGCTGATTTTCTCACATACAGATTCCAGCAGTCATTTCTAAATAATAACGGTCTCAATGCTACAATACCTATACTATTTTCCCCAAATTGTCCCCCCCCCCATATGCCACAATACACTAACGACTCCAGGAATGATGATAAAGTAGATCTAATTCATGAATAGGGTTAGAAATTAATCTTTTATCCTTTATTCCTTTGCTAGCAAACAATTCAAATATAATCTCAACAGAATCCTCCTTCAAATACTTTTTAATCCAAACTATCTGCTTTTATCTTTAATAACATTTTCTTTATGTTTCAGTGTCAACCCTTTGTCTCTATATATATATACTGTAGAACTATTTACTATTTATCAATCTCTTAGACAAATACTATCTATAGATACTGCTAATTATCTTATCTGCACTGACTCCTTTACGTACTCTAGGATATGTATAGTGTTCATTTTATAGTATAATTAATCCAAGATCAGTTTACATGTGTGTGTGTGTGTGTGTGTGTGTGTGTGTGTGATTAGAATATTACAAATTTTATCCTCTTTTAATGTTCAATACTTCAGCCCGTAATTATAAACATGAAGAAGTAATTGTGGCTTGATTGCGGATTGGAACATTGCTTTTATTAGCCACGTTCTTCAGGTTCCACTCACTGTGAAATATGTATTGTGTTCTTGGATAATTTACGCATAGTTATCAGTTACACAGTACCTTACACGCATTACTTCGCAATGATTCTGCACTGCTATATAGGATCCTAGAATTTATGTCAGCCTTTATAGAGGCCGTATTTAAACATTTCTATTTTATTGGTGTTTTGCTCTTTTAATTTTTTTAGGGTTCATTGTTTATCAGCATATAAATTTCTCTGGGGCATAAACTTCTGCTTTTAAAATAAATGAACGCTAATAGCCTTTGATGTTAAGACGCTCTTAAACCTAATGCACGCACGCACACACACATGTACGTAAAATGGTTGGCAATTTTTGCTCTTAATTTATGAACATAATACCTACAACTCTGGACGAGTTTTGTATAGACAAGAACATCATCATGAAGAATTTCTATAAGGTAACAGAACTAAAGAATAAAATTAAAGGCTATCAGGAGGAAACTCGTTTTCAAAAATTTTGCTGCAACAATTGCTTTTTAGGTCTAATGGAACGCGTCCCGTTCGTTTATTTGTTGTGAAGATTACTGCATATGTTTTGGAGCCGTTATTTCAATCACTTGGCATTGATCCATTGGTCCAAATGTAATTGAAAAATGAACAATTTTGATATGAATTTTCCTACCACCGTATTAATTTCATTGAGATTCCATTTATTGAGTTGGCTTTTCTGTGTTTCATGTTTTGTGAAACGTTTACGACTTTATCCCATAAATTATACTTGTATTCTTCTGTCTGAGTTGTCAGGGTTATTTCTGATTTTTCTTGATATATAAATTCTGAAATATTTTTGCTTCTAGTTTTCAGCTGTAATTTTAATTGCATCTAAGCTGACAGAACGAGCTTCTTTTGGACAATAAAAAAATTAAAACCCATATCTTTGAGCTACAGTATCATTTTCTTCTAAATTTTTTAACAGAATTCCCAACTTTTATTTTATTTCCTCGAAAATTTCCTGAAAACAGATCTTTTATTTATTTATTTTTGTATAATCCAAGCCATTTCAACATCTATTACTTGTGCTTTAATATGTATCTTAAGCCTGTTTTTATATGGTTTCCTTACACTTTCTTGGACTTTAAAATTTCCCTTTTGTGTTTAATTTTGAATCCTTTTAGAAGCATATGGTGTTTGTGATTTGTGTTTTTTATTAAAAGGAAATTCAAGATGCAGTTCAGTATATATATATTTCCCAATTCCAAGGAAGAATAACGAAATATGTTCAGGATTTGCCTCATCTGTGCCATTATCCTGAGATAACGTCATATAGGCTGGAACCAATCAGTTATCGCAGATGAGAGATGTAAGGAGTTACACTTCGGTAGTATTTAGAGGGCCGTGGAGGGAAAACAAAAGAAAACAAAAATATCTAATGAAAGGAATGAAGGAGCGAGGAAGTTGATTAGCTTAGTACATGATGTCGCAGTTTTAAAGTGGATCGCGGTAAGTAGCTCTCATGTATGTCATTTCTAAGCAATAGGATTGCAGAGACGCACGGGTTGTAGTGTAAAATATTGACAAGAACAGAAAGCACAGTGAGCCCCCCCCCTTTTTTTTTCGTTTTGTGTTCACACTCTTTTTTTCATAAACTTCTTTGAATTTCCTATCTCTTTGTACACTTTTATCTCCTGGAATTAATAATCTATGGTGGAGGGGGGAGCCTACAGTTTACACTCCTTCCTTTAAGTAAAATCAGTAATCTCGTGTAAGTTCTTGTGATATTGATACTTTTTTCTCTTTTTTTGTTTGTTTTACACACTGAATGCCGTAAATGAAAATGTTCCTGATATGCTTCGTATTCAAATTATTTAATTTAATTGTGGATCTCAGACAGTGAACGTGAACGCGATGAACTACAATAGCACCTGCAGACGTCAGAAAGATACCTGATCAGCCCATAGCTTCAAGTGTCTTTTAATGTGATGTCAAGGTATTATTTGGACGTGCAATGGCCGGGAATTTTGTTCAGGTCCTGCTTTTTCAAGCATGGAGTTCTTTGATATGCCGGAAATCTACGACATGGGACCTACGGCTTTAAGTTCATCCCATAGGACGTACCGATAAATATATCAATCTTTATTGTTTGATCCGGGGAACCTTGGGCCCAGAGGAGAGTACGTTACTCATATATTTTATTCATTTATGGAAGTCCCAACGAACCTTAGAGATTAATACATAAGGATAATATAAAATTACACTCAAGAGTGATATAATATTCAACGTTATATTAGTGATTATCAAACTTTCATTTACAGAGAGTGCAATAATAACCAGCAAAGAAGTAAAACTAAATACATTTATAACATGATGACACAAGGTATAATGGTAACTAAATTTCCATATTTATAATAACTATTTAAAATAATCTAACATCTTATAATATTATAACGCGGGTATGCAAATTTTAACTTTTTTCCCTGGAGTTTCAATTTAATGTGTTAATATAAATATGAACTCATTTTTCCTTCATCATTTACCGATTTCCCACAATATAAGAAATAATAAAATGCACTCTCTCACGCTTGATCCCATAAATTTATGTTCTATTTATAAATGCAAGTTATCCACAACACTCTTCTCAGCATAAATTAATATTTGACCTCTGTGCTTAATTAAGCACTTATATTTGAACCTAACCCAGTTTTTTATCTGCTATCTTGAAATGAACGTTTTTAGAGTTCCTTTTATGGAAAAAAAAAAGTTGGTTCATCTCTTTTTAGTGACCAACAACAGTCTGCTATCATCTTTACACCCCACTATTCCTGGTAAGGTCTTTCATCTTCTTTATGTGCTGGTTAAATTTTCCACCCCTCTCCTCGCTGACACAACCAAGATTTTCCGGGGAAAAGCCCAAATAAGAGTTTGGGAAATGTAGTTTGGTACTCATATTGCTCCGCAGCTTTCAAAATTTCTCAAGCATATCTTCTACTTGTAATTTGTATCCTTGTATTTCTTAGAAAGTTGATGATGATATTTGTAAAACTAATCATGCCTTTTTCCAGTATCTT
Source organism: Metallyticus violacea (assembly GCA_030762175.1). Lineage (NCBI taxonomy): Eukaryota > Metazoa > Arthropoda > Insecta > Mantodea > Metallyticidae > Metallyticus > Metallyticus violacea. The sequence goes on along the minus strand of CM060845.1, from coordinate 56,971,957 downwards.
TCATATACTCTTCAAATAAGGCACCATAAACTAACTTCGTAATCTGTGGTTCAACAAATATTCCCTGTTTAACTTTAGTATCAGATATTCCAGGATACATCTTGCAGATTTATTTGTAGTGGAGCATGGTTGAAATTTTCCTAGTTAGATATCCTGGACGATAATCAAATGTGTTGAGGTCCATAATGTTAGATAAAGCGAATAATAAGAACGTTGGAGGTTATGGGATCGATTCTGCGGAGAGATATTGTGTTAAATGGGAAGGCAATCGAGAAAATGAATGTGCGGTTTCCACAGAAATTAAGAATACTGTATATTCTGTAAGAAGGAGATATTACTAATCGAGGGGCTAAACAATTTTATTTGGAATAAATGTAAAATGATAAGAGAATATCAATAAATAGCATAATATTTATTTTAAGATAATATCTATAGAAAATATTTTAAACATCATTATCATGTTTTGAAGAGCAAGTTATAATTTCAGATACTGAAAATAAGCTTTAAAAAAGCACATCTTTTAGAGAATCTACCAGACATAAAAAAAATGCAGAGAAGATAACTAGCGGTAAAAGCCTTTACTCATAGGTGAAGAGAAAAATGAATCACAAAATTAAGAAAAAGTATTTTTGTTTCAACATAATAAAATACAGTTATTTTTAGCAAACAAAAATATAACATTTTTAGATTACACTACTCATCCATTGTCATGATTTGCCCTGATAAATATTTGAGCTTTGGAACGGTTGAGAGGAGCATACAGCTTTGGCACTGTGGCACTTAAGTACCTCTGGTGTATTTCGTTCCACGAATTTTGTACATATCATCAAAAACCACTCTTATCAATTTAAGAAAAATGCGGTTCTGGTGAACTGAGAGAGAGGGGGGAGGGAGGTAGAGAGGGGGTAGAGAAGGACTTCGAACATGTAACGGGCAATCACTTTTACTTTACCTAATCTCTGAACTATGAAACAAGAATTCTCAACATTCTTCTTGATTGTCTATCCTCCTTGAATGTGTATGTAATTTGTATGTTAATGTGGAATTCCTAAGCGCAAGTATCAACAAAGCACTCGCACTACTGAAATCTTAAACTCTCAACAGGAACGTAGAAAGTAGACAATTTTCTTGCTGCAGTTTTCAACTTATTTTCTTCGACTCATGGTATAGCTTCCACTTTTGTGCACTGCCTGCAGGAGAGCTGTGTAAGTGGGGAGGGTTGTCGCCGAGCAATACTCCATGCACAACTACTCTGCCGCGGATTGTTTGGAGCTTCTCGGTGTCCAAGCTCAGGACTCTGCTCTGCTCATGCCGCAATAACATATGCTTTGATTTCCGGTTGGGGCAAAATTAATTGGATATTTTTTTTTAAGTATTTTGTCTGTAGCAATAAATAGTGAGTAATTTAAGCGTCGAAGAATGCCAGACTCATTTGCGCCTTCGCTGGCTCAGTTGGTAACTGTCCGAAGACCTATGACATTTTGCTTGAGATGTTAGAAACTTGTTGTTGTTGTTGTTGTTATTATTATTGTTATTATTACTATTTTAATCTTTGGCATGCCTTAGGAATAAAAGATGTATAAAAGGGGGAAATGGAAGGATGGGAGTTTCAAGGAAAATTATGACACAACTGAAAAAATTTGAGGGTTTTTTTTTGTGCTTTTACAATGTTTGGATCCTGCATTTTCTTAATCTTTGCCCAATATTAGTTTGCCATGTAACAATTTAAATGAGCATATGGTTAGGCTTTCTATTATTACATCTTTAAACATCAAAACTGAAGGTTTTGTTACTTTGCTAGCACACGTTTAAGTTTCAAAATGTTTTGATAATTACTGGAACATACTGTCATTTCTTTCTTTTCTCATTCACTACAAAGCATGTATTCTTTTTTCAGAGATATGCAGGAGAAATATTCAAAGTGCCATTGATAAGAGTTAAGTGCTTCAAAGATGTTTTTCTGACAGGAGAAGCGTTTTGTGGCAGTTAGTTTTGTAATGGTGTCATTCAGTGTGGAATGTATCTTGAGAGAAAAATCGTTTTACTGGTGTTAATTTTGATTCTTTTGACATCTCCTGGTAATAAGTATAACTCAATATGGTCCATCAGAATGCGGAAGGGGCAGGGGCTGATAAGTGGAAATGCCTAAGAAGAAGAAGAAGAAGAAGAAGAAGAAGAAGAAGAAGAAGAAAAGGGGTAGGGGCTGATAAGTGGAAATGCCTAAGAAGAAGGAGGAGGAGGAAGGAGGAGGAGGAGGAGGAAGAAGAAGAAGAAGAAGAAGAAGAAGAAGGAGGAGGAGGAGGAGGAGGAGGAGGAGGAGGAGGAGGAGGAAGGGGAGGGGGAGGAAGAGGAGGAGGAAGAAGAAGAAGAAGAAGAAGAAGAAGAAGAAGAAGAAGAAGAAGAAGAAGAAGAATCTGTGGGACAAGGTACATAATTGTGTCGTGTTCACTGCAACTCAATGAAAAAGTATTCAGAACATTTCCGAAGGTACTCCAAATGGGGAAAATGGACATTAAAGAAAAAGAAACTTGTAATCGCAGCTTTTCTTATGCAGCTGGGCTATTTAAATGTAAATTTGGATAGCACATCCATTTTTAAAGATGTATTACAAACATAAACTTCCTTTTCTTTAAGAAATATCATATACTTCAGTGCGCAAATTAAGGCGTTCAAACAACCAACTGCGATGTGTTACTTCATGTAAATAAGATAATAAACAAAGCGTAGTAAGGATTTCATTGTTAGATAATAAAGGAATTGCTTTAGATAATTTTTCATAAAACATTTAAACGTTCATGTCAAGAAAATACACATTAAAATAACCCGTTCCTTGTATGTCCTATAGAAAAAAAGTCCTACTAACTTTTCACAATAAAAGATGTTATACGTACTGTTACGGGTCAACAAAATATGCTAGCGTTTTATATACTAGTAGCATTTTGCAAGAAATGGAAAAAAATTGGGAAGGGGGGGGGGAGAAAAGGAAAAAGGAAAAAGCTTCAAAAGTTTTATATATTTTCATCATATTTCAGAAAATTTTCTCAAATATTAAAAAATATCCAAAACTCACAGATGCCTACACTTCAGTCCTTTAGGCTTTGCCTGATTTTCAATTTTTTTTTACCGTCAAAACAATGACTTCATCGTGATGTCATGGTTGGAAACAAAAACATCCTGTTTGCCATATCGTTAACATGCATGGCACATTCTCTTTTGGTTGGTCAGCACTGTTGGTTCCAGGCTTAGATAATTAGAATGCAAAAACCTCAAATCATAAATCTCTGCAAGAAAGAAAATATTTTATGTTTTTGCAAAAAACTCTTTGTGGAAAAAAAAGTTAATTGGGCAAAAATCACACAGGCAATTGTGCATCAAGTCATGTTTGCTGTGTTTTTTTAAAGAAACTACTTGCGTTTGCACTGCATGAAGCAAGTTTATAAGAGCGTCCCTTGGCATATAGCTCCTTGCTTCAACCTGCAGCAGGCATTTTATAAAGCGAAAGCTCCCCACTGTGGTAACAAATTGTGTTATTTGGACACGCAGTAAATCTGAGTAAAATAAATGGCGTATCTTTTGTATATAGCAATCCATTGCCCTTCGTTATGCGGCAGCAATCGAGATTGCCATTTCTAAGCCGTCATTCTTCCAATTATAGCTTTAATATCAACGCTACAGAGAAGAACAATTTTGAGTTGATATTTTCTGTTCCTATATATACAGAATTTAGGAACAATCGGGCAAGTAGGTGTAGTAAAATTTTACAGTAGACCTAAACAAAGTTTAAAGCTTGCCCTTAAAATCAGTGTACTTATACACAAAAAAGAATTTAGAGAAAATAATTACCTTGATGCCTTCTTTCAATAGGATACAATTAATGTACAACGATCTGTACCATCAGGGCACAAACCGACTTACACACAGTTTTTTTTCCCCCTTCCAATTTCTTACAGGCATGAACTGATCTTGCATTGGTTTGGCATTCATTTTTGAGATTATCACTCAGTTAATTTATTAAGAAAAATGAGAAAAAAGCATACAAAATGTTACAATGTGTATTACATGTGAAAAATGCAACTAATTGAAATTTTGAAAACTCCTATCAAGTATTAGTATCAACTTTATTGTAGAAATGTCCGCAAGGAAGATAAAAAATCCAATGCTGACAAAGCCTCCATTTTTCGCACGGCTACTAGTTTTTACACGACGTGGATGTGGTCTATCTGATCCCTTAGTTCATTTAACATTTTTGACCGAAAGTGCAGCTTCTAGGTTTTTCTAAATCCTGTACATAAAAAATAAAAAATGTAGTTCTTAAATGTTCAGAGCGATAAAAATATTGATAACCAAATTAGCATAATTTACAGCATACTTAACATTTGACTTAATCACTGCAAAAATGGGAGAGTCCCTTTTTAGACCTAATGAAATATTTTGTGTTAGTTTTTATTCAAATGGCGTTTTGTCCTGTTTTGGTCCTTTTATTAGTTTTGTCTATGGATATTGAGTTGTTTATTAATAAACTTTTCAGTATTTCCATATTTATATTGTAATATTAGATTAATTAAAGAATGTATGTGGCATTATGGACATTCGTACAGCATGGAGCACGTTTTAAGTAGAATACAACAATTTGGTTATATTTGCTTCCAGCTGTACATAGGATTGTTGGTATGTGCGGTGGGTTGAAATTATATTTTTCTCTCGCAAGATAGTCGGTCCTGGTGGTGTAGTGGTTACCATACTTGCCTCCTAAACCCAAGATCGCGGGTTCGAACCACGCCAGGACCGATGGATTTTTTCGGGGCGTAAAAATCCTAAGAATGGCTTCCTTCGGAAGGGAAGTAAAGCCGTGGGTCCCGTGTCGTACATTTACGGCACGAAAAAGAACCTTAAGCCTGAAAGAGAGGCCTCTGAGCAAATTTCAGCCGTTTCACGCCCTGAGTTGAATGGGACGCTGATGACCTGAGCTGTTAAAGAGCGTCCATAAATAAATCATTCAAAAAAAAAAAAAATTTTCGCAAGATAATTGAAGTCATATACACTTTAAGTCATTTTCAACTTTGGTACCATTTCATCTAAAGCCAAATTAAACTATTTCCGGAGGAACAACGAAAACTGAAAAAAGAAACTGTTTTCGCATCCAAAGGGGCTAAAAAATTCTAATTCTGCACAGGGAAATGTATGGAAAGGAAATCGGAAAATGTCCAAACATGGAAAATGAAGTCAGTTATTTCAGATCTGATAAGTGAAGAGCTCTTTGATGAAAAAGAATATTTTGGCTAGTTATCTTATTCTACTATACTTATAGAGAGTATTTGATTACATGCACTTACCACTTCCAACCACTGAAAGCATTTCACTGAATTGGAATGAAAAATTGGACTAATTTAAGAAAGCCTAAAATCATCTATAAAGTTGATAGCAAAATATTGACCAATGTCGATCAAGATAAGCTCTTTGGTGAAGTCAACCATAAGAATGGTGTCGAGAACACAAAAAATAAAGAATGGAAGTAATTAAATGCTGAAAGTGCTGAGAAGTTCTTAGTGTTCCAGGAAAGAGGTATACACTGTAAAAACATATTGGTAGTTGTATTTCCTATGGCAACTCCAGGAACAAATGCAGAGGTGTACTTTTTTTTCTTCATCTTTTCATTTTCAGTTCTTTGAATTTTTTGTTGACAGATGAAAAGAATTGTTTAATTGTCATGACTTTGAACGCAATGATTGTGATAGAAACACACTTTAAGAATGTTTTTTGTATAAAATTCCTTGAGTGCACTCTAAAAACATGAACATTTTACAAAAAGTAATGTTCAGGTACACGTATACGTTAATGATAAATGACCATATAAATGCATAACTTTTAGAAGATATTATTTATGTAAAATAAAGTGTTATTTTATAGCATGTTAAAATGATAAGAAAACATATTAAAATAGCATGTTAAAATGATAAGGGAACATTCAGTGAAAATAATAAATGTCCCCTTTTTCATTTTGCAGTAATACATTCATACATTAATCTTGCAGTAATTATACGTTTTAGTATATTGGTGTATCCCATATTTTAAGTGACACTGGAAGTGATTTTTTGGCCAAAATCGGCCAATATTTATTTTATTTATTTATTTTTGCTGCTGCAAATGGTTCCTCGAACCTTTTAAAACACACTGTTTCCCAGCATACGTTTTTACAAAACATCGCTTTTCTCAAAACTTTATTTTCACACACTCGAAATGGACCACGCGTATGTTTCGGTTTAAATTCAATTAAAATTTAACAGAATGTGCAGTAGTTTCCATTGTAATATTCTATAGGACAAGAAACATGGTAACACCGTATTTTCAAAAAATTTTCTACGAAAATTTATTAATTTTAAAGATTAAAATTTCTTATAGATTTAAAAAATTATCACAGTTCACTCACCAAATTTATTTAAAATATCTTTCAATACAATTTTTGTATGAAGTTTAAAGCTCCAATTACAAAATGCCAACTAATTTTCTCAACTCGTGAGCCCTGTGGGACATTTTGATTATGCGTCAGATTTGCGTAATAAAAGTTATAAAACAATTTATAGTTCGCGAATTATTTATCCAATTTGAATGAAATTTGGTATACACATTAACTTAATAGCAATACAATGATAGTACACGTTTCAGAAAAATCCATAGAAATATGTAAAACTTTGAAAATTCACTTCTAGCATTCTTTAGATCGGCATAATAATATGTGGATCAGTGTAACTGAAAAAGCCATTTTCTCAATATTAATAATATGGTCGTAGGTTGAAAAATTAAAATTCGTGTAAAAATATATGATCATTTTTGGAGGGGATCACTATAAGTAGGAAGTTCACATTTTGAACAGGACATTCTTATTTGTTTCTGATGTTTTGTGAACGCTTATAGGAGTTGATTAATATAATGATATTTACATTACATATAATGATTTAAAAGAACGGTATTATTTACGTTCCGTTTTGCCGAACCAAAACTTGCTAGTTGTGTCCTCTTTTGAGTGTATTTATTGTTACAAGCTGCATGGCAAGCGGAAACGTTTCATCACGTTTCCACTAGAGAGCAGCGCAGCTTCTCGGTATCGCCCTCTATCGGTTATTGCTGGCCCACTGACTTTCTAACATAGTGCTGACATCTGTGCAATATCTGCCGATATACCTCTAGGCTTGAAACTGAAATTATTTATTTAATCGGCCCATACATAATAAATGATGACAATTTTCTTCTTTCTTTAGTTATTTAATTTAATATTCATTTAGTTAATAAAAGAGCATCAAAGGCGGTTCATTGTTATTGCTAGTGAGAGCTGTTATCTTAGTGCGGCATTTTCGAATTCACTTTGGGAGCACTACGTATCTGTAAGTTACGTAGTTCCAACATTGTGCTGGTGTCAAGTACATAAGGCTTATAGACATCCGTTTTCATTATTACAAAACTTAATTATTGCTAAATGTTTGAGAACTTCAGAACTGCATTATCAACTTAACAATGGCAGAACATATGCTGCAAACTTCACAAAGAACAGCATAAACTTAGATGGTAAACTACCGATTTCGACCAAACGAACCCAATGAATCATTGAGCAACGAACTTGTTAATTGATTTTATGGATATTTTCTCTCTCTGAGAAATATTCTCACGTGTTAATTTGCGGTACTATAAATTCGTTTTATTATTGCAAAGAAACTTCTCGTGTTCGGTTTGGAATCTCAAATCCAAAAAAGCTATAGAAACTTGTATAAAACTTCCTTATACGCCTAAATGACTTAAGAGGAGGGAATTTATAAAAAAAAAAAAAAAAAAATTGCAAAAGGCTACATAAAAGCGTAGCATTAGATAGAAAGAGATACGTTGATGGGACGGCAGCAAGTAATCATCGCAACGCGAAAAAGTGCATATACTTATATAGCAGAATTCCGACCAAGGAGAAAATGGCGGCTCAGTGTGATGAAGTTGGTGATATCATTGTTGCTTCCAACAATGAGAAATGTATCAGATAGCGGCGTAATGATGGAGGGGTAAAGGGTAAATCTAAATCAAGGGGAAGTTTTAAACAGACTTAAGCGAATATATAATCTAACCTATTTTTTTTTATTATTATTAGGTTTATTTATGGACGCTCTTTAACATCTCAGGTCATCCCATCCAACTCAGGGCGTGAAATGGCCGACAAATTTTGCTCAGAGGCCTCTTTTTTCTAGTTTGAAGTTCTTTATCGTGCCGTAAATGTACGACAGGTACCCACGGCTTTACTTTCCTTCCGAAGGAAGCCATACTTAGGATTTTACGCCCGAAAAAAAGTCATCGGTTCTGGCCGGGATCGAACCCGCGACCTTGGATTTAACCACTACACCACCAGGACCGACTCTAACCTATCTGGGCAAATATCGTTATTAGAAGGGTTCTCCTGAAGTTTAAACATAACCTAGGTAATAAACTCAAAATATAACCCCTGTTAGATTCAAATTAACAATAGGCATTGGCGGTATATTTATAGTCTATTCCACAAATGCATCAATGCATCACAGTTGTACCAAAATGTTTACAGTAAAATTATATTATTTTGGCAATCATAGTTCCTTCTATAATGGGCGTCAAATAATTAGGAATTAAAATTAGTACTTGCATTGAAAGAAAACATATTTGGTTTGAACAAAGACACTAGACAATTTTGTTTTAAATGATGTGTATGTATGTATGTATATATATATATATGTGTATATATACACACACAACATTTATGTGTGTGTGTGTGTGTGTGTGTGTGTGTATGTGTATACACACAACATTTAAAACAAAATTGTCTAGTGCGTTAATAAAATGTGTTATATGGAATAGATACATGAACGACAAACAGACAACAATCAACTACAAAAATGGATTTTTGGTCGAGGGCAGCAAGGAAATGAAAAGTGGATAAAAGTAGAAATTCCGGAAGTAGACACATTACGGATGTAGAAAAGAGTTTTCTTGACACAATTCAATAAAGAAAATTAGTATGATTTGGTCACATAAAAGAAATTGACGAGCCATACAATACCAAAGAAAGCAATAGAATGAATTGCTGAGTGGAAAGAAAGAAGGGGAAACCCAAAGAAACAACGAACAGATGGTGTGAGAAGAAGCATGCAATCAAAGAGTAATTAAAGAAGCTAAAGACCTTATATTTGTAAAGAAGAAGTTACGTGGGTTAAAGGAAAATTACTCTATTATAGAAAATTCTTTTTTCTTCTTCTTCTTCTTTTTTTTTCTTTTTTTTTTCCCTCCATGTTTTGATCTAAAGTTGGGTACTTTCAGTATTAAGTGTTCATAAGAGATTTTTTGACAAATTATAATATTTGATGCCTTTATTTCAGTCTCAGGAATGCGAGAAAGTGTCTCAAGTAGTTGTAATCTTTTAGATGCATTATAAAACATATGTCGTTTAAAAAGATCCCTTTTGTAGTTATATATAGGAGAGAACTAATTGAAATATATAAATTGCTTGTTTACTGTGACAATTTTTAAGATTCCTGGATCTGAATTCAGATATATTAACACTATAAAGAGGCAGTATTGTGACTTTCCGAAAGCCTTATAGCAAACTTTACTTTCTTTTAAATCTTTTAGTTTTTATTTGTTCCTTTCTATCAAATAGTTTCCAACTCAACGTAGAGATGTCTCTGCTGTGCCTCCGGTCTCTTTGGCTCAGCCAGTGTAGATATATACATCCGTCTGCGCGGCTCTCAGGCAAACGAGCGTTCACATGGATGCGTCCCTTATTTACTGATCTGTAAATGTATACTCACTCATTTCCATTTATTTCCGATAAATATCGATGGTTCTTCTTACCTTATTCATTCTACCTTATAAATTCGAGCATGAAGAATTAGAGAAAAGCATGAAAATTCTCAGTTCGTACGCTTTGGGCAGAAATGCACCCTTGCATTTCTCATTCCTATTGGCATATAACAATAAATACATGGATTGCTGTCTGAGACGGTTCCGTTCTCTATTCCAAAATTCATCGCACTTTTAATGCTCTTGGCTTTTTTCTTATTTCGCCGTTCAAAGCCTTCATCTACAGGGTTACGATATTTCAACAACTTATTTATACATCCCGAGCTAGGGACGATATTTTTACCATACTAGGCTCTCGCTGGCACCGCATGCTCATGTTAACCAACTTGAGACATGTACCATGAAGATTAATTAATTTGTTTTATTTACGGACGTTCTTTAACATCACAGGTCATCAGCGTCCCATTCAATTCAGGGTGTGAAACGGCCAGTAAATTTTGCTCGGAGGCCTCTTCTTTCAGGCTTGAGGTTCTTATGCCTGCCGTAAACCTACGACACTTTACTTCCCTTCCGAAGGTAGCCATACTCAGAATTTTTACGCTGGAAAATATCCATCGACTCTGGCAGTGATTGAACCTGCGATCTTGGGATTTTGAGAAGTATGGTTACCACTGCACCACATACCATGGAGAGGAAATGCTCCTAATCACGTTCATCCATTCGCTTGTTTGATTCCTTTCTTACCTTGCTTAACCCACCATTACGTCTATGTACAGAGGTTCATAATTAAACGTGGAAATGGAATTTACCGATCCATGAATCTGTTATGTTATGCAGTGGCGGCTGAGCTGGAAAGAAACAGTGTATCCTAGGCAAGCAGGACAAACAGTATTTACTATGTTTGTGCACTTGCTATAACAAGGTGGGGAATGATACTTATTGATAAAAAGTTAGATCAGCAAATGGCTAACTAATTTTCATTCAAAGTATAATAAGAGCTTAATCAAAATCAAACGTGATCCCTTTGATAGAGTTTTCATCTTTCCCAGGCTGTGCACTAAAAGGAGCCTGTTGCATAACACTGTACAAATATAATAGTTTGTAATTTGTGAAACAATTCTGTTGCATAATGGTTCGAAAAACTTACAAATTATTAGTGAAATTTTGTAATAATATAAGTTAGTTTTTACATATTTCTGTTGCAAAACAATACTGATATGTATTATTTTTATTAATAATACTTTTTGTACAAGTGTTACTGTATCTATTATTTAAAACTATTAGTAAGGCTAGTGCGTGCACGAGACATAAGAATGGTTGAATTCCTTCTTTAGATTCTTTTCATTAAGAAAACGTGTAGAAAATTGCTTCCAGAAGATAAAAATGATGTAAACAAGGGTTTGAATTTAAATATTATTCAGAGTTATGAAAGGTGTAGAATGCTTCCTACTAAGGCAACATATTATAATAAACTTGGAAATTCAACAGGCATCATGAAATGTTTCTCCTAATATATAGATTTCTGTTAGTTTATTTTCTCCGCTTTTGATAACGCTTCTGAAAAACTTCCAAATAATATTGATATCTTGGTGTTTATTATTATTTTCTTTTATCGCATCCCATTTTGTAATGTTTTTTCCCTTCCAAACCGACTGTACGTCTGTTGCTGACCATATTATATTTTATAACATCCAAATGTACGATTCAGGAGACTATAAACAGAATACTCAAGGGACAATGATGGTTACAAACTTATAATTTTAAAATTTTATGGTAGAATTTCACTAATTACTATTAGTAAAAGACCAATTATTATTTATTAGTATTTAATACTATTAATTATATTAACAGTAATTTCTCAGTTTGATCTAATAATATTAGTAAACTTCTACCCAATTCACAACCTCTGCAGGCATGCCGAACTTCCGCTTAGACGTATTGTGACGAAGACTTAAACACAGTCATTTTATAGATAGATTAGCATTTGCACACATCTACGAGGACTTCGACTAAGTTACATTTAACATTGAGAGTGTCTCTCGCATTTTTTTGTTGCTAGAATAAGAGGGACGCGATACTACAAAATTTATCATGCAATCCACCCTAGGAACGGTCGTTATTGGGCGTGAATCTTTCCTGATGGAACAGTCATGCTGCAACGCATTTGCAGCATGACTGACTCATTGCTATTTTGCAAAACATTCTGCTTCTATTGTTATCCCGAAGGAATTATTATGTTCCAGCATGATAATCGTTCAGTCCATACTTTGGCAGTGGTTCAAAACTGGTTTCTCTAGAGAACAGACATCTGGGAACAGGAGCCTTGGCCTCTGAAGTCGCCAAATTTGAACCCTGTTGAAAATGCATGGGCTAAAATCAGCAGTAGATTTTTCACAGGCCCCAGGCTTATGAATGCTTCAGAAGACACTTGCGAAATCGTGTCAGAAAGCTTATTATTAACAATAAGTAGATTGTATTAGCAGTATTCTCAAACAGTTACTCAACAAGGCGTGCAGCATCAGGAGCTGAGATAACAATGGAGTGCTAAAGTTTAACATTCCTATCGTCGTAAACTGTGCTTCTCCGTGTGAGGTAGTTTGTAGCAGTTCTTCCTATTGACCTATCATGAGGTACAGCAAGGCATTATTCAATGTCTCTGCAGAAAGATCCTCGAAGTTCTTCAAAAACGATGGCAACAAGTTCATGTACTGTGGATGTGACCTTATGTTGAAGAGACTGTATGGCAAATTTCTCAGCACTTTCCGTTATCTCTTTGCGAAATATAATTTTTGCTGACACAAAGCAGGTAATCAGATCATCTCCAATCTTTATTCTGTCCATTGTTTGAACACTATGTTCCTCTGGTCACAATAGTATTACGATGCGTCTCAACATAACTTCAGACTCATGAAATAGTCACTGCACTTGCCTAATGCATGTTCTGAACTGAACACCCACTTTACCCAAGCACCTTTGATACGTATGCTCTATGATCGACTCTAGCTCAGTGCTTTGTACATACCTGGTTCTTCTCTTTCGTTTCTAGAGAGAACAAGGTCGTTGAGGAAATGCGATTGTTATTTTAGGGCAGTAGTGGGCATTATTTATTTATTTATTTATTTATTTATTTATTTATTTGCCTTTAATTGTTTTATAAGAATTTAAGGCTCTGTGGTCATATGTTACATCCAGGGATAGACAAAGTGAAAGTTAAAATATATTTGGATGCGAATGCAAGAATTATTGTTTGGGGAAAAAATGCATATCATCAGATTTGAACTGTTCAAATTATTGGTAAAAGCAACGAACTACTTCTTACAACAAGGGTACTTCCCCCTGTTCCTATATATCTCTTTCTATTAAAATTTCTATTTTTCGTGTGAGATATTATTAATGCTCTTTTATTGGCAAATGGAGCTTTAAGCTAAGTAACCCATTAACTAATATTTGACATCATAGCAAATATATTCACTTATTGTCTCGATATATCTGTGTGACTCATAAATAAGCTCTTTTAGCTATAAAACAGACTTCGAGGACTTTGGGGCATTTCATTGGCATTCGATTCATACCTTGTATTTCTAAAGGCCTATTGACAATGAAACGTAAACTCAAAAACCAAATACCAAAGCTTCTGTTCAGATTATTAAATGAATCCATTTATATAAATAAAAACATTAACACTTGTTAGGCGAAAACTTGAACGAACTTTATGTTTGGGCTAACGGTATTTGAGGGCATAAAATAAATAAACCAATAAATAAAGCAAAATCGCAACGTACAGGAACAAAAAAATACAAGTAGTTGCTAAAATTGATTTATTTAACGACGAAATATTTATTTTGTTTCAAAGGCTTCCTTATGACAAAATAAAGTTTAAATAAACGAATTCAAATTGAAGATAGGGTTTAATTATATTATTAGTAACGAATGAGAAATATAAATGTTATAGATTATATTCTGTTTTGTTTTTCTTTTGAAAAATTTATATTTATTAACATCAAGTTGAAAAAGTATGTGCAACATAGTTCTCTGTGAATGTTTTAAAAGTACTAAATTCATTTAAGGTACTAAAATGAAATAATTTGTTGAACTTTTGAAGAAATTGTTTTGACCTTAACGTTCTATTGACACTGCGAATGATAAAGTGCATCTTATGTCCTTGTGTTGACATTAGTGCTTTCATTGTGAATAGCAATAATGTACTCAATCGTTTTTCCTTCACTATACAAGAAACAAAAAACAATCGATATTAAAACATTTCCAGTTAGAAATGTAGTATTTGTTTTGCAAGTAGCATTATTAAAAAAAATGCTTTGGTGCATATTTTGACTTTTTCCTTTGTTGTAGGATGTATTAGGCTTAACAATGGCACGTTTTAATTCTCAGTGCATTTACATTGAATTTTAATTTTCAGGTAAAGCATTTGACATAACATACGTGAGACTGTGGTTTTATTCGCCCAGACCTGAGAGCTTTGCAATCTACAAGAGAACGACTGAAGATGGACCTTGGTTACCTTACCAATTTTACAGGTAAGACCATGTTTATTCTTAACCGTCCTATTGCAAAACTTGAGAGTGCACCTTCTATGTTGTTCCTTAATATATATTCATTTGTCTAAATAAATAGAATTTACATTAACGGCAAAACATAATTTGAATACACAATAGTTTAAATGATTAAAAGTATAAATGCTATAATAATGTATTTTATTTATTTTTCTATGCATAACTATGTATAACTGATGTAAAAGGGCATACTTTTGTCCTTGAGCAAATACATTGATGTATAAAAACCGCAACATGAAACTACATCTTATCAATATGATAAATGTTAAAATTGTCATTAAAATAAACATGATTTTCTGTTTGTTACTAAAATAACAATAATATCTGGGTTTTTTTAAATACTGCTGACGCATTTACGATGCTGAAAACAATGTCACTGTGTATGTACCAACATAGTTAACGCATTAAAATAGTACTTGGACATAAAAAATAATAAAATTAACTAAGCTGGTGGCAGCACGATATCCGAGCAACTGCATCGCAGACAACCTCAGTCTGGCTTCATAGTCCGGATTAGCTACTTCATTAGTCATGAGACTGCATGGACCGAGCAGGCAGACGTATCGATAACTGGAACATATAGGCAGTTGCATCTTATCATAGCCTAGTTGTTTCTATATCAAAGGAAATGCTAATATTAGACACATGCTTTGGAGAGTTTAAAGGCTTTTATTATAAAAAAAAATAGCGCGCCCTAAAAGTGTCTAACAGCGGAAAAGTTTAAAAAATAAATGCAATGAACGAAGGGATTGTACCGTATAACTGGAGAATGTTGTATGGAGAGGAAACCAATTTCTTTGAGACGTTTAGGCTCTGATAAGTTCCTGATCTTATTTGCCAATAAGACAGTCCTTTACATGGAGACGAGTGCCTAACATTTCTAATATATGGCTGTTATAATTGCGAACATTTGAAAATTTCAGCACATATAAGCAAGAACTATACCTTGAATACACAAAACATAGGGATAAGTATTATTTCGTAAGATGTTTTTTGAAAATACATTTTAAAGAACATAAATATAAATAAATTACTTGCTTAGAATACAAGCTTTAGCAATGCGAATAACTTGTAAATGTGCTTTGAACTAATCTTTCCCCGTATTTTAATGATATAGACCTATACTTCTGTCCCAAAATAATTGGCGCACTTTCTCAACGGACTTGTTTGCTCTAGAAACGGTGGAGAACCAAGTATGCACAAAGCATTGAACTAGAGACGGTGACAGAGCACATGAAACTGCTTGGAACGTTGGGTAAAGTGTTAGCGGTTCTTATGTTATCTATATAGGTGTTCAGTCCATAATATGCATTAAGCAAGTGCATGGCTATTTCATGAATCTAAGGTTTATTACATATCTCGGAATTATATTGCAGTTTATATGATCAGAGGAGGGTGGTGTTAAAACAATGGGGAAAATGAAGAATTTTGCAAATGATTAGCAGTGGGCCACTGCTTCTTGTGTCTTGCAAAGAGAGGTCTAATAAATGAAAATGTGTAGAGAACACGAGAAAATGGTTCTACATTCTCCACAACAAAGTCACATATACAGTAGATGAACTTGTTACCATCTTGTGAAAGCTTTCGAAGATCATAATGTCTTCCTGACCTGGCGACACTTTCATTGAATGCATGAAAGTTAATAGGAAGAATTGCTACAAACTACCTCACAATAGAGCAGAGTTTACAACGACAAAAGTGTTTGCGATTGTTATCTGCACCCGTACTGCAGTGTGCCGCTTTGGGCGACTAGTTGTTTGAGAATACTGCATATACCACCTGCTCATTATTTCCCATCACCGCACCCTATAAACAATCTGTATTAATTCATTGTCAATAAATACCTTTCTAAAGAAATGCAAACCTCTCTTATACCGTATACTTTTGCTCTTCTGAATTTTAGTAACCAGGAACCATGCCTAAAAATAAACACTTTTTTCATATATTAAAAATCGTAGCTTAAACTCAAGGAAATACACTAATAGTATTTTAACAGAACAACTTTGAAAACATTTTTATTCTTAGCAAATCGAAAGAATGGTTTGGAATTGGTCTCTGTTTCGCAAACGATTGCATTAGAACGAGTATATAAAATGTAATTATAAATAAAAATAAAATAAAACATAATATTTTCTTAACTAACAACCATATTTTCTTTTTGGGTGGGAATGAAGCTAACTGAAGTTCATTAAATTATTTCAAAAAATAAGAAAGATTAAAAAGACATAGATATTTCACTCATTTTCCTCATGTTTGAGCAAATGCCCATGATTTGCTACCTTTTGGGGGTGGGAACTTTATTTTTTGCCCATATACTGGTTCAGTCTTTTCCTCTTGCAGATATATATATATATATATCCCAGTTTCAAGCTTCAGTTGGCAAAATGCATCTTAAAATGTTGAAAGCACAAATGGGTTATAAACCTTACTTTAGGTAAACGCTGCAAGTGCCGTTTCTATCGTATGCAAGCTTCATATCGCGAGAATGTGTTATCTCGTATCAAACACTTTATCTTTCAATCTAACCATAAATAAAAAGTACAACAGGAAAATCGGAAGAGCGCGAGGGCCACAAACCACCACCTCATTTGATTCTTGAGCGTTATGTATGGTCCAGAGTCGTTTTGGAACCAACCGTATAGTTTTTCCTCTGAAAAAACTGCGTTAAGATTAATTATGATACAGATCCGCATTCGTTGTTACTATACTACTGCTTACTCTGCATCTATCCCCGTGAGTCATTTGTTCTTGGGCAATCCTAAAATTAGGATGACTTCATTATCAAGGGGGATAATGAAGAACGCCTAACAGGGGTACCGGCCTATGCAATGATACATATGCCGCTTATGCATCAGCCAAGTATTTAATTATCCTATACTTTATAACGCGTATAGCAACACAACAATTCTTTATTATACTACCCTGTCGTAATGTAACTAATCCTATCTAATTTTGGAACTGAAAGTAACAGTCTAGGGGCACAGGAATAAAACAATGGAAGATTAGCGCTACAAAGTTACTTTGCACCACCATTTTATAAATTACAACTGAAAGTAGCAGTCTTTGCTACTTGATACAATTTAATAAAATAAATTTACGAAATTATTCAAGCAGTGCAAATTACTTGCTATTTAATGCGAATAATTATACTACACAAAGTACACAGGGTAATATTAATTCCAGGCGTTTTATTAACAATAGTAGGGTCTGAAACAGCAGCATTCTTCATATAATATTCTGCATCAGGAACTACCACCAAACATTTATTTATGTCCTCTCTTGTGTAAATAGTGAACTTTTTTGCTACATTTCCAACAGATTTTCTTTTCAAGAAAGCGACCAAACTTATAAACTTCGATACATCAACACTATGACTCAGATATAACGAAGATTTTAACATGGAATAAATAAACCATAAAGTTGAAGATTTCATTACCTTCGATTTCTTCAGAAAATACGCCAACATAACATTCCCAGTAATTCTCCGGACATTTTTCTTTTTGGGCCAAACTGTGAATAAAACATCCTCCCTCATACCGTTTTAGTAAATTCCTAAGAAATGTAGCTTTTGCGTGCGGTTCTACCTATGAAACCATTTTTGAAAATTTTCTTCAAATCTCAGTCGGTTTTACCTAGTAGGCACCGAAATGACCATGAAAACAATATGTTGTGTGTGTTTGTTTGTTTTAAAGCTCTAGCGGTGCAAGTTTTGTTGTTTTTTTCAATGAAACTCGGTACATTTCCATTAGTTAACACAGAATTCAAGTTCATTAACCACCAAAATTGGACCATTGGGGTCAACGGCCACAATTTTTTTGTTTTTTCTCAACGAAACTCGGCATATTTCATTAAAATAAATTAATAAAAGTAGTTTCTGAAAACCAGGCAATCGGGCCATTAGGAGTAATGAAAACCGAGTGGTGTTTAAGGCGAATTTTTTCGTATTCATTTATATACAATAGGAAAATAGTTCCTAAAAATAGGGAAATCGGGTTTTTATGAGTGGGGGGTTTACCTGAAACCCAAAATTTAAAATTCGCTCTAGTGGCACGAATATTAGTTTCTTCACAACAAAATTCAGTATTTTAATAAAACAACTAAAATAGTTTCTGAAAACTAGGAAAATCGGAAGGTTAGGAGTAGAAATATACTTGAAAACCGAAATTTAAAAAGAGCTCTTGCGTTTAGTTTTCTCTCTATTGTTTCAAAGTAAAAGGAATAATTAATTCAGCATATCAACTGTGTTTATAACTTTGCATATATTTTATATATAAACAAAAGCATGGACGTGAGGATAGCAGCTGTGAAATATTAATTTAATATGTGTTTGAAAATTATATTTGTATATGAGAGCGCTCTGTAATAACCGTCAGAAAACATTTTCGTTACGTGTTTTTACCGCAGGAACATTTAAATTAAATTTCAGTGCCAATGAAAATCGATGGAACTTTCCATTGTATATTGTTGATTGTGTATATTTGCTTAGTACATTATAATTTTTTTTTAAATGGTAAATGCGTTTGTTTGTTTTATTGAAACATATGAACATCATTTTCTAAATACACAATGTAACTCGAAAGTTTCTGTTATTCTCTATTTTAGTGAATGTAAAGATCAAGGGTCAGTTCATAAACATGATTACACTTAAATATGTTTAAAAATACCCACACAGTGTAATTTTGGTTATCAGTGGTCATATATTTCATTTAATTAATAGGATACAATTAATGTTATGGTGTAATTTCAACAACAACAACAATAATTCTAAAACGTGGTTTCTCTTTTGTAATATTTATAGATTGCAAGAATTCTAATTTTGTTTTTCTAACACCGCACAGTAATGTCATAACTTATTTCATGTCATTAATTAATAAGGCCATAATTTGTATTTTATATCCATTTTTAAAGTTATTCTAGTTACTGAGGAATTCGCAGCTCCTGCGTGACTTTTTTTTTTAAAATTCTTAGGCAGCAAATCATTCCTTACTCTAGTCGCCATTTCAACCATCTCGGGTGGGGTTCCTTCAAAATTTCAATCACCTTCCTCTATAATCTTCAATTAATCTCAATCATATTATCGTGCTTTTAATGTTTGAATAAAATCAGCAATAACAAACAATACTCTAGTGCATAGCTATACAAACATATGAACAAATTTTGATCGATTCGAATTTTCTAGTTCTCGCTGTTTTTAACTTTCCAGATTAAAGTAAATTATAAAAAAATAAAAATTATATTTACGAGATGGTAATATAAAAAATAGTGTGTAACATATTTGTTGAAAGACTCATTGTGAGCTTCGCCTGAAATGTAAGGTTTATCAAATTCGGATGCTCAATACGTGCCTTTCAACACTTATATTACAATATATTGTTTCAAAATCTATCTACAGCTGGTCATGAAAAACAAAATATATCAATAATTTTTGCAGCACCATTGACATAATTATATTTAAAAGCATCTGCAATTTATATTTATTTTTTTCTCAGAAAAGAAGAAAGAATGTATATACCCAATATAATTTGTTTCAATACATTTTTGATATATAAAGAATCTGGCTATACAGTTTTATTAATAATTGTATACAGAGCATGCACTAAAATCTCACACTAATATCACAAAGTCTGCAGGAGAAGATATATTGTGAACACTCTGAAACGTTTAAAATAATTTTGCAAGAAATTGAATTTTAAAGTTTGCATGCTGATTAAACAGAATTATTTTAAAGAGTGTAGCCATATAAATTTGACTTCATTAAACGAAATTCTAAGCGTCATAGGGATTTCAAAATTTGGTAACAAATGAAACATGCTTGACAGATATAGAAAACCCTTGTATTTTAACAGGACAAATGCTTACAAACTCATATTTTACACGACTATAAACAATCCTGTTATAATTTAAACCCCTAAGCATATTCCTAGTAAAGAGTCAAACTTTCGCCAAAAAAGACATTTTTGACTGCAACTGGCCAATATGCATCTGTTGCCCCCTTTCGCTGTGTATAATTCTAACCCTTGAAGGAAGCAAAAAGCTATACCTTAAATCTGAGTGCACCAGTGTAATATGCTATTCAGTTCTTTCTAAATGTAACTGCGTTTAAGATGCATTTTAATCTCTGTTGAAATGTTTTTTTTTTCCTTTTATTAGTATCAAGCTGATGACATTTGATATGCTTTTTTGGCCTTTTACAGCGCTACATGTAGAGACACGTATGGCCTGCCCGATAGTGCCTATGCAAGGAAAGGCCCTGAAGAAACTAGGGCCCTGTGCAATTCAGAGTACTCCGACATCTCGCCCCTCACTGGTGGCAATGTGGCCTTCTCTACCCTGGAGGGTAGACCATCAGCCTATAATTTCGATTCCAGCCCAGAACTCCAGGTTTGTTATAGGATAATTATAAACATTAAACTTATCGAAAGTTGACTTGTAGGGGTGCAAAGAATAACTAGACCATGCATTTGCTCGAGGGAAGCTAACGCCTTTTCTCTTTCTTTCAAATTCTCTTGCCCCTTTAGGCGTCCATTATATTATTTTCGTATGCATTAAGGGACTTGTGTGAAATAATTATTTGGAAACCCTTCATAGTTAAGTAGTCATAGACCACAATACATTGCTTTGGACCCGAAAGAGGAGAGCAAAGATAAAAAAAAATCTTGAATGGTTTCAATGTTAAGCAGGAATAGGCTTGAGGCTAAATCCTTGAATTGGAGGAGAAGAACCAGAAAAAGATATTGAATCTTTCATGGCTTTGTGGCCCATTTCACGGCAGTTAGAGCGGTAACTCCCGGCAACGAAAAGAATGTAATGTTCCTGTTCTTTCAATTACAACTTATACAATTATAATGAATATAACACAATCTTTATGGCAGTAGAGGTTGATAATTTTGTTCTGCTATGCCCAAACTTTTCCGACATAATTAGAAAATTGTCATTCACACACCAGTTCATCTTCCAATCAATTCAATTTAAATTTGAGAAGGCCATTGTTGTCCACGAATTGCAGGCAGGGGATCATGATATTCGGGTAAATTTTTGTAATTGAATGTTACAGAAGGTTAATGATAGCGCAATCGATCCACGCTTAATATTCTTTACTGAAGAAGCGTGGTTCATTTATGGGTCATGTATTAATGCAAAATAACTTATTAGAGTACAGAAAACCCAAATTTAATACAAGGAACTTCCTTGCATGACGAGAAAATTGGTGTATAGTGTGCAGAAAAATCATACAGAGTAATGGGGCTTATCTTTTTGAATATTCCATAAATGCAGAAGTATTCAGCAATGATATGCTCACATCATTATTTGAACAATTTACTGATATTGAGTATCTGTCTGGGCATTTCCAGCAAGAAATGCTGCATGTGAATGACAAGTTTCTAAAAAGGCGTCAGATTTGTATGGATGTAGCAGGCAACCTTTCTAACCAATCCTGTCAGTGCTTATTTTCATCGTAATTGTAGTTGTAATTGCGAGAACTTGAACCAGTTGCGGAAGTTACATCTGCTTCCCCGGGAGTTACACCTGTGGTTACCGAACCGCCAGCTGCCGTGAAATGTGCATTCAAAATTCAAAAAGCCTGCCCGATTTTTATTTGCTATAGTAGCACTGACAAGCACGGGCATCCAATGACATGTGTTCGTCAAAGTTGGGAGATTCAATTTAGAGGGAAAATGAAATGCGCAAGACCGCGTTTATAGCGACCTGACGAACTCACAGAAGACGTCCCGGATAGCCATATCATACGATATGGTCAAGAAGAGAGTTTGGTATGGTATATCCTGGGCCGCTTTCTGGGCCGCCCCGAACCGTCATGACACAAGAAAACGTGCAGGCAAGTATAAAGTGATCGCTGCTCCGCAGATTGCATCTGTTTGAGCCACAACAGTTTGCAACGAACTTTACGTTTGAACTTGCGTGATTCCGCAAAACTAAATTAGTGCAAGCGTTAACCCCAGCTGACAAATTGGCGTACTGCGATACATTTCTGGAGATGCGATCGATAGATCCAGGAATTGTTGACTACCTCCTGATGTCTGAAGAGTCATACTTTTTATTATCCTGATCAGTTAATGAGCAAATTGTCATTTATAAGTTACCAAGAACTCTTGATAAGCGTTCGCAGCAGAAGTTAACAATATGATATGAAATAGCACACACTTTTCCGAGACGCCATTGCACTCTTTGCCCATGATACCGAAGTTCGTCACAGTGCCATTCTCATCCGATTAGATAGTTCCAACAGGACGGAGCAACCGCACACACTACCCGATTTTCAGTGGCAACTCCATGGTATCATTCCAGGTCGCTATATCTTCGGATGTGGCGACGTTCCTTGGGCGGCGCGTTAACCTAATCTGACAGCTCGCGAGTTTTTCTTCTGGAGTACCTGAAGCCCAGAACTCATCTAGCAACAATCCTGAGATCGGAGTTCAACGTCGGAGTGAAATCGCCGCCATTTTTGTAGCATAAGAATACATTACGGCACATCTCCTTGGCTGGACTGCAGGGGTGCTTTTTACAACGATGGAGCCCAACTACGTGATGTAATCTTCAAAACTTGATTCCTAAAGATTGCTGTATATCTTTATTTGTCACATATACCTATTTATTCTAATAAAGATTTTGTTATCAGTTAAACTCTTATTATCAGCCTCTATATACAAATATATGAAAATTGACTAATGTGAACTAATTGACTGTAATGTGCACTTATCTAGAAAATTTGAAAGCACGGCGGCTATTGTTTCCGTGCACAGCCCTTTTCAACTCAGTGTACACAATACTGACTCAAAACAAGTGAATCAAGTAAGATGCTTTGAGGAGTGGTCTAACAAGCCGGGCGATCCAAGGAAACAACTAACACTGTTAGGAGACTTTTGTTTTCCCCTACTAATCTGTTGGTAAACTTTTCCACATAGTTTTGCATTATGTGTCTATGTACATACCTTTAGTGGATTTAAATTTCCTTTTTATTTATGGATCATACCTGTCTGAATTGAGGGCTTTGTCATACATTAATACCAGTTAATACCAGAATGCATTCTTGTTATATTGTTACATTTAACTTAATGTTATTTCGTAGTTTCACCATTTTAGTAAAATAGCGCTACACGGCGTATCTAAGTAAAATGCATGTCCATGTGCATACCTATTGCAGCTCTAATATACTATACTATTAGAAATATCCTCATTTCGCAATCATTTAAAGAAAGTTTCCAAGTTATTCGAAATATTGTCTGTTTTATGTACCGCTTTCAGTTTTTCATGTTGTTTTTGAGTGTTATCCTGTTAAATATATACGCGTGTACTTTCCCCAATTTATAATGCGTTTCTCAAACAAAACAAGCTGCATAATTTGTCAAAAACACAGGAAACAGTTTAAATGATTAAATAAGCAGTAGCTCTAGACGTTTAAAATTACACAAGGTTAAAGTGCAGAGAATTAAACCTGGAACAATAAGTAAAAATAATATGGAAATTAAAAAGAAGGCTTAAGTGGTATAATTAGTTACAAACAATGGAAAATATTTAATGAGCAAGAAAAAGAATAGTGTACTTAGTAGATGGATTACTGCAATATATAAGAAAAAGTAAAGACCACCGAAAAAATGACTGCAACAGGTCCTGACAGATATAGATCTACAAACAGAGGAACTTTAGAACACGATTGATTCTTAAAGAGAAGTGGGAGAGAGATATCAGATCTTGCTTGAGTAAGTCATTATTGTTTTCTGTCTAGCTAAGTATCTAAGGCATATACTTTCTTGCAATATTTTTATGAGATGCAGTTTTCTCTATCATACAATAATATAGGTGTTGGTGCTATATAATACAGTAAATACGTCTTATTTATAATTCTTGAGCTTAAACAGCTCTATAAGGAAAGAAATGGCGTTTATCAACCAATTAAAATAATGTAAACCATTAAATTTTATACCTACAAAAAAGTAAAGAAAAGGCTACTCCAAAACATGTCTACTTAGCCCATGTCCAAAAAGTTGATTACACACAATTGGCCATTATATACAACATATTATGTTACTGTGTATATATTAATTTATACACTTTTTAGGATTATCAATTGATACATTATTGAAATGAAAGCTTTTCACACAGAAGAGATAAATTCATGTGTTTTTTTTTTTTTTTTTTTTTTTTCAAAATTTCCTTTAAAAGGTATTTCTTTGATCTATAAGGGCTAGTCATAAATGGAAAAGAAGAAGAAAAATGTAGTGAATTTACTTCTTTTAGTCTTTGTATAATTTTTTTTAGCAATGGCTCGATCTAACAAAAATAACACGTCATTTCATTTTCATTGAACCTTTAGCCTTTTTCTTTGCATTTCTATTTAATCTGCTTTGCTCCTCTTTTCCTGATACTGTTTTATTTCCTTTCTTTTGAAATACTTTGCTCTGCTCTCAAGGATTAAAACAAACTTTTTCTGAGTCATTTGAACGCTTAGTAACAAGCAGATACACCATGCTATTGACGTAGTTTATTTCAGATTTCATCAATCGCCATCTTTTATTGACAGGAATGGGTGACGGCGACGGACATCCGAATCACCTTAGATCGTCTGAACACTTTTGGAGACGAGGTGTTTGGAGATCCCCAAGTGCTGAGGTCATACTTCTACGCCATTTCCGACTTTGCTGTTGGCGCCAGGTAAACTTTTGTTTTACTCCACTACTCTGGTTAAGCATTTAACTTTCTTTTTAACTAAGCAAATGCAATTCCTAAACATTGCTGCTTTAACAGTAAAACAGCTGTGCTTTTGCTCGTAAGTACTGTTTTTAAACATACTGAAAACACCTTGAAAGCAATTCTTGCTATGCATCATGAACAATTACTGAATTATAGGTCCTTCAGGGTGTTTCATAAACCCAGCATCAATAGGATTAGTGCCTACGCCTGGTATTAATGAGCTATAAAGCATTCATTTCAGAGACAGTAAAGGTGTTTTACACAAACAATTGAGGTAGGGCATTCATGATACGAGGACAAAATAATGGAGTTATATGGTAATAAAGAATGTTAGAATATATGCTGATAAATCAGTGTCAAAAAGAAATGAAGTAAACATTTGTTATAGAATGTCTTCGCCAGTAAGAAAATCTTGATTTTCAATAGCTTGTGCAGTACAACGGCTAACTGATTTACATATTATGTAACTTAGTTTAAAGGGTGCTCTATGCCTGAATGTGTGGCCTAGGAGATAAAGCAGGCTGTGATTGCGAAGATCATAGGTTTAGATATGGTAAAAGGGACTTTATTATTATTAATTATGCTTATTCATTAAATGTAAAATTTAAAAAAACACTGAAAGAAACTCCAAGCCGAAAATAATTATCCGCTTTTAGCAACTGCAGCAAATATACATGCTGCATAGCATCCATCCATTATTGCGTGATAACATTTCAAATGCAACCTTATTAATCAGTGACGTACTGATTCTTTATAAACTTAATACTATAACTTTGAAATTTGAACAGTAGACCATAGATTTCCTATCACAACTTGCTTGTCCAAGAGCCCTCTACCATTTCTGAAAATTTTGAGATATACTTTGAAATGCCAGTTTCAGGTTAATTCGCCAAAGGAATGTTGGGTGGTCCACAAGAAGCCCATACGTTAAAAAACTTGGTTTACTTCAAATTACCGGTCTATGGCACTAGGAAGATGGCGTCAAATGGGTTCTACCCAAATTATTAATAAGAGAAAGGAGAAGTATACTAGACGTTACATGCAGGCTGAAGGCGTGCGACAAGATTGTAACCTTGTCCACATATTGTGACATAATAATTTAAATCATTGACTGAAAATATAATTTATTATTCGCCATAGTCTCATATATATATTTGTACTGAAATTTACTGAGATGATGAGCAAATGTAAAATTCAAAGTGACCTACACCCGAATTTGATCCAGACGCGCTCACCACAACTTCAATCAATATATTACATTCAACGATTTTACAATAAATTAGATTGCCTAGGTTAATTATTTGTTACAGTTCAAAGAAGATTAGTAAAAATCCACTTGTTTCGTACAACTCTCCATGTCCCCGTTCTTCTACTGGAATACCCAGGCGATAAAGATTTGGTAATCACTACCTAAAATTTCTTCAGCTTCTTCCCCGTGTACCTTTTCTTATTACATTCCTATCCCTTTACAGTTTTTCTCACTCTTCTAACCATTTGTCTGATTTTAATACAGATATTCATGTGTTTTTCAATTGAGTGTAAGGTTTATTAAATTACAATAAACTAGGCTCATGTTTCCCTCCCAATATATGCATTTCTTTACATTTTACTGAAAATAAACCGGTTTTTTACCTAGATAAAATATATTTAACTTTTTAATGATTAGACATTTCTCTTTAATACTAAGTAAGAAACCCAATGAAGTGTACAGACTTTGGCCGCAACCACTTGTCCCTACAGAATTTATTGCAATCAATTCTTCATAACTTACAATCGTGTAAAATTTGAGTTTTTATAAAATAAATATGAGGAATACAAACTTTTATGATATCATATCTCTACTCGCTCATTCACTGAGCATTACAGCTTCATTTTTACATTCTCTAGAAATTCCCCTATATCTTTTCTCAACTAGTACAATTCGTTATCTTCAGTCACTTCTCTCTTATTAATCTTTTCCTCCCCTCATCCGTTATTCTAAACATTGGTTATATGTCCTATGAAATATTGCTTCTGAGAAAAATTTTAAATTCCAAACAGCTAGTCAAAATCTTCCAATTCCTTCCCTATTAATTAATAATCAGTACGTTTGATTAATACATTATACTTATGGAAACCGAATATTCAGGTTTTTAAAACGGTAGAAAATGACAAGCAAAAGACCTCCACGGGTGGCTGAGGTTGTTAAGGCGCTGACTTGTGAGCGGGAGGTCTGGACCGTCCTCCCTGACTAAGTTTTTTTCCGGTTTCCCTTAGTCCTCATAAATGGCAAATGCCGGGATGTACCCTAAACTTCGGGATAGAATAAATTCTTCCTTTAAAAAAAAACCCTTTCCTAGTTTATCATTTCATCTCATGTGTTATCCATATCACAGCCTGTAATGCCTCAGTAGGCAAACAAAAACAAGCAAAATAGTTTTTAAAATAGGTAATATTAAAAGGGTATCACACACTATTACTGGTAACTAAAAATTAATTAAATGCAATGATCATAAATTGGAAAGAATAATTATTGTTTTAAATTATTAGTTACCTGAAGTTGTACGAGTATCTAATTCCTTTTTGTGCGGAAGAAATAGTTGAAATAACGAATCTTATATTTAAAAATAGCTCTATTATTGCTGGAGAACAATCACAAAAATATTACACTTAAATTTTAACGTTGTTTATAAATTTTATTTAAAACTACGAGGTGTTTCTTAAAATTATGAACACTGAAAGATTTCCGTCTAGTTTTCGGAATATTTACTGAACTTCTCTCCTCAGTATTTTTGTATTAATAACGTGCAGAATGTGAAAGCGTATCAGATATAGTAGTCTTGTTTTCCTTTCGAAGGAGCGGAATCTAAAATAGTTTCCTTATTGCGGCATTGTTGCAGTTTTAGGCTTTGAAATCCCAACCATTCGCTCTGTATCTGCAATGAGACTATAGCGATCTATTTACCCGATTTAACAAAATTTTAAATAACATTTTATGAAGTCTACCTAGGAGAGATTAACACATTATTAGCAATAGAGCATTTCCTTTATAAAATTAAATCCTTAGCAAAGCTTTTTTACAATAACCATTTTGCAACAAACAGTTCTTCTTATTCTATTAATGAAGCAGTAGATTGCAATAAGAAATAATTTACAAAAATAAGAATTGTTTACAAAAGACAAAAAATGGGCAGAATACAACGAAATAACTAATAAGTATAAATAAGTAAAAATTAAAATTGCAAAATGTTTGGGCACGAATATTATTAGCAAATTCAATTGTTCATATATCTAAATATTTATAATATATATATATATATATATATATATATATATATATATATATACTTTCCTGTAAATATAGAATACGGAATATTAATACCTAATTAATTTGGGTTTGATTTGAAGCCATCTAATGTTATTCACATAATATTTACCGATGAACTGATCAGGTCAATTTTTAAAGTACTAAACAACCCTGGACGCCTTGCCCCTGCTCGTTACAGAACTTGGAGATTGTACTTCATAATGGCCTAGAGCAAGTAACAGAGTAATTCATTATGTGTCACATCCAAGAAGCGTCTAAAATTGCATTGAACACTATTTTGTGCGTAGGTTATTTGAAAGATGGGTTGGCCAAGGTTAGCCAATTAAAAGGTCTTGTTTTGCAAATGGAGCCAACCGTTGCATTAGGATTTTAATTCAGCGACTGGTTGAAATATTGAAATGTCTGAATGACTTGTCCCATTAGCTTCAGTATGGAAAAGCCAAGCTTAAAGATAAATGCTTATTTTCAAATAATTTTTAAACACACCCGTCGTTTTTAGGGTACTGGTAAACGTACAAATATTTTGTTAAGGAATTTTTGGTACTGGTTTAAAACCAGATGTTAAATTTCACGTCTAACTAAAGGCTGAAGTAGAATATATTACTTTGCCAGAACAACCAGCTGTAGACTGCAGATGACGGTTATGCCAATAAGTTCGAAACCGTACCCAAGGTAGAGTGTGTTACAACGGTTTAAAATTGTTTATACGGTATTAATGCGTGAGAGCCAATTCTTGCTGCATCCTCATATTTGCTTTTCATTGAAGTGTCTGAAATCGTCCTTTATAATGACTATTTCACCTCTGTGACTCATCGTAAAATCGATCATGTAATGAAACAAAATTTGAATTTTGACCTATCAGTTCGATATCGCAGTGAAATTATCATAAAGGTTTATCAAATCCCTTTACCACACGAAGTGCACTTATCTTCTGTACAGTGTAGCTAACAGTATAACCCCACTATAATTCCTGAGCATCATACAGATTAATCAGGAACACCACACTAAATAAAATGCAGAGTTCTGCTTCCACATTTTCATCTACTTATTTCCAAATATCCTTTGTATCCAATGAAATTGCAGCACCTTCGTAAATGTTGTATTTTTAACTATGCAATTGTTTTGCATAATCAGCCCAACAGTCTGAAATAAGTTTGTAAATTATGTAATAATATCTGCCTAAGCAAGGATAACTATTAATAGACACGTTGTTCATAATGGTAAAATGCTACCTCTGTTTTGTTTTTATCACTTGATATTAGTAAATGAAAAAAGCGATTGTAACAGTTGACTTTCTTCTATTTCAGTCTCACGGTTTCTGAGACTAGTAGTTATCATGAGTAAGTATAACATTTTATATAATTACACTGGGCAACAAAAAAATAATTTTTGAATGTTTCGAGCACTTCATGAGGTAATTCCTACTAATTTTGGGTTGAGAAAAACAAATATGACAATGAAAAAATTTTATTAGCTCTAGTTTCTATGATATATACAAGGTGGAAGTATTACATATTAACGGATTGAGAGAAAAGGATACATTTTAATTACATACATGCTAACAACAATGAAAGTGCATTTTATTTTTTTTAACTGGCAATTACATGCTAAGAGTTCTAAATTGCTGGAAAAATACTTCGCAGATAGTCGTGTCTGAAGAGAATCATGTGGTGGCCTATTGACTTCGTCGTCTTGCCTCTTGTGATGGAGTTCCGCAGAATCCCTATACAAAGACCAACAGTAATCCGCAAGCATTACTTCATTCCAACGGCCCTGATATCTTTGTTCCATAACAGAAATGTCCTGATGGAATTTCTCCCCATGTTCATCACTAACAGCTCCACAACTAGGAGGGAAAAAGTCTAGGTGGGAGTGGAGAAAATGGATCTTAAGGGACATGTTGCATCCAAGGTTACGATATTTTTGCAGGAGCAATGTCACCAAATGCCTGTAGTTGTCATCTCTTTTGTTGCCTAAAAATCCATGAACAACACCCTTGAAGGCTTCCCAAGCTTCCTTTTCTTTCCCCTCCAAAATTTGGTCAAATGCAGGATCCTTTACAAGTTCTCTTATTTGTGGTCCGACAAAAATGCCTTCCTTAACTTTTGCATCACTTAATTTCGAAAATTTCTCTCTGATGTACTTAAAGGCCCGTCCTTCTTGGTTCATAGCTTTGACAAAGTTTTTCATCAAACCCAGGGGGTGGAAGAAGAACGTCTTTTGGGTCCACAAGAGGCTTGGCAGTCTTTACAAGAGGCGTCAGATTGCGTTTCTGTGAGGAAAATGTTATTTCACCACAAATATAACAAAAGTTATTCACCATATTTACACATTTTCGTGGCATTTTTACAAATTTTACACTAAAAAAGCACTCGCGAACCAGAAATTTTGCATTAATTTGAGTAGAAATTACATATAATTCACAGTCACAGCAACAGTATCTATGTTTATGACTTACAAACAGCTGAAGAGCATTTGTGTTTTGTTATTTGACAGGTGTGCCAACTCCCAAAAAAAATTCCCCCAAATTTAAAATCTTCACTCTAAAAAATGAAATGTCACTTTATCTTCAAATCAAGAGCTAATCTATCATTTTTATGGTGATTTTTGAATTCAGCAGATGGAAATACATGTATATTCACTGTTTTAAGCCCGAAATATTTTCATTGTTGCCCAGTGTTATTAATATTCTGTGCGCGAATTTCAGATATACAAAATGTTAATGAACTACACCGAAATAATTTCGGAGAGTATAGAGATGTCGGATATGAACACTTTTGGATAATAAACATATTTCCTATCTGTTCAAATTTCGAAGTAATGGCTATATTTTTACAGCGCCAGTACGCCATTGGCTAATGAAGATGACCCTCGAAGCATACATAACACTAGAAACAAAGGCAGGTTTCTGAACGTATCACTCTGACACCATGGTTATGAAATTAGCTTTCCAGTAAGAGATGGTGATTTGTTTTCAAGTTCAACTCTCGTTCATCACTTTTCTTTAATTTGTTTGTTTGACTGGCCTAATAAAACAGCTTTATCCTACATTTTATGTTGATATTTCAATTTATACACTTAAATCTTAATGTATCAATTCATATAATTATAAACTTTATAGTTGTTATTGTACTTACCAAATAGAATCGTGTCCTGAGTATGTGTTAGGTAAATTAAGTTTAGGCATCATGTTAGCAGTAAGCTTATAAGCCATTGTATGTTGGTAATACATTCATTTTTGATAAGGAGAATAAAACTTGAAAGCATTAAGTAAATTTCATTCATACTTCTTTAATATGCATAGCGCAACATTTCACATTAAAAAAATTAAATTAATGTCATGCCAAGAATTGAAGCCGCGGTTTGCGCAACATTAGTTTTTGCGTTATGCATTGCGCTATACAAGCAAAGAGTTTTTAGAGTAGGCTACATAATGCAAGGAGGCAGTTAATAGATAATCAGCGTCGCACTGTCACGTGATTAGTTCGAGATTTGAAGGATTTTTGTGGTATTAAATCTTGAAAATGCTGATAACGAACTGAGGAAAATCGATATTTCTATGCTCGCAAGGCAGTTTAAACTATTTTTTTTTTACCTGGCTTCGCTTTAACACCAATTTATCGGTATCTGATGCCAAGATGTTTAACACCATATAACTGCATTTGTTTAGTTGTGGACCATACATTGCCTATCTGAAATTGCTTGTATATGACATCTCTCCCTCTCTGAAAATATTTCGGTGTAGTTTATTGACACTCTGGATATTACTTTTATTCTTATTCTATTCATGAAATAGCCCTAAATCCGTATTTCGCTTTTCTCTATTGGCATGACATCCACATTTGTCTGTTGCTAGATGGCTTGAAAAGTTAAGTATTCGTAATAAAAAATAGACATTTAATACAATATTGTAAACGAAGTACAGCGGAATTATATTTAAATTCTTATTTTATTCTTGAAATAGTCCTAATATATATCACTCGAGGCTCTGAGCGTTCGTTAATTTATCGGCAATCCCAGAACCTCTTGTGATAAGTATTACTTGTAATAAATTGTGTAATTTTTTAATATGCTCTGTTGTTGGATGCA
Source organism: Metallyticus violacea (assembly GCA_030762175.1). Lineage (NCBI taxonomy): Eukaryota > Metazoa > Arthropoda > Insecta > Mantodea > Metallyticidae > Metallyticus > Metallyticus violacea. The sequence goes on along the minus strand of CM060845.1, from coordinate 56,939,479 downwards.
ATAATATTTGTGTTCTTTTTAACCAACGAAAAGACTTTGCCATGACTCTCTTTCAGTTGGGAATGAATCCAGCTGTTTGCCAGCTGAGCATGCGCGCCGCGATTGTCAGTAATGGGCGTATTATGCAAAACAAAAAATAATAACAGTAGTGTTAATTGTTTCGCAAGCTCAAAAATAAATCTTGATCTATCCAGGTACAAGAAGTTCGTCGCATTCTTTGTTGATAAATAGTTTAGTTAACCGCATTTTCTGCTTTGTCCTCCTCCTGTTTTTAAACAGATAATTGTGAAAGTTCCATATTGTTATTCTAAGTGAGTCGGAACACAGCTGTGGAAAATAAAACAGAAACAAATGAGGTAACATTCTTTCCCTTCACGAATGAACAGTAGCAACGTGTATCAGTACATATTCCTTGCCCCAATCGTATACAAACTTACTCCATAATAATAAATAGCGCCCTTAATCACTTAATTGCATCTTAAATGATATTCCTGTCACACTATCCTCAAAGAAAGATCCAACCATATCACTGATAAACTCTCCCGCAGCTGTAGTTAAGCTGCTATATGACACCACTGCACGCGTTTATCTGCTGTTAATTTGGCTGAAGTTAAATAATATTGGTGCGGTCTGACATAGTCTCTTATCGCCAGGCAGGTAATCATTTGAATCACAAATGCTCTCCGTTATAAACGAGGAAAGGTGGCGACTGACGTACATGTGACGATATTTGACCAGCTTTCATTCGGCTTGCGCAGTTTTATGTTTTATTTCTATTAGGGTCAGTCATAAAGTAAAGCCTCTAAATTTTTTACGAGGGCTGGTCAATAAGGAATGAGTGTTTTTTTCTTTCTTTTTTTTTTCTTTTCTTCCCCCCCCCCCCCCGGACATAGGTAGTAAACTTTAACCTTACAATTTTTTGTTAGTTTAATGCGTAATGCTTACATGGTACTAGTTTTATTGTTATTTCCGTCTCCCTCGGTAAGAGGTGTGCAACTTGACATGTTCATTTCCGCCTAAGGGACACACAACGAACAACGAGCAGCTTCTGCCTATGGAGAGTTTGTTTCTTCCTATAGCACAACTTGAAGATGATTTTAAAAGTTTAAAGAAGGGGGGGGGGGGGCAATCAATTTCAAAGGAAGCTCCAGTTTATGTGTATTTTAATTGTTTTGTTTAAATTAAATATATGTTAAACATACAGTTATTCAGATAGAGAAATTTTGAAATGGAAGCTATGTAAGGTATGTTTTATGTAATGTGGAAGCTTTGACAACACGTGAATTAACTTGAAACTGTAACGATCAACAGATGGTTTTGTAGTCGTGTTCAAGCTGCTGTTAACAACCATTCACATTAAATGATCATATATAAAGTATAGCACAGGCAAGAGCGAGCCTCCAGGTTTTGCGGTAACACATTGTTTGCCATAGATAAAACATAATGAAGAAAATGGATTAAATATACGCCATTTTTTTCTTGGCGAATACTAAAATAAAATCAGATGAATTTTCCACTATATACTTAAACGTTATCAATTTTCCGATCCGCAAGAAATAAGCAATGTATAATCATTGTGGTTTTTCCGTCGTAAAAAATTAACTTTATTGCCTTAGATAACTTTTTTACATCCAACTACAAATATCGATGTGATGTGAATCTAATGTGCACCTGTTTTGTCCAAGTAAAGTAGTCAAAATTATGGTGCGCATTAGATTCGAGTGCAAATCCGTTCCGTAGTTCGCCGGTAACTTCATTCAAATGTATCGTTTATTAAGTTATAATGCATTGTTGCAATTTTCGACTTTATTACATTTACTGTTGGCCTATTATTGCATAGAGCGTTTGAATAGTAGGCTGTCACGAAATGGAACGAAAACAGAGAACATTTTATGATGCTACTTTCAATCGTAAAATAATTCTTTATGTTGAAAAATAATGGTAAAGAAAGTCAGAAAGAGAGTTTAATGTAACTGAGATAACGTTCGCTCGTGGCCGCAACAGAAATTGACATTATTTGCAACTAAAGCCAGTAGCGTCCTCGGAAAGGAAGACATCGCGGCATTGAAGAAAAAGTTTTGGAAAACGTCCATGAAAGGAGGAAGACCTGTCACTAGTGACACAATAAGAAAGAAATTTCTTTTTCTTTTCTTTTCTTTTTCTTTTCTTTCTTTCTTTCTTTCTTTCTTCTTCTTCTTTTTCTTCTTCTTGATTTACGCCAACTGTCCTGGCAACAGCACAAGTGATGAATTTTGTCCTATGTGCTCCAAGATGTAACAATAGTCCACTTATAAATTCTATGATCTGGTCGTTTTATTAAGCGAACTGGCATATCTCTAATGACATCGCATAACATTTTTTTTTTTTTTTTTTTAATGATTTTCAGGTTCAAATTTGGTGTGTACATTACATTCGATTCGCGTAAATACGATATATCTACTGAGATAATTAAATGCTGCAAAATGAGATTTATGAATGAATGAATGAATGGAAAGTAGGCTATGCTTTTCACAGCAAGACAGGCTGGTGGGTTTAACGGTCCTCTTGACTGAAAAAAACTCCGCCCCCACGTTTCCTTTCCTTCAGAAGAGACCACGGGGCTGGACCACCCACATAGGTTTACTTCAGTAACACCTCAAGATGGCTTAGAAGCTCATTTTGATGAAATTCGATAACACTTTTGGATAAAGAGAGATCCGGTTTTGTAAAAACAGCAGGTTCGTGAGACCATGACAAAAGGATATGAACTGTTCTTTTTTGTTGCTGCTATCTCCCAGTGCACGTGCCTATAGTTTCCCTTAGCTCGATGCCATGAACTGGACCATATTTTTGTCACAGAAGTAAAACATTTTGTGCACATTCCTGAGAAAAGTGGAATAAAAAATATACATGTTAAGCAACTGAGCAAGATGACTTATATTTGGTCTCACAAATGCCTTTTTGTCATTCAGAAGGTTTACTTAATTTGGAATTATACTTTTTGATGCGCTCGAAACTCTTACTTCTCTCCTTATGTGGTAAAGTAAATGTTCTTTACAAATTTTAGGCTATCTCTCCTCCACATCCTGGAGAGTCGACAGGTGGTGATGTTACGGCTTTATTGCAGTCTCATGCATTATAGTTGTATTGTTTATTCTTCTGCCAGACCATGTATTTTATGTAAGTTGACTATCATTCACCACAAGGGGTTTTTAGAACTAGCCCATCCTCAGTTTATATGCTGAATACATTAGATATAACGCTCTGCTCTGTGGATATACTATATCTCTCGGCCACACCAGATCGCCCAACATATACCGCATTCTGGATAACTAGTATGAGCATAAATCTTTGCTTTGCTTCCACCAGAGTTCGATTTTGGCGAATTCTGCCCAAGAAGAGCTAACACCACCTGTATAACATCTTTCGTCAATACACCTCCGTCCGAAATTTAACACGATGCTGGGTAGAACTATAGAAGTATTTCAAGAAGGACATTTCTCCAGAAACACATCGTATGCTGTTTAATGAATTATAGATAATCACATGATATTTTGTTTCAGATATTGAGGGTTCCAAGACTACTGATGGAGTCGGTGCTTTTATTTTTAATAACAACAGCTTTATGTACATTTCCCAACCCTATGTCTCATATATTTACTGCAGAAATATTTGCCATTTATCAATTTCTTAAACACATTCTTTCTGTAGCTACTGTCAATTATCTTTCAGCATTAACTCTGCTTAAACGCTATTCAGATTCTCCAGGACAGTTAATCAACGATGAGTGTGCGTTTTATCTTCCGAATGTGAAGATTTTGTTTGCATGAGTACAAGCCGTTTTGCCAGCCAGGCAATGAGCGGACTGATGAAGCAAAGTCAATAAGAGCAAAATACCCGCCGAAGACAAATTCCGTTTAATATCATCAGTTATCGCACTTAATATGATTTTTACAGCCTACCTTACATTCCACACAGAAATTAATACTTCCAGCTCTGAAAAGTGAATAGTTATTCTGAATATCGTTCATGAAATCACTACTGGAAGATTAGATGACTGAAAGAACACTTTCACTCCTTCAAATCCCATATAATATGATGAATCTTCGATAAGGCTCACTTCTCTATTTTTATTTTATCGATCATGCACATTAAATCAATTGTCATTAACAGAAATGTGATATTGTATGCTCAAAACTACGTAATGCTTGAATTAAAACACCAAATGGTGTGTCTTCACTCAATTGTTATCTGCGCAAATATATAGGGTTTTTCAAAAGTAATAGCGAACGTCATTAGCTCATATTTTATTAATTTTCTACATTCTCTTAAACTTTCTGGCATTGGCTTAATACACAACATATGACATTTTGTGCATCATCACCAGTTGCGATATCTTCATCCTAAAGGTTGTATTTGTGCATCTGTCTTCTTCAATATCCTCTCTTCAATGCTGTATACGGTCTTGAGATGGTATTGTTGAACATCTGGCACTGCGTGTGATAGAGTCTAGCTCATCATCTTTCGTAGGTTTACTCAGGAACATTCTTTCTTTAGATAGTCCTACAACCAGCAATCTTCTGCCGATCTTTGGAAAGAACTCATATTGCAGGGACCAGCTCTTAAGTAATTTTAGGTACGAAAGTCGAAGGGCTACTGAAGAATTGTGTCCACATTCGTTAATATTGAACAAGTCCGATGAATTTGCAGACTTAACATTATTTCTTTCCACAAAGAGAAATTAATAAAACACTCCTCTATTTATATTGAAAATCTGTAATTCAACCACAACTTTCAGAAGCAAACAAAATGGTTGTCATGATGAAGCAAAATATTTAATTTTTGTTTAATAATTTAGTTTCAGAATTTTAAATATGATGTGGAAAATTAAGGAAATATAAGCAATATACATGTCCTTGCTTTATGTAAATCTTTTACAATACTGGTTACAGAATGAAAATCAGTAAGAAGTACATTTACTTTGAAACAAAATTGAGAAGAAATGTTCTGGCTTTTAAAATGGGATAATTCGACTAACTGCTGATCATTCAATTCTAAAATTGAGCTTTAAGTTTAACAGCATTTAATTTATTAATTGGATAATCATAAAACTTTTAAACGAATAAATATGTCCATCTGTGTAGTAAAACTGCGCGTTGTAAAAGTAAGTTAATTGGGGTTTGTATTACCATTTTCAAATATATTTGTACTTATTCAAAAGTAATATAAGATTATTTTGCTTGTTTATAATAAAATATTTGCACAGAAAATACTATAATATGTCGCATTTTAATTTAGTGTGTATATATGCTTGGTTTCCAATTTATATTATTTATTTACTTTCCTGAATGTCCTTACCCTCTGTTTTGGAAGTATTACTAAAATATATAGGTACACTAAAGCATTTCTGCTTTCTTCACTTCTGTATTTGAATTATATATTTTCCCTCTCCTCTTCTCATCAGTATATTATATATAATTTTCTAAACTTGAAAACTTATTTTTACATTTGGTATTGAAATTTCTAAATAGTAACTAGTTATACTTTTATTTTACTTCAAAATTCCTTTTACTGTATGAACCATGAGAACAAGCTAACATAATTGCAGGTTCTGTCATAGTTTGCATTAAAACAATTGGAAATATTATCAGATTGCCTTTGAATTAACAAAATTGTAGTGTGTTTCCAATAGCGGCAAAGTATTAAAATTTAAACCATGTAAAAAAAGAAGAGAGCAAAGCTTCTCTATTGCATGTATGTACATACTTAGAAAAAATGCACTATCTCTGATGTTAAACGATATCAAAAACATTTTACAAGTGACGTTCAAACTTGCCTGTGAGGGTGGTTTGAAAGAAAAGAAAATTTATCAGGGAAGCAAATGTGCATTATAATGCAACCTTTTAACTTTTATGTACCGGAAATAGTTCTTTCACACACCCTTATGTAGGACATTAGTTGAAAAGGAAGAACCACATACACAGGAATTTCAGAACCCTAAAAAGTATTTATTGTATATCCATAAAAACCAACATTATTGTATCGACAACAGTAGGCTCTGATTTAAGCAACGGAAAATGAACATAATATATATTTTCAATTAAATATTATTTTTATTGGAATATTACTTTAGTGCTAGTAGAGCAAAAAAATGTTGTATGCAGCGCAAGAGTAAGTAGATTTTATTCATTTGAGAGAATTATCACAAATAATATTACAAAAGGGTCTCAGATAACCGATAAACTCACCAATCTAGTGAGTGAATTTATCTGCAAAGCTCAGACCCTCCAGTGATATTTAATAGGACTATTTCACGAATAACATAAGAATTTAAATATAATTCCCGTAAACTCGACTTACAATATTGTAATAGGTGTATATTTGTATTATGAATACTTATGTTTTCAAGCCATCTTGCAACAGGCGAATGTTGATTGTTAGAGTGTCAATAAAGAAAAGTCAAATAGGGTTTAGGACTATTTCATGAATATAATAAGAATAAAAATAATATATATTTGAAATTCGCGCACAGAATATTAACAATTGTATAACATGTTATACTTAATTATGAATATAACATAACATTTTACCATTCTGAGCAACATGCTTATTGAAACTTATGGTTGCTTTGGCAGATATTATTACATAATTATAAATTGATTTCGGACTGTTTGAGTCAATACGCATTAAGCTGGCCTGTTAACAAAAGTGGTGTCAGGAATGCGTGCCCAGGAATGATAGTTGACTACACTGACTCGTAGACAAATGCAATTCGCGCGGTAAAGGAAGTTGATGACACTTTACGATAATTTTACTGGGATATCGGGCTGTGATTGGTCAAAATTGAAACTGTTGTTTCATTTCATTGGTCTGTTTTATGATTACGTCACACAAGTGAAGTAGTCCTTATAAAATTTCTATTAATTTTTAAAATCCTTCTTTTTTCTCTTATTTCCCGTATACCTTTTATTTGTTTGTAATAAACCTAAGTTTAACACTCTTTGTAACACTAATTTGTCATTGTCAATTGGCTACTGCAATATCTTGTAACGTTATAAACGTTTTTGAGAAAGTTAAGTACATTAAATTTGTCATATGTTTATTTTTTTGCTTTGTTGTTGTTTTAGTACTAAAAATTGCGGGTTTTACATAAAAGTAGTGCATATTGTCTTTACCACAGTGAAAGAAAATAATCTTAATGTGCATATTATAGTAATTGTGAATGATTTTACTAGGTGTAAATGCAATGGCCATGCATCACAGTGCGTGAATAGTACGGCAGTGGACGGCAGCATAAAACGAGTGTGTAGGTGTGAACATAATACAGCAGGACCGGACTGCAATGAATGTCTGCCCTTCTACAACGACGCTCCTTGGGGAAGAGCTTCAGCACAGGATGCCCATGAATGTCGCGGTAAGTTCTGTTTGTATTTTTGCTTCACTGTGAGCTCGTTACTCTTGATTTACGCGCATGTTATGAGTTTACTTGTTATTAGCGGCACTAAAGAAAATATAGAAAACTGGACAAGGATCTGCCTCAAGTCATGTCATAGATAGCATGCAGCGTGCAATCAATTTACGGCCAGACCATCATATGTTAGACTTGCTCTTGCTGTCAAGCTACAAGTATAACTCAGCCGCGAAAGGATAACCAGGCTATACCATCTGCAGAAAAAATAACGTTTATTTCTTTAAAAATAAAAGACAGTGCATTGGAGTTTCTCTTGAGCATTTTACATCGTAATTTACTGAACAAATTTTACTGTTGAGAAGCTGATAAAACGCACACAGAATTTCTTATTACTGCCTTTCATATTTTTATGCAACGCTAGGCAGTTGTTTCTGAGAACTGTTATTAGGAGACCAAATACACAAACATCCATTGACGAGCATAAGATTATTTCACAAGAATGTTGAGATAAACTGCCCATATATGCCACCATAACACTGAAATTGCAATAAGTCTGAAAATAAGGCACATTCAAACAAGAAAATAATGACAAAAATAATTTAAGCTTTTCTTTAGACAACAGCACAATAATATACATTTTTTTTTTAAATTGATTTATTTATGGACGCTCATTAACAGCTCAGGTCATCAGCGTCCCATTCAACTCAGGGCGTGAAACGGCCGACAAATTTTGCTCAGAGGCCTCTCTTTCAGGCTTGAGGTTCTTTTTCGTACCGTAAATGTACGGCACGGGACCCACGGCTTTACTTCCCTTCCGAAGGAAGCCATACTTAGGATTTTTACGCCCCGAAAAAAACCCATCGGTCCTGGCCGGGTTCGAACCCGCGATCTTGGGTGTAGGAAATATAAATGGTAATTTATAACTTATACAGCTCTCAGTTAGGAAAAGTTGCATGCTGGCGTTATTAGGAACACTTGCACCAATTAACTAACGCCCTTTCTTTTCTAATGCAAGGAATTAAGTTTTTTTTTTCTTTCTTTCTTTAATAGTAGGGAACCAAAATATCTAAATAAAAGCATAACTCTTTTCGGCATTTTCTGAATATAAATTAATAGATCAAGAGGTAAGGAGTGAAATTAAACATATAAGTATTAATCTTAAATTTTAATTTATAGATCTTTAGCGAGATAAATTCTAAGACACCAACGCCCGCATTCGAAGGTTTACTTCCTTTTCCTTTAAGTGACAAAAACTTTGCTCGCTAGTGCTTAGATTCGTTGCTTTATTGAATTTCGTGTTATCAATTTCTTCATCGGCAGCCTCAGAATTCAGTTTCCTACCCGTTTTACATTCCCATTCTGCTACTACAAAGGCTAAGCCAATAAATTTTGGATATTTTATAATTCTTGGCAGTTGCACCTAAAATTTGTAAACGTAGTCAAATTAATTTCAACATAAATATTTCAAATAAGAAAGTTCTGTTGATCGTGAAGTGATAACCATGACACACGATATTGGAAGTTATAGTTCTGTCTGCAATAACATTTTCGCTGGGATTGATGTAAAAATACAGTTTTAACAATACTCATACATCTACAACCAACATTCTCATTAAAAATGTAGCTGGGTTTCAGTATTTGCGTCGGTCCTGGTGGTGTAGAGATAATCATACTTGCCTCGTAAACCCAAGATCGCGGGTTCAATTTCGGCCAGGATCGAAGATTTTTTTGGGCACAAAATCCTAAGAACTTCCTTCGGAAGGGAAGTAAAGTCGTGGGTTCCATGTCGTACATTTACGGCAGGAAAAAGAACCTCAAGTCTGAAAGAAGAGGCCTCTGAACAAAAGTTGTCGGCCGTTTCACGCTCTGATTTGAATGGGACGCTGGTGACCTGAGATGATAAAGGGCGTCCGTAAATAAAACAAATCAACATTTGAGTATTTGTGTTGCAATCCTTTACTTTTGCGGTTTAGTTTATTTACTGGTGTTTTATGCGAGTTCCAGAAAACCCCAGAAAAAGAAAATTGGAACCCCAGAAACCCAGGGATGAATCAGCACTTTCTTAAACCCCCAGCGGGAAGAAAACAATGAAGTTCCTTATTACATTTTAATGTGGCAAAATCATGTATTGGGTGAAAACAGAATATTTGATAACACGTCATGTTAATAATCATTAAACTAAGGTGACATGACTGCACCACACTGTTTCTTAATTCATTTTTAGTTTTTTCATTTTAGAAAATGAAATTCAGCGGAGGTATTATTGGCCATCATTGAAAGAAAAATAAGGACATTCCGAAACTTTTTATATGCCCTTTACCCGCAATCATTAGTACTTTATTTAATTATTTAGCCTTAGTAATGGTCTATAATTGTTATAAAATAAAAATTAAGAGTAGAAATTATATTAAATTTTACAAATTAATTATGTTAATGTTTTTTAAATTATACCTACGATGAACTGGCATTATACATTCAAAGAAAGATATGCATTAGATATATACAGATGGATATTGTACTGTACATCCATACATTATTATAAAGCATTTATACCAACCTCGGACAAAGAATATTGTAAGTCACAATAAACTGATTTGAAATATTGACATTTTTTTAAAGTTCAATAAACTTAAATTTAGATGACAGCAACGTCAAAACAGATGAAAAGAGAGGTTTCAAATGGAAAAAAAAATTCATAGAAAAATACTTATATTTTAACACGGTGTTTTGTTTGTTTACTCTTTATTGTGTACATTTTTTTAAAGCTGCAGAATTATTCTATGTTACAAATAAGACTTGATGTTTGAAAATGTTTGATGTTGTAACCAGATTGTTAATTCTGAAGATCTTGGTTTTCTTAAATTAAAAAAAAAAAAAAACATGACATTTCTTGATAATACACGAATCTTCGTATTTAGTAACTTAACTGACCGAAGTGATGAGTATAAAAACTCTCGAAGACTTTGTCATGTTTCACTGCTTTTTGTTTCGTTCCTAGCTTTAGAAGTTTTTACTTGGTTCAGCAGCACTAAATTCTTCTTTATTCGTTATCAACAACTATTTCGACAAAGACAACATAACAAATGCCATCGTTGATTAGGTAAACGTTATTTAACTTCAACTTAGAGTTGGAATGTTTTCTCCTCTGTGATGATAGAATTGTCTTCCTTATCACCTTTTTCTACATTCAATTTGTATGACTGAAAACGTTTCTTGCATTTTATTTGTGTGGAATGCACTTTACTAGATATGCCACTAAATGTCACTAAAACTCATTAAAAAGTGATTTAGGGCGTTTTTTGCCTATGGTCTTCATATCTTCTAGTACAAGTAGTTGCAAGACTGCGAAGTAAATTATGTTTGCTGTCATGTGTAAGACAACTAGAATAATCATGAGATGTTACATCTGCTTACAAATACTGCGATAGTCGGAATGCAGACATACAGCGGCACACGCCTTTATTCCGTCTACGTCACAATTATTTTTCACCGTCTTTCTTTCATGATGTTGGTGGTCTTACTTATTTTTCTTCGTTGTGGAGGAAGCCACCTAATTCTCGAAACAAGATGTAAAGATAATTAAAAGCAGAAACATTTATGTAAATTGACGCCATTTTCTTCAAGCCGAATGTTGAAGTCCCATATTTATTTTTATCCCAAGTTATTTTAAAGTTGGATTATGTATTTATTCAATTTGCAATTTGGGTTACACCTTAGCAATGTAGAAATAATGAAATTATAATATTTACAGCCTTTACTTACTATTTATTATACGTGTCAATGTAATTAATTGAACACAGTCAACCTAATTATATACGGTCAACCTAATTAAATAATTAGAATACATATCAACACGATTAAATGAATTTCAATCTAATTAAATACATGTCAACCTGTTTAAAGACACTTAAATATAATTGAAACATTTCATATCTAAATAAAACATATTACCCTAAGTAAATATATGGCAAAGTAATTAAAAACATGTCAACCTAATTAAATATATTACCATAATTTAATACATTTCAACTTAATTAAATGCATTTAAATCTAATAAATACATATACATTATTTAATATATTTCATCCTAATGAAGTATTTTAAATAATCTCACAATTTTCAATAAATGTTTCACTGAAATGGTTCCCGCCACTGCTACCGTCATTAATCTCACAATTTCCACTGAGGTATTCCCGATAAACCTGAGGAAAGTAGATTAACGTTTCAATATAATTAAATACATAATTTAGTGAATTGTAAAACTATTATGAAGATTAAAAGAGAAGCACATTTCAGTCACCCTGATGTAAAATTTATGACATTCTTATCCTCAAGTCACTTATCACCTTGAATAGGTAAATGATGATTTGATTTCATATCCAGCTTGTATAGGGGACAGAATATTCTACTCCGTTCATTTCAGATGCAAAATCTGACCCGATGATGGTATATTTAGAATTATACAACAGAAAGTTGTATACTTCCTTTGTAATAATGTGTATTGGTATTGCTGGGGATACTCCGTTATGATTCTTAACTTTCTAAGAAAGTGCCCTCTCAGGGCCGAGAAGTGAGTTTGATGAGTTATTGTTATGCGAGTAACGATCTGCTTCCTTCCAACAAGTTTTTGATGTGGAAGTAAACAATCTTCGAAACTGTTCTTTAAAATGTGCATAACGATGTTTGATTACTTTTCCTTTTCGTTTTCGGTTTTTTTTTTTTTTTTTTTTGCGCGCTAAAAAACCGGATATAATTACAGAAATGTTTACAATAGCATATGCATGCTCGGTGGCTGACGAATTGTTGTTCTTAAGTGACGATGAGTCAAAGCTAAATAACCGTTGGAGAAAACCGTGACATTTACTTGAAATGAACTCTTGAATTATGCAACTAGCCTGTCATCCTATATCACTTTATTTATTGGACGTAATTCTTTCTGATAATATTTTCCGTTAACTTAGTTGCTGGATTTTTTATTAATTCAGTATCTACATCACTGTGGTTATTAGATATTAACTTCATATAATTAAAAACAGTCATCTCCAATAACTTTTCGGCATATTTTTAATTTTTTTTTAGCTTGCTTATTAATTCCTTCTATCATTTCTTCCTCGCTTTCCCTATAACTTCTTATTTATTTACATATTTTTCTTTGAACTAAAATTGTTTATTATTCTCAACTAATTCTGTCAAAAAACAATTTCGTTTTTCCGAATGCGATTTCTCTGTCAATAATCTAGTTTCTTTACATTCTAATAAAATATGGCAGATATTATCCTCTCAACGTTACAACAGCAGTTCTCATTCTTATTACAACATTCAGCATATTTTTCCTACTCAAAATATGTGTATATGTGTGTCAGTGAGTCGTGTGTGTCAACGCTCTAGCGGTCGCAATTTTTTTTTTCTCAACGAAACTCGGCTTATGATCAATTAACAAACAACCGAGCTCGTTAACCAGAAAAATTGGATCATTTTAGTTCACCTAAAGCAAAAGTATTAAATTCACACTAGCTGCCGCAATTTTTGTTTTTCTCAACGAAACTATGCCATTGAAATAATATAAGAAAAATAGTTTCTGAAATTAGACAAATCGGATCGTTGTTAGTGGGGTGTACCTGAAAATAGAGTTTTTGTAATTGCCAAGGACGTCGATCAAGGTGGCCCAGGGGGAAATGTGGCATAAGAGGGAATTGTTATTGTTAGCATTAACACTTGGGTATTCTCATTGGTATCATATGAAAGATTATGAAGGGAATAATCCGTTCATGCCCATGGACCGAATAATCGGGTAAACCTTACAAACAGTGGTCCTGCGGCTTCAATACCAATGGCAGCGGATAAAGCCGAATCCCTTGGTATGTTGGAGCTATACAAAGCACTGTACAAATCTTAAGCGATAGTTTTATATACTGTATCAATTTTGGTTGTGCAAAATGTACATTTGTACAATAAATGCAGGCGGAGAAAATACAACTGTTTCGGAACACAGAAAAACAAGCAATCGTACGTCTGAAATTAACTATGTAGCTTATAAGTTAATCACATTCCGTTTTAGCTGCTATACATCTGTGCAAATGGAAACGTAAAGCTAACAATAACACACAAATAAAATAACGATGCTACTTTAAAGCCCGAAAGTTATGTTTTATTAAATATATTTTAGTTAGCGTTACTTGTTTTTTCTACATTCTCTGCTCTAACACTCCGAAATAACCTTCACAAATTCATGAATTCGCTCAGTTTACGCAATTCCTGCATGAGGGACGTTTTTACTATTAAATTCACAAAATATTTTTTACGCTTCAATATCTTCAATCATTAGCTTACTTTCTTTCAAAAAACTCTTTCCTTTTTATTCTTTATCTTTCCGTAATTATTCTGTACCAATTCTTTCCAAATGCTTCCTAATTTTGCCGATCTGGGTATATATATTTTTTTTTATTAATTAAACATTGTGTCAATATTTTTTTCCTGTAGCTTGTTGATTCTTAACCAATACTTTAACGTAGTTTCCATATTTTCCCTTATTCCCTATTGGGGAAAGCTCCAGGTAGGTTCACAATTAGTCTACAGTAAGTTCCGTGAATAAATCTACAGTTATCTAACCCTTGAATATCTCCCTAATTTCTACTCCATATAACTTTCGCTTCATAGACTGTCTCCAATAATGTAAGTTGCATGCCTAGCAGTTTTGAGCTGTTTTAAGAACAACTTTGGTTTATTTATTATTAAATTAACATCAGAATTTAATGCTGTAAAAATGAACAATGAAATATAACGCAATTCACTCTCAAAATACCTTTGATACCAGTACTTGACTCTCATACATATATAAATAATTGCACAATAATAAATATTAGACATAGCCTTAAATCATACAAATGCATTGTCTTTAACTTTTAAACATTCTCACTGTGCTTTTTTACAGCGCATGACAGAGTACTATATTTCAGTTAGTTTACACATTAAGAATGATGAGCTCTTACATGGTTATTGTTTAAAGATGACAATAAAAACAAAGAAGAGCGTGACGCATCACATTCACCTTTCATGAGTGATACTCGATTAATTTCTTTAGACATCTTATAAAAATTCTCTCAAGTACTCGTACTTATTTGTGGTAATTATTGCAGACAGTGCACTTTTTAAAAACAAAACTTGAGTTTGTGTGCCGCCTAAACCAGTTTCCGATACGGAATAAGTGCACAGCTTGAAACGTTGGCACCGGGCACTTTGTCACTATTGTGACGTCCATATAGGGAGAGTTTACTGGAAGCTTGCAGCGTGGGACGGGCCGCACGCGCTTAAAGGGAAAAGGTGCAGCCTCTGTCTCTTAGAGGGCATGGTACTGCTTTAATTATATTAGCTAGTATTACTGCCTAATCACGGCTACTTTTCTAGTGGAACTAGCCACAGTTAACAAGAGTTACCATTACGTCTGTTTTTTGTTTCATTGACAACGGTTGTTTTTTAAGCTATCCTAGTAGCAGAAACAAAATATAAATTGCATCGTGAGGGAGGGAAGATTTATGACTTTATCTGTCAATACAGAATTTAGAAAGCAAATTCATTCGTTTACAAAATTTCCAAGTTAATAATATTATAAAATTAAAAATTATTAATTCCGTTGCATAATATATCATTTGATGAACATTTTGAAATATATAAAGTGAGCCACGAAAATCCGGCTTTCCTTCTCGTAAGCAAAAGTCGACCTAGTAGGGCTTCGGAGCACCCATGGTTGAATCCGCAACCCCAGTAGATTAAGAACATATGGGCTCAGAAATGTATTTTTTTAGCATTTGAACTGATCTCCTTGTACGCCACTTTTACACCAAATGTGGAACAATGCCAAGAAATTTGGCAGCAAACTTCTCCCTTTTTCTTAATGGAACCAGTAGACACGACTGTGAACACTTCCCAACAGTACCAACCGTTTCCTCGAACTAACAGACATTGAAATAACCACACCTGTATGTTGCGATAAGTCTTTTCTCTTTTCCTTTCCCCCTTTTACCAGTACTGATTCGTTATCTGACTCGCTGTGACTTTGACTGCATGACGCTCGAGGCTCGTCATGACTCGGCCACTCCGTAGTGCACGGTAGTTACGTTTCCTGCTCTTTAAGAGGCTATGGGATTCTGTTTTACACATTTATTTTAACTAACTATGCATCGTTCCATCAGGGATCACTTCACACGTGTTACTGAAGTTTAATTAACATATTTATATTTAAAGAACATCATTGACAATGAAAGCAAGAAAAAAATTAAATTTGGGAATTTAATACATTGCTTTAAATACTTCTGTTCAGTTGGGCGAAAGATAAAATAAATAAAAAGAAATTAAATGAAATGGAGTAGTGAATTGTGGAAAGGAATCCTTTGTTTTTAATATGTTAACTATGGGAAATCATATGTATTTAAGCATAACATAACACACAGTAATAGTTAGGAAAACTGAAAAAAAATTAAGCCGCTATTTTCTGTTGTACATAAAGGTACGAATATGTGGTAATGAGTAGCAAATACATTTTTTTCTCTCTTTCTCTCGGTGGGTTGCAAGGTTTTTGCTCAAAATATCAAAGTATTAATAGAATACAACATCATTGGAGCACTTCAAAATAGTTTTAAGAAATGCCGGATGTAAAATACGTCTTAATACCTGACCCAGGTTTTGTGATCAGAGTTTCTGACATCTATTCCTGAGGTCCTGAGTTCGATTCCCGGCTTTTGCCATGAAATTTTTTTTCTTCAATAGGACGATCCCAATGAAGACCATGAGACCTGGTTAGTTTATGTACGCATAGTATTAAGGACCTCCCAAGTGCACTATAATCATATCACCTTCACCATCTTCCCCACAGGGACGTGGCGACGCCCTGGCCTCAGATGTCCGCTATAATGGGAATGCTCACCAGCTCATAAAAATATAGATGACTTATACACTCAGTTGCAGGAAAACATATGAGCACATAAATAACTTCCTAATTAGCTGTTCCATTGTGCTTATGCTAGTGCAATAGCGCCGTTCAGCTCCAAAAACGTGTAAACTTAAACTAAAAACACTTCCAAAATTTACCTTCTATTTGGACAATGTTCACATTTACAAGAAATTATTCACAATAGCCTGTTTTTCACTTTAGACGTAACTGACACGTCACCAATAATTTCACGAGAACAGCATAACACAAGTGATCGCTAATCCTCCATTGGTCTTGTTCACTTGGTATTTGAACAAACAATTTGTATTCAACATTCCTTTAGTGTAAAGATATTTATTTTTAGCGTACTGCATGCAAGTTAAGTCTTTGAAAGAGATTCGTAGTTAATGCTATAGGAATTAATTTTGTTGCAACAAAAATTGTATTGAATGTTTTAATATTCTGAGTGACTTCGAAGTTCAATTGTTTTCATGATTGAATTATAGAGGGTAATACAGTCGTCATTCCATCATTGCACATGTAATTTTGGACACGAAATATAGCTATTGACTTTCACTCATATATTTCCTATTTAAATAGCTGTCTAGAATACCGTGGTATAAGACACGAGGAGATTAAGTCTTTAGGTTTTTTCCCCCCTTAGTCGTTTATATTTGTAGTAAGGTAAAATGAAACGATATTGTTTCAGTTTTAATAATAAAGAATTCACTTACGCGAAAGTCCGTTTGCGTTAAGTTGCATAACGAAGTGTCATTTTTCTCCCCCTCACATATTGGTCTTTCTAATAGGTAGTAATTGTCGTGTTAATTGAACAGCATATTGGGAAAGTATCACTTAACCACACTATATCTGTAAGACCAAACAGTCCGAAATTATGCAGCATTTTCCTTTATTTATATCAAAGACAAGAGAAACCGATAGATAAAAGTATATTTTAAAAGGGTTTAAGGAAATGAGGTAGAATGCTTTGGACTTATTATGTGGAGCCGAATGCGATAGACAAAGATAGATATACGTACTTAGGAAAGACGTTAATGGACTTGAGCCATTACACACAGACCACATTTATCATAACACCTCGAAAATGGCCCTCAGGTTTACTCAGCCTCCTATCAAACACTTCAACCTCTCAAGGCTCTTGGCGGCGGCTTCTAGAATAGAATCTCTGTTCCAAGTGTCTTCCACCAGCTGCACCAAGCTTCAGAAAATATACTTGAGCGTTGTGACAGATAGCTACAATGTTAAATTATAAGGAAGACGTTAAAACTTTTAAATTTATTATTTTTTTAGATTTGTTTGAACATTGTGGCACTGAAATTCCTGACAATGTGAAACGCAGAGGTGCCATGGAGTAGAAATTCGAGAGAAATCCTCAAGACATGACAAAGCCCGAAAACTAGAGTGTTTAGTTGCAAATTGGCTCAGAAACCATTAAAATGAAAATACATTTAACGCTGTAATATATACAAGAATTTTTAAACTAGAAAGTGTTAAGTTAATCTTCTGTTTTGTATATATCGCTTTCCTTAATATCAGATTGAAGTTAAATTGCTAGAACTAAAGAAACGGTTCTCTAACATCTTCTCGTTTTTAGATGCAATTATATCTGCCTCTCATAATCATACTATCGTATTATCACAGCCTATTTTAAAATACCCATCGCCGACGGCCAATATGTCGCAGCCCTCTATTAAATCACCATCATAGATATCGCCTGTGGTGCCTCAGTAGTGAAAACGGGCGTTAAACACTACTCAAAAAAAAAAAAAAAAAAAAACCATCATAGATATCATTACATCGTCCTTAAGCGGATTGAAGGCATAGTCGTATCACTTATCCACAAGAAGCTTATCCATCCTTAATAAAAATGAAATAAAACTAAGGAAATAATGGACCGAGATATTCTGTGCAAATATGAACGTTGCTCTAAGTTAAATCATCATTTATTTACTCTCATAAAGCTGTTCTGGAATGACTCATCCGCCGCAAAGGTGGTCATCTCGAAACAGAAAGATGCAACGTCCGTTTTTTTGAAGTTCCAGCCCTCGACTCTCTGAAAAGCGTTGAAATCGCTACCGCTTTCCCAATCTGCGCCTTTGCAGAATCTAATTTTCTCACGTACAGATCCCAACCGTCACTTCTAAATTCTAACCGTCTCAATTCTATAATATATTGTCACCCCCCATATGCCGCATCATGACCATTTGAACACTTTCAAATATAAAAGCAATACTAATTTTCTGCCATTATCTGCTCATTGTTATACGATTGTGGGGTAATGTGTTGTCATTTAAACCTCTTAGCGGTAATAAAGCAACTGGCTGAGCATTAAATAATGTCATTATTATGAATGAAAGTTACCGGACATACTATGATAAGTTTCTAAAGTAAGTGAAAGCTAAACTCACATTGTACCCTTAACCGCCACCGATGACCGAGGTCGTTAAGGCACATACTCGTGAGCAGAAGCGAGGTCGTTAAGGCACAGACTCGTGAGCAGAAGGTTTGGGGTTCGATCCCGCCAGGACCGTCCTCCCTGACTGAGGTTTTTTTTTTTTTCAGGTTTTCCTCAGTCCTTATAAATGGCAAATACCGGGAAGGTATCGTAAATTTAGGCCTGGAACGTTTCCTTCCTTAAAAAATCCTTTCCCAATATATCATTTCATTTATCACCAGTGTCCACCCCCTGTGGTGCCTCAGTAGTAAAAACTGACCTAAACCCATAAAAAAAAAAAAAAACATTGCGCCCTTTACCCAGAGAGTATACTTAAAAAACCGAATCAAGGATGTTTATATAATGAAACTGATGCAGATATATAAACGTTTTATCTATCATAAACACAATCACATTAAGATCTTACCGATGCAGGTCCAGAACACATTAGTAATTTTAAATATAACATAACCCTACTCTAAAAAGAAAAGAAAAATCCCAGGAAGCATATTTAGAAAATTTACTTAGGAAAAAAACAATTGGAATGCTTTTTATAATTGTGTAGAAAGGCACAGAAGCATAAGTTGCAAGAACTTATATAGCTGGCAAATGACATTAAAGTAACTAAGTAACAATTGTTTGGGTACCAGGACATAGGGGTATTAAAGGCAATGAAATAGGAGATATATTAGCAAAAACGGGACTTGCAAGTACATTTCCTGAGCCTGAACCAGTATTTGAAATTCCAGTAACCATAGTCCGGCAAGCTATTGGTGAATGAATAAAAAAGAACCATCATTAGTGCTATGTAAACGTGGCTGAAATCGACGCAGTAAGACTATGATGAAGAAATCAAGCACATCGCAGAGCTCAAATCAGACAAAAACTGATATTCTGACAGGTCACTGTAACCTCAGAAAACACATGCATATTATGGGAATCATAAAGGGAAGCTCATCATGTAGACTTTGTACTCTAACTTCAAATGTCATGCAAGGGATATAAACTCTTAGGGATTATAAATTCAAAAAACGAGATCTCTCAGAAAAATCAGTAACATACAAATAAGTTATTGTTGAAATTATAAGGATAGGAGAATGACATATAAGTCTTCAGTATTTGAAATATAAAAAGCAAACTCCATCTTATGTAGTCTAACTAGGAAAACCTGTATTGTACGTTAATCTATGAGACAAAATGAAATGTAAGATAATGTAAACTAACCAAATGAAATGTAAGATTTTGAAGGAAAGTTTAACAGAATACCCTAATCAAGATTATATCAGCATAAATTGGAAAACTCGTATTGCATTGCACTAGCAGAATCAATTAAGAAGTATAATTATTTATAAAGAAGAACTACTTACTCCCAGAGGGCAAATGAGATGTAAATTTGTGAATCATCGAATCTCATACCTATTTGTTTCAAAATTATGAAATTCATTGCTTGCTAGCTTAGACACTATGGGTACTTAACTTTCGAAAGTGCATAAATCATTACTTTATTCATCGAAAGTAACGAACAACACGTAAAGAACTCATAAAAAGTGGAGTAGCAGTTGGAATTAACGCTGATTTGTATGGAAAATAAATTCAGACTCAGGATTCGAGACGGGTCTCCATATTAGGAATGTATCGTTTTCCATAGAAACAAAATAAAAAGAGAACATCACGACTCGTTTTTCCTTCTGCAGAAAAATGTCTACTTCAAACTCTCATTGTGTGCGCGTCTTTGTGAGTCGCCGACCTGAAGCTGAATGTCAAGGGAGTTTATTATGAGAGCACGAGCTAGATCTGTAGCCAAAAGTGGAAAGACATTCCTGAAGAAAAATAATTGGTTTCTCCGTATTTCTTGCTAACTTAGAACTTGTCAGAATGTTGTTTTTCAACTTATCATGATTATCATCTCAGAATTTGAAAGTTTATTAACATTCTTAAAGAACGTGCCGTTTAATTATTATTAGGAAATATAGTTTTACTCCGTTTTTTCTTTAGAACAAAAAATGTTTCATGTAATACAGTGTGTCCATTTAATTCCTATACTAATCCAGTGCCTCTTGCGTTATTGAATACATTACTACTATAACGGCGAAGAGAATATATTCCCCAAATTGTTGGGCAAAATCAGTGCATGTTTGTTTGCATTTTGTCAACAATTTAAGGAAGGTTCAACAATATATTAACAATTTATGCTGGATGGATCTAAAATTCCAAGCCTTAGTCTATGAAATATAAATTGCCTGCCACATTTAACTGCTAAAGTACTAGACTGGAAATGTACCGCATATTACTGCCTACCCCAACTGTACATTTGGGTTCACATATTGTTTCCTTTACGTGGAATACAGCAAGAGGTTCCTACCATTGCGTCGTGATATGTTATAGAATTAGGACTTACTGGATGTGCTAGGGATGATGGTCTCGTTTACTGATGCTGAGAAAAGCCGACATGAGCTTAGTGTATGGAGAATGTAGGAAGAATACATGGGTTTTTTTTTTTTGTGTGTGTGTGCTGTGTATCCAAACAGACATCTAGGATAAATGCGACATACAGTGGATAATTTCCCTAAATTATTGGCAAAATGTATGTTTTTGCCTAACATTCGGGGGCTATATTATTTTTGCCTAGTGATAAATGGAATTCTCTAAAAAGAGTCTGAAACTCTGAGACCAACTTATGACGATATCTCGTAAACTACTTGGCCTAGAATCGTTCAAAAACTCATTGACATTCTAAGCTCAACCAGTTTTATTTTCTTGAAGTTAATAGTAAAGGTGTGCTATAAATACCCTTTCTAATAATTGTTGGAATCATTGCATAAAGTACATTAAAAAGCCCTTGGATGAACTTCATTTCGATTTAAATAGTACATCAATATCACCTTCCGTTTCAGCAATATTAGCGGTGATAGTTTCAGATTATTCATTCTGACCTGTGCAAAATAGCTCTTTACTACCTAATTGAAAATAGTCTGAATTGTAACACCATAAAAATTTATCACTTTCACCAAAAATAAATTCCGTTTCCTCGTAACATCCATTAGAGTAATATCGCCAGCTTCTATGAGAACCGGAATCAGGTCCATATAATGCACTTTAGAACAATTTTTCTGTCCGAAGAAACACATACTTTGGATTTTTTGCCCAAAAAATCCATCCTCCTGGCCGGGTTTGAATTCGCGACCTAAGGTTTATGAGGCAAGTATATCCATGAAAGAGACATGACATAAATTACATAACTGGTAACGCCACAAAAGCTTGCGGCGGACTGTTTCTTCCTTTCGGCTCTTTATTCCGCTTTTTGGTGACTGTAGAAATCATAGAAGATTGAAGTTAATAAATAAAGAATTAAAAATAGATTACTTCTGCATAAATATTTACTTCATAACACTTACGTCACGAGACATTTATGTAATTAAACTAAGCGCTTACAAGCAAAATGGTCATTTGTAGGTACTATAGAATTCTAAATATTAGAAAATGGATGAGTAATCTAAAAAGTTGTGATTTATACAAGGTTTAAAATGAGACATTTTTGCAGAAATCTTCAGCGTAACAACAGACTGGAGTTCTCGTTTTAATGAACAATCATATAAATATTGGTATTAAATAATACTGTCCTTACTGACGTATCACTTTGTTATCTGTTTATAGCTTTTCTTAATTAACTTTATTAAAATTTGTGTTATGAAGTATGGCACATTCATTTTGAAATCATTACTTAATATAATAGTATTCTTTGGTTAATCTGTACCAACGTATTTCAAATTCTAAAACTCATGATACACCACTGATGACAAGGTAGTTTTGGTATATCATTTTAATTTTTTTTGGAGGGGGGGGGCGCCAGAGACGTTCTGAATTGTGCCGTAAATTATATCTAAGTTGCATCCAAGTTCTTCCAATTAGATTGGGTTGTTTGTGACGAAGTAGAAATACTGAGATTGGTATGCCTACGTCCCTAATGAGGGCATTTCTGGGAGGAAGGGGTGAGTTGAGAGAGACACCAGGCAGCTAGCACCCACGGATGGTGACTGCACGGACGTAGATGGGGTTCCTAACGTGTTTCCAGATAGAACACCCCGATATACCATGAAGACCCCCCCCCAAGCGGTCCGAGGCCCTCAGAAGATCCGCTTCCATACCAGACGTCGGGGCAGAAACCTTTCCAAAACCAAAACCACCATCAGACAGCGCACAACACTAGCCCACCTCGCCTGACAGTTTCCACCCTATAACTGAACCAACCGGATGAAATGCGAGATCTCAGCATTTGCCTAAGCGACCAGAAGAAACCATGAAAAAACTAAGGTCAGGATGGACGCTGCAAGGGACTTGAATTAGACACCTCACGAAGGCTAGTCCTTAGGTTACTGCCTGGGCCATCCCGCTTGATAATTCTTCATATAATGATATGAATGTTGAGTAAGGATCTTTCTCAAATCAGTTGTACTGTTAAACTGATATTTCCATTCATCCAGAATCACTTAAGAGCATAATCAGTAAAGTAACACCTAAAAAATATGTTGATGTTAATATTTATAACAATTATGCCATAAAATAAGTTTATCGTGATATTTGCAGAATATTTGTATGTCCAACAGTGCAATTAACGTTTGATTAAAGTTATCCAAAAATAAATATATTAATTTACTAAGTTTATTTAACATATTATTTTATCTTCAGGAATGACATGTATATTTGCTAATGGGCTTGTGGCATATTATCGAAGTAGCCGCACTAGAGCATGACTTGAAGCAAGAATATGTTTTGTCGGTTCTGGTGGTCTAGTGGTAACCATATTGGTAATCGTAGATCCAAGGTTGCTGGTTCAAGCCCAGCCAGAATCCTAAGTATGGCTCCCTTCGGAAGAGAAATTAAGCCGTTGGTTCAGTGTCTTAGATCTATGACATGTAAAATAGCCTCAAGCCTGAAAAAAGAGACATCTGAACAAAGTTATTTGCCATTTCAGGCCTTGAATTGCATATGACACTAATTACCAAAGCTGTTAAACCTAAACCTAAGACTATGTGTTAGTATTTCGTCTATATGAAACGGTTAAATGTAAGAATGGTGTGTCACCGGTGCTAAATTGTTGATGCTTTAACACTTTCAGAAATAGATTAGCAAGGAAGTAATGACATCTCTATGCTTAAAATGATCAATCTCTTTCGCACATAAACTAATTCTGAGATCCCCATTCCTTTTTTCTTCTTCTTCTTCTTCTTCTTCTTCTTCTTCTTCTTCTTCTTCTTATTTTCTGTTCTCGCCTACTCCATATATCGGGGTGGCTCAGGCGATAACGCTTGAATTGTATTCGAAAGGTTCGTGGTTCAAATCTCTTAAAGCCAATCATTCTTACTTTGATTGTTTTCCTAGTTTGCCAAACCGCCCCGGGTGGCCGAGGTCGTTAAGGCGCGGAAAGGTGAGCGGGAGGTCTGGGATTTGAATCCCACCAGGATCGTCCTCCCTGATTGAGGTTTTTTCCAGGTTTTCCTCAGTCCTCATAAATGGCAAATACCGGAGAGGTGCCCTAAACTTAGACCTGGAACGTTTCCTTCCTTAAAAAAAACCCTTTCCCAACATATCATTTCATCTCATGTATCACCAGTGTCACCGTCTGTGGTACCTCAGTAGTAAAAACGGGTGTTAAACACCACAAAAAGAAAAAAAAAGGTTTACCTTTTTGGCTTAGGCAAATGGTGGCATTGATATTTATTTTCCATTTTTATCTCTCCCAGTTCATCTCATTTCATTCCATAGTTTTGTTTGCAGGGCAAAAAGAGCCAGGAGACCTAGGTTGTCAATTTGCAGCATTGATGGTGAAATGTGCTCACTAGGATAGATTTCTGTCCTGACATCTTGGAAGTGTCCGTTTGGAGAGGGCGGGGTCTTGGCTGGCATCCTGATCAGTGATGCTTTTCCTCGCGGCGCGGGATTTTTATTATGAGTGAGGCCACACTCGTTTGTCACGCAGTGGAGGGGGTAGTAACCCTGCTTGCTTACTTGTTGACTGCTGACTGTCGTAGTCATAGCACATCTGTTCCTAGGCGTGTGTTGTGTTGTTTGTTTCTTAATTCGACAATGTACATAAAGCATATTCTGCATGTGTATTTAAAACGGTACAGCGTGTCTTTATATACAATTCATATGTCTTAACTCGTGGTGAACGAATCATAGAACCCATTTTTTTTTAGCATATAGCTGATTTTGTTACTTATGAGAATTCATTACTAACTCCTTTTTTCAGAGAATTAACTGATGGGGAGAGTGATCATGCATTTTTTTCAACAGAACTCTGCAACTGCTCACACTGCGAACAATTCCAGGAGAACAATTCGCATTGTGTTTCCACAAGACAGGGTTATCGGTCCCCCCGATTTGACAGCCTGCAATTATCTCTGGGGTACATTGAAAAATTTGTACAAGACGAACCCACACCCCATACAAGAGCTCAAAGATAATATTCGTCAAGAAATTGTCCATATTTCTAAAAATAAAGCACAGCAAGTGATGAATAATTTCTTAAAAAGATGCCAAAAATGTGTGGAGAATAAAGGCTGGCAGTTTCAACACCTCATTTGTTAATTTGGTAACTAATGAGCCTCTTAAATTGGTTTGTGTATTGTATGGTTGGTTTGTTTTATTGTTTTACCCTCGCGGTAATCACTGAGACCTGGCTGGCCTGCTAACCGGCTAACTAGCTATGCCCGTAGACAAAACATGGTATAAGACAGACCATTTTGGAATCTTTAAAAATCTCGTTTTATTTAGGTATTGTGGCCATTTTCGTTTTATAGCATTTTTCAAAGACTGGTTCATTTATTATACAGGTAGAGTTGACTTTATATCCATTCTCGAACATTCCTAATGAATCCTTTTTTGAAACCTCACTCCCTCTGCCCTGTTACCTTAGGCTGCTATAAAAAAGGCCAGCACAGAATTGTAGTAATGAGTGTATGTGTATGCTTACATGCTGCTTTTATATAAAGTTTTAGTAAGGACAGAAGTTGACTGAGATATTTAGGCTCTTATACGTCAGTTGAATAGACTTATTGAATATTTCAAACAAACCCGAACTCGCGTTCGGAGGAAAAGTTTAATAAGGTGAGAAACAAATTACTGCACTTTATTGAGTGCCTATCAGATTACAGTTTTGCACTGTTGTTGGAAAACGAATGTAGCCATCCTATTACTTGCCACTGCCCTTACTCTGACGTATTCTAGACATACCTTTATTATCGTTTCACTCTAAAGCAGTTTTCCGCAGCTTTTATTTTTAACCATAAATTACCCTGAGCTGAAAGCGGCACATCAAAAGATAATTCGCTCCAAAGCGTATGTTATGACACCCAGCAGCTATATATACCTATAACAGCTACGATATAGTTATTATTATTATTATTATTATTATTATTATTATTATTATTATATTAGCGCAAATCAGGGATATCAATTAATTTTAATAACATCTTTATTGTATCTGCGTTTTTGAACATACTTTTCTTCCCCCCGTCCTCACAGAGTAAAGGATGCACATGAATTCGAAGTTGTTTTGCAGTCATGGTAAACTGTACTAAGTTTGTGCATACAGTACGTCCCAGAAGTATGGCCGCGCTTTATACTGAATATATATATATATATATATATATATATATATATATATATATATATATTGTGAAAGCTTATCCGAGCAAATGTATCTGGGTGGATCAAGTAGATTTAAGACTGGAAACAAGAGATCCTTCATCGTGTCCAGATACGAAGGACAGAAATTGGAAATTAGAATTATAGTGTATTGGAATGTGAACAACACTTTGTTTTACTTTTTACTATTTATGTCATTACTGAATTTATTTGGTAGATAAATTTCGTGCAACAAAGTGTACAGAAAGGAAGACAAAGATGACAGCAGCTGCTGCTGAAGATGCTGGAGAAAGGGTGCAGTGAAGTTCTAATAAGGCATGTAAAAAACTAGCAGCAGAAATTATCTCGCGATCAATTTTGTTTTCCTGCGAAGTGTTTTGCCTATGAGCTAGAGCGCCGCTCGTTAGCCGGTTAGCCGGTCAGCCGGGTTTCGGTGGAAGGGTAAAACAATAAAACAAATCCTCCATGTAACAAAACACACACCAATAAAGAGGTTCATTACTTACCAAATTATCAAAGTGTTGAAACTACCCGCCTTCATTCTTTACACATATTTGGCATCTGTTTAGGAAATTATTCTTAACTCGCTGTAGTTCATTTTGAGAAATTCGGATAATTTCCTGGTGAGTTCTTTGAGTTGTTGTATGCGAATTCGTCATTTTTTAATTTACCCCAGAGATAATAATCACGTGCTGTTTTTCGGCGGAAAGAGGGGGCCACAAATTCCAACTAATAACTCTGCCTTGTGGAAACGCGTTGTGAATTGCTCTCATGGAATTATTCGCAGTAAGAGTAGTGGCAGAGTCCTGTTGAAAAAATCTTAATCACGCTCCCTGTCGGTTAATTCTTTGAAAAAGGCGTTGCTATAGTATTCTCATAAGTAAGAGAATCAACTGTATGCTAAAAATATATTGGTCCTATGATTCTTTCACCACTGACTTAACACGTATGAGTAGTACATAAAGACATGCTGTGTCATTGTAAACACACGAGACATAATACACTTCATATATACTGTCGAATTAAGAAATGAACAACACAACACACACCTTGGAACAGCTACTCTACGGCTGCGACAGTCAGCAAGGTTAACAAGTAATGCTTTCTTCCGTTTGAGCACAAACTGCAGCCAGTATCCACCTTCCTTTGCAATACAACGTGTACATTACGCATTAAACTAACAAAATACTGTAAAGTCAACTTTAATGCAAGAAATTATGTCTCCAAAAATTATGATCTTTTTTTTTTTTTTTTTTTACTGCTTTTCCACTTCCTACAACACAAATTTTAGAACAGACGGTAAATACTTCACAACAATGACTTTTCTGTGTATATACAATGTTCGCGTCCTACCTCACATACTTCAGCTACAATTAATTTTACTCGACCTGTCATAGAAGTTGCTTGGACCATACAAACACCTATAGAATTCTTCCTTTTGAATTACTTCTGGAGCTTATATTCATTACCTACACGAATTAACTTCACTTAAATTAACTTTGTTTTTACAACTTATATCTAACATTTTTAGATTTTTCATGATTCATTAAACCTTTAAGTATGTACATTCAAATAAAATTCAATTTTTTCTAAATATCCTATGTTTAGTTATCAGACAGCGAGTCAAAGTACTCATAGTAGTATAGCTGACATCTCGCTGGAACCCGTATGACTTTACGAGGACGTAACCAAAGACCTGCAACTCCAAATATAATTTAACGAAATTATTTTTATTGGAGTATTTCTTATTAGAGCATCAAAATTAACATTGATACCTTTTTTGTCAGAAAGAGCAAGAGAGTTCATTTCGAAACTTTTGTGCTTACTGTTTTTATAAATTAATTGCTTAATGTCCTTTGAAATTTTATATTAAATATAGCATGTGCATTTACAAAACTGAAACATTTTTTTTAATGTCTAGCATTAGTCTTTTCTGATTTATGCCCTTCAAAATTGTTGATTATCGCATATTTACGATGCGTGGTATTGGAAAAAGAGAACTGATGTAATTTTAGAAAAAATGGCCTTCACATAATCACATTTTACTTAATATAATTTTTTCAAGGCAATACTAATTTGTAAGGTTCCTTGGTGTCCAAGTTCATATAGAATGTTCCATATATGAAATCAATGGTTTCTGAGAAGAGTTGTCTTGTTTCAGAAAATAGAATTGGTTCATGGGAAGTGTAATTCAATTAACTTGTCAAGCAAACATGATAACTTCCAGAGGTGCTAAGCACAGCAGTTAGAGTTGGTCTCAGAGGAATATAAACGATTTATTGCTCAGACCTAGCTTTAAAGTGGAAATAAACAGCTGCCGGTCTGCCGTGTCGCAAGTTGCCGACACTGGTGCACGATAAGGAAAATGCAGTCGGGAGACATTAAACAATGCAGCGATTGCAACATGGCGGACGGCGCCAGACGCAACTGGTTCATTTGTCCTTGAACAAACTCGCCCTCTATTCGTATTATAATTTATAAGCAAGGTTGTGTATACAATGACTTCTTAAACATCGGCGAAACTTGGAGAGTTGCTTATCGACAGTCGAACCGGCGTCTTGTTGCTTCCAACCTTTGTTTGTGCAGGCACAGGCGATTATCGCATTTTCTATTTGTGATCAGGAACAGCGACAAGCTATTCAAATAAGAGAAGCATTGGGTAGACACTACTTTATTCCCAAATTGAAAATGAAAACTACTATTCATATAAAGTTAGGTTAGGTGTATTTCTCTTTGTTTGCCAAGGCATCCACCGGAACACTGAAGTTCAACTGCCTCGCAATATCTTGTTCAAAACTTAGTTATGATAAAGATTTGAGTGACTGCCCCAGCATTTGCTATGCATCATCCTCTACTTGATCAAGACACACATTCTGGGTCATTTTGCATAAGCTTACTAATAGTGCTAGAGCAAACGTATAAACTACAATTTACAAATTACTATATACTATTAATTTCTGACGCATATGATTTTTACACATATAAATTTCTAACGCCTATTGTCTCCTGAATCGCACACTTAGAAAGCGTATTCGGCAGTCAGTTATAAAACTAGTCAATTTGAAATATATTATATACAAAAAAGAATAAAGAAAAAAGAAAGAAAAAAACCGGATAAACGCTGTAAAATTCAAAAACTGAATTTTGTGTTCTGGCTGAAATAAAGACCAAGATATCAATATTAATTGTGTTTTTTTTTTTTCAGAAATTTTAACAAAAGCCTGAAAAATAAAGAAGCGGAGAACAATATGTAAGAAAACACCTCCGTTTTGATGCATGTTAAAATTTCCAACCACTTTCATGTAACATTGTTCCTGCCTTGCTAGGAAGCATTCTAAACCTCTCACGGAACTCTAAATCAGTCAAAGTTCAAACACTTTTTTATTCTGAGAGCAATTCTGTGCAAATCTTCTTAATCAGAGAAATCAAAAGACGTTTGTCAAAGCATTCTTTCTAACACTAAACCGTGGATATTGTAAGTCTTGTAGAAAAAATTATTAATAATAATAGTAATAGTACTTTTGCAGCAGAAATATTTAAAATCACCATTATTATTATTATTATTATTATTATTATTATTAATAACTAACAATATAGCATGGTACAACATTATTAGTTGATTTTAATTCCTGAATGAGAGTGTTGATGCTGCATTTTACTTATAAGTCGTCATAAATCGGGCTTAATAGAAGAAATTTTGTATTCTGCGTTCTGAGTCTACGTTTTCCAAACGGTTTCTATACATTTTTGTTAGATGAACGAGAGTAGAGGACAATGTTTCACACAAGTTATTTGTTATGAAAGGCATCAGTACTTTCATGGCCTTTTTTAATAGTCCGGGAAAAGATGGGGGAACCCCAGCCTCCGCAGTTGCCTATGACATAGGTTAGGTTAGGTACATAGAGTAGTTCTCCTGACCTGTGTTTTCCGTTTACTTGCTTGTAAGCTCCTCCCAGAACAAAAAGTGACCTTCAGTTTGATTCATATTTACTTTACCTTAATAATTACACATGGTAAATAAGTATCATATTTCGTTTTGCTGTAATTCGTTGTTTCCATGTGTACATTCAAGAATAAATGCTATTAACAGCGCTCTAAAGCTTCATGGACTCCTGGGAGGGATTTGCGGTATTTGAGAACACTGATGTAGACGATTTAAAGGAAAACAAGAAGCCGTAAGAGTATTGGTATGTAATACAATATTTTCAAAATACTGAACCGTGTTCGAGGAGCAATAGAATTTATTGGGACCCAAATAAATTTGGTGAGGTCTAAACTGTCCTTAAAATTAGGATTCCTCTATTATCAATCTTAACGGAGTATTGAACTCATTTTCTTGACACTTTAGCTGGAAGCTTTCGTGTTTTGGAAAGTAAAATACTGTCCCTCCTGGGCTATGCCAGGCACTGTCAAGCCTCCATAGCAATGATTCATAACTGGTCGCGGAACTTTGGGGTGCTGTGATGTAAAGGTGTTGTCAGATAATAATATTGAGATTTATTCTTACAGCATTTGAAATGACAAATCTGACGGATTCTTTTTCGCGAAAGAATTAATAATTTCAGTTCTGAAAGATGGCTACTGTATAAATATCTAAAATTGTCATTGTGTTTACGGCCTGAATTAACGATAATTCTTATGATTAATTCGTTAATTACGTAGTATTTAGTGATTTGTACTTAGTTTACGGTCCATCTCATTTGCTGTGTAAAAATTTGGTTGCTTGGTGAGGTTAGCATTAACTCTAGCTAACTTTATGAGGAAACGTATATATTCCATTAGTTGGATCTTAAGAACATTTCATTGTCCTACGGTTGATTTTGTTGTTAAAAATACTTTAGAAACTAAACGAAATTCACTTTCCTAGAGTTTACGTATATTCCATGTCTTATTGCCATAGCAGCTCGAAATATAGCTATTGCAAATCTGTGACTTTTTCTTAGCGTTTTATCCTTTTCTGCTTTTATAATTATTGTTTATATATACAGAGAGAGAGAGAGAGAGAGAGAGAGAGAGAGAAGCAGAGAGATTTTTTTACAAATCCAGTGTCGTTTATTTGAAGACTTTAAGGGTATCTTTAAGGATTTTAGAGCGTTCCGTCTCTCACTCTGTTTCTGTCACATACGTAAAACTATTATTAGTAGGTTATTTTCCTATTAACATTCACCAACACCCACCTTGTTCAACACCTCGACACTCTGCTTTCTGCAACGTAACTGAAGGGAACATAATGTATTAACTTCTGACTTCTTAGAAACAAATCCAACGCCATAATGAGTTAACAGAAAGTACTTGTGATCTTGCTGCTGACTTTCTGACAAACCAACCTCTTAGTCTAGTTCTTCGTCCATCGTGTATTGATTAAACGATCTTGTGATTATGCTAATATCTGTATCTTTAATCCTTTAATAATTAGTTATTTAAACTGTAGCCTGTCAAGCGGCTGAATATATACGGGATGCTAATGACTATGCTGCGATAATTTCAGAGATTGTAGAAGGGCCTTAAGCAAGGACTTTGAGATAAGGGATCTATGATCTGTCTGTTCAGATTTCAAAACTGTGGCATTAAGTTTCTAAAGAAACAGTATGCCACTGGCTGATGAACCTTTCGAAATGATAACGGACTAAAGTTATGGAGCAGTCGGGATGGCACTGGAGTATCATTGTTGTCGAGTTCGAGTCTCCTTGATTACTTTTACATTTTAAGTACGAACACCCTGATCATAAAATTAAAAAAATATAGTGTGCTCCATTAGGACACCTAAACTTGGCTACATGACACGATAAATGAATTAACCGTTGTTCACTGATGTATTGTCATATGATTAGATCGAGATTTAGATATTTTCATAGCAACAAATCTTGAAACACTGATGATGATCATTTTCTAGCTGGGGAATCAAGTTTGAAGACTTTCTAAGTGAAGTGTTTAGATCATTTAGCTTTAAAACACTGACATTTAATTCAAATACTAACCCTTGAAAGTATACCATTTTTGTCTGTTTTTCTGGCACTGAAGAAAAATATATTGTTTATTGCGTGATATTTATTCATGCAAAAATTTAATTATGTAAATTTTAATTAAATGACAAATTACTATAAAAAGCTGTTTTATTGAACATAATAAATAAAGAAATGCGAACAACTAAATATGAAACAGCAAACATAAGGCATTGAATGATATTTTACTCTTTTTATATATTCTACGTACAAAAGAAAGAAACAATATAGGAGTAGTTCTGGAGCAATGTACAGTGGATAAAGGTAAACTCCCTTATAGGACGGTCTAGTGAATACACGGTCACTTGAGAGCACCTGGATTTCCCATCGAATGTGAAATGCAAGTTTGCATAATTACTGATCCGTAGGATGAGAAAACACGCCGGATATATTATAATTCCATTGCTACATTTTATAATCTTGTATCATCCCAGCTCACAAATGCAAAGCGAAAACCTCCAATAAGAAATGCATTAATCTTATGTTACTTACATGCCTGGAATTGAGAACATCAAACTTATTTTGAAAGAATGTCACGACATTTTATTAATACATTAATCCTTGAGTGAGGAAGAGCAGTCAAAAACTTGTGCCGTTTTTGCACGTAACTCCTTTGTTCCAAATTTCCTTCCCCGTCTCCATCCTTTCCTACCTGTCCACGTCAGAAAGGTTCGCCAATTGGCATTTTTTGCTATTGAATGGTAAAGCCGCCCAATGCTGTAGAAGTCGGTAAGGTAACGTGCCGACTGGCATGGCTCCTGTCTCCTGTTCTGAACAAGTAGCTTTGGGATCTCGGGGGAAGTGTCTGGATCTGTTATTCTAAATTGATAGGTTCGGAGCCTTCTCCAACGGGTAGACTCAGTGACTAAGCTAACGTGAAGCTTTAGTATATTTTGTTGTAATGTTATTAATGCAAATTGAGTATATTGGCTTGAAGATTCTTTTTGTAGTTCGCTAATTTACCAGGAAAACTTATATCTTAATGCGAATGTATGGGATTTGTCGTAATTTATGGGCGACATTAAAACTTTTATTAATTGCCTAAGTACGAGAGTACTTACGAGCTTGTATATTGAAATTATTTCTCTATATTAATATTAAATGTGGTAATGTTTTAGATCAAAGTATAATCCTAAGGTCAAGGTTTCATGCTTATTGAAATGATATATTGTGGTATTCCGTTTTTACATTTTTTTAAGGATGAATTCCATTTAACATATAATTATTGCTGAATAAAATAGATTACTATCGTAAGAATTTTTCTCCCATATTGGAAAGTGAACTTTGCCGGACCTATCCTGGAGGTTTTCCTTCCGGCATATTAACTCTTTCTGAGCATCAACCGGAGGGGGGGGGGGGTTGATTTCATTGTGACAAGCTGGTGTGGGAAACATGTTTCACGGCGTAGTTTTGTAGCATGATTGATAACGCAAAACCTTTTACGACAGCAAATATCTTGCAATGTCCTCAACGCACTACTTTCACCCTGACATTTCACATTATGTGCTGCTAAAAAGGCTTAGGGCATTGTGTAATTTTCGATCAAGACATCCACTATGAGGAAAATTAGCATTCAACGAACTTCACTGCAGTTGGTGAAAACTCGTTGACCATGGTCATCACCGTCTCATTGTGAAAGTGACTTCTTTTGCGGCCCATTCACAATAAAACGCAAAAGCTGCAAAAAACAAAACCTTGCATTTTATATGAAAGAGCTCACAATGAATTACGTAAGCGCAAAACGCTAGCGTGAACATGAAACATTGCAATGAATGTACGTCAGCTACAAACTTAGCACTTGCGTATATATAGCTGAGCGCTGTGTCTCCTGGGTTCTGTCTACATGTCGCTTCTTCCATCTGGCGTCCATGAAAACTTTGAATCAAAGACTTACAAAATTTACTATGATATGAAATCGTTGGATGAAAAGTTAATTACTTTGTACCAATAACATACACATGTTTTTATACAGTTTGCTGCAATCTCCCTAACTTTGTCA
This sequence comes from Metallyticus violacea, assembly GCA_030762175.1. Taxonomy (NCBI): domain Eukaryota; kingdom Metazoa; phylum Arthropoda; class Insecta; order Mantodea; family Metallyticidae; genus Metallyticus; species Metallyticus violacea. The sequence continues at coordinate 56,905,060 of CM060845.1, read as the reverse complement.
TAGGACACTTCTGGAAGATTAAATAATTCAGTAGAAAGTATGTACGGGGTTTTCTTTGATGTTTGAACTAGGAGACAGTTGCTATATGTTTGCTTAGAACTAAAGGTGGTATCAGGAACCTTGCTGATAATATGGCACTGCTTACTCTGTTGAGCACTTGATTACACTTAAGCAGCAATCATGTTTGTTGACTTCCTCTAGATATTTGAGTCACAAGTTCAGAGACGCTGGACAAGCAATGGGGTCACTGTTGGAAAGTTTGAGAGGTGTGTTTGTGTCCGTCATACCCAAACGATTTACATAAACCCATAAGTGATAAGGGTTCATGCTATGCATTACAAGCTATAATACAAATTGTAAGGCAGTTGAACGATGTACTTAGATATAAGTTTCGTTTATGTTGTGATGCTTGGATTACAGAATCGCTTGGTGTTGATAATAAGGACCTAGATCCCATTTCGGCAATAGATGCTTCACCAACAGAGACCTCTTGGACTTTGGAGACATATTTGGAAAAGTCTCTTTTGAGTGCACTATGGAAACTATTGTAGCGAACCTTTTCGGGGTCAGAGGAATCTGTTCTTTCGATCATAAGAGTTCAGTGGTGCTGACTTAATGCTCTCAAGCATGACGCCGAAAAGCAGCTTTCCACTAAAGACGTTCCCAAGATTGATGCAGTTTCTTCAAGAGAAACTCATCGTTTTTCCTGCACCGTTGAGGATTACATCCCAGAAAGGAAGAAGAAGCATCTTCAGCAAGTATTTTCATCAGATCGCCACACAAAAGAGATTTGTACAAAGAAAAATAAGTTAGAAACCAGTCGAAATCTTGGACATCATCTTGTTAATGTCACAGGAAGAGTATCCTCTGAAGAACTTTCTCTTCAATCTCTGGGATTTGTGTGGTCGTTGTGATGGAAGAGTCAGTGGAACGGCTGTATCAGGAACAAAAGGAACAAAGTTAAGAAGCTGTAGAATTATCATCATACCGCTCTTCTGTTTCTTCATTTGAGCATCTCATTTCAGAGCCCGAACCTGACAATCTCTGAATGGGGGAAGTGACAATGGCGAGCCGGAAAATGAGTACCTATGTCATTAGCAGAATTGTTAAAACTGCCTATTTTATTTTTACATCTTTTAAATTCGTATAAATTAATGATGTTTGCAATATTTGCGATGAATATTTAATTTCAAAATTTAGTAATGGCCATGCTCATTTTGATCAATATTTTGCGACATACGCTATATTTGTTTTTAATTCTTCAACATTTATACTGCATCTTTTCCTTGATACTTGTCCATCGATTCTGATTTAAAAACCGTGCTCGGAAAGGGATCTTGAATGTGTTCGGGAAAGTAATTTCATATACGGGAGGATAGTTAAAAAAAATATACATGTATTAATAAAGAAATATTGAAACACACACTATTCAGCAAGAGTGCATTAAACACTACTGTGAGCATAAGCAATGCAAACTTTTAATGTCAAAGCACAATTAAATACATTAAAATATTAATACTATCCGTGCTTGTCTCCGATTTGAATATCACAAAAATTTACTGGCACAGCACAGTGGAAGAAAATTGAACATTAGTTACAATACATGCTTGCTTTCAAATTGAATATCACAGAATATACTGACATAGTACAGTAAAAGGTAGCATAAAATCTTAATATAAAATGTACTTTCCTTCTAATTACAAACTTTTAGCATTAAAAATGCAACACAATAGAGCAAAGAAACCCGCTTAAAATTTAAAATAATTTAGAGCCCTAATACAAAACTTACAGAAATGTCAGTTGTTGAGGCGTGGAAGACTAAAGATGCTCGTCACTTGGAAATGTTGTTCGAAAATCGTGTTCACGTTTCGAAGCTGCTTCTCTTTCTCTCTGTTTTTCGAAACATTCTTAGTAAGGGTTATGAGGTCATCATATTTGATGGTACTCACCGTTTAAACCAATGAAAGAAAGGGCATAGGAAGAAAGGAAAAGGGAAGAGAAACAGGGATTTGGCAAATTGCAATTAATGAGTCTGTGCAAAAACCTGACACTTTCAAGTAAATGTTAATGGATTTTTTCTTCAAATGATTTTATTTAAAAAATAATTTGCAATATGCATGATTTGTATTTTCCATTTAGTAAGGTAATATGTGGGGTCAAGTATATTCAGTTAGATGACAGTTTTTCATTTCTTTCAATTATTTTGGCTAAGTTCAAAAGCAAATATCAAGCAAGGGATTAAGGGGTGGTATATTGAAGAAACTCAGCAAAGCAAATTCGTCAAAATAAGACTAAAATTAAAGGATAAGCGGGAGGGGGGATAGAGATTTTATAATTTCAACTTTGTTTTTACATTTTCATTGTGATTGTTTCTCCACAAGACGTTTGTTCATGTCTGTGTTAATGCTGCATCGACACTTGTGTTTTTATTGTGAACAAGGTTTTAGCGCAGTAGTGGATAAATGCATTTTGTGAACTCGTGTGCAACTTAATATTAAATATAGTCTGAGTATATTATTATTATTATTATTATTATTATTATTATTATTAGAGTATTAAACTACAACATAATTAAATTACTGTAATGCGAAAACTATGAGCTGGTGATACTAAAAACAGTAGCAGATATGTGAATAAGTTACAAATTAATGTGAACAAGACGTTAATATAATTCCTCTTTCGGATGAATTTTGATTATAAATTAAGATACCCTTAAAGTCTTCAAATAAACGACACTGCAGCTGAAAGAACCCAGTTTCATTCATGAAGGAAAATTGTGGTGCGCTGATCCTTCGGTTGCGTAATTAGTTTACTTGTTTTTTTTTAAATAAATAAACTGTTAATACCGATAGATACGTCAAAATAATTCTGCAATCCTTTCTTGTACAGCTAAGGTAATTACACCTTTTTCCAACAAGTTTGATCAATAGAATATATAGTCCATAATTCATGAAGTGTATTTGCACAGTATTATTAGCAATTACACATTGGTTCATAATTAACCCACTCTGTGATTTCTGTTTTTGGAAACTTAAAATTCAAAGTTTATATAACGATACTTAAACAGGATCATCCAATTATGTCATGACCGAAGCGGCGGCGGAAGACTGCATCGGTCAATAAGTTATCGTTCAAGGCCAACTGGGCTCCACGAGTCGAGGCGGAGTTAACCGAACTGCTACGTGGCCTTTGGGCACTCAGCCAGTAACAGTGTCTAATTTTAGAATAAAATCTGCTGAGAATATTAAAAGGCAAATACTAGATCTAATTATTCCATTGCAAAACAACTGTTTATTTATTATTCGTATCTCCGTGGCGCTCTTGCTGTCAGCAGATTATTTAATGTGATTCTTAAAGTAATAATACCCATACACTTTAGACAATTGAAGAATTAACATCCGTCAACAAATCAAATTAGTTTCTCAAAAAGAATTAAGAAGGGTAATATGTATTTTCATAAGCAGATGTCAGAAATGTGTGGATAATGAAGGTAGGCAGTTCCAGCAGCTTGTTGTGTAATATGAATAGTTCATTAGACTTTATAAGACTCACTTAAGTGTTTCTACCGCCGACCTTGTGTTGCTCCGTTTATCCGCGTGTTCCAACTCTAGTATAGGCCGGCTAACCGTGGGCGATGTCTTATCAGCCGATGCAGTTTCCGGCGCCGCGTCGGTCATCAGATAATTGTATGATCCGATATTTTAAAAGTGATAAAGTCCATCGCAAATAGCAAAGAGAATTGAAGCGAGTAAGGCTTAATCTCATTTGCAGATGATCAAAATGCTTGTAATATGACGGTCGACAGTTTGACATGAGTTTGGATGAGTAGATAACATTTAAATATTTGCTACAGAAATGTTTGACGTTCCTTGGGTGAGAGAAGTCGTTGCCGGCAAATACTGGCATATCCATCGAGAGCGTTATTGCTGTATTACCGAGTGTGTTGTAACGCACTGTTTAATCGTCTTATCCGATAACCTACAGAAAAGTTAATATAAAAGCCGTTTTTGTATATGATTACATAACATAGTGGTTCATTTACTTTATGTCAAAACCGATGTTATTTCAAAAATATAAACTTTTTTAGATAATATGTATTTTAAAAGCAACTGAATCTTAAATGTAAAGTCACAGATACATGGTGTCATGGCCCTAATTTATTCTTTAGTTACTGTAGTGATAAAAAAGAAAGAAATAAAATAATGTAGTTCGCTATTAGCAGCTTTCTGTTTTACGAGTTAATGGTACGGTAATTATGAAAATGTTATGCTTTCAAGTTAAGTCATTTCAGATCTCAACTGAAATAGAAAAACACGTTTTGTTTAGCAATAGCTACTCCATACGGTTGCATCAAGGAGTTTTCATAAAAAAAGTGCTTTTATTTTCTTGCCCTTTTTATTTAGGCTGTCTGAGACACAGATCATTACAAAAGATAATATGGCGATGAACTTGTTGGGACAAGAAACGTGTTTGTGATCTGTCGCCCGCGAGGCCCTCCTCGTCTGACCAGTTTCTTCTTGTTTCCTTTTGCTTCTTTCTTCCTTTCTCCGCACAGAAAAGTAATTGGTTCTGATTTTGTCTGGCATTTGGAAAAAAAATAAATAAATAAAAAATAAAATCCCTATACAGATAAAACGTTGTTACGGACCTCTGCTGCATACGTGTTCTGCAATATTTTAATGGGATCTCAAGATTTGTTTTATTTTTATACCTGCAGCATTACTTATTATTGAGTTATGTATTTTAGATATTAACAGCACGATATCTGTCAATGCATTATAATAGGTGTTACCTTTCTGAAAACACTGGGATACAATGCACTAATTATGGAATTATAAACTTTTGTGTTATATTCTAGACTGCCTATCTTTTCACTTCTGTTGAACGTAAAAAAATAAATAAAATTTCTTTAAAAAGAAGAAGATTTTAGCTCATTTTTTTTCCCTTCACATCTTTCCATTTTAATATCAAATTGGTTTTGTTAACATGGCTTCGCATAGAATATGAGAGCTAACATGAATGGCACATGAAGTAGACTTTGTAACCTGCCCAACTGGACGCCAGTTTGAAAAAATCGTGGTCATAAGTTAGGTATCACCGGTAGTTGTTCCGGAATTATGTTAACGATTCCAGAAGCTCTGCTCAAAAACAGCCTCCTTCCGCATACAGCTGTTTTGACAAGGGAAAACTTGAGGAAATTCGCTAGACAGCAATGCTACAGCATATACTCCAAACTCGTCGCATTGTATCTCATGTTAAGACCGTTGACTGAATGTTGAGAGGAAGCGATGCTTTCTTCGATAAGGGTATTAAGAAGCTTCCCATCCGCTGTAGAATTTCTTCGATATACATCGCCAGTCACCTCCAGAAGTGTTTGAAACAAACCAACGACGATGGTACACAGTCTTCCTCTGTTACGTCCTTATCGAAAGGGTGACACCCAACGAGCCATCATTTGATAAGGCAAAGTTTCATTGCCACAGTCTTCTCGGAGATCTGTATAATATTTTCTTGCGTTATTGTTAAGTGCTACTTCAATTTTAATCCATGCGCGATGCTCACTTTAAGGCGATTTAAATTTACACAACTACTTGACAGGTTCATATTCGACCTTCTACATGCAGGTCACTACTGATGCTCAATATGTTGAACCGCCATGCACTTTTTCTAGACGTGCTCATAATATCCCCCTCCCCCCACCTGTTTATTAACAGTGTGGTAACAGGTGTTACCGCTACATTCTTTCCAGCTCTCATATTTACGAAAGCTCTTCTCTTAAGCAATAGCTTATATCTTAATCAGAACCAACATTTTGTGTTCATAAAGAACAAAAACGAAGTTAAAATGATCGAATTCAACAGTAGTTTTTAATAATAATTTTATAATAAACACAAAATACATACCTAGCATGCAATTATTATTTTCTTAAATATATCCAAACCTCTGTTTTATCTTACAAAGTATAAAACGTTTAAGACAAGTATTGACAACAAATTAGGATTATTATGCTCATAATATGATCACATATATGCACAGAAGGTTCTGTTTCTTGAATATGGGATGAAAGTATTGTCTATTAACTGAATTTTCACACTTCTAGATATTTTGAAGAAGAAAAAAAATTCAATTTCAACGAATATGTTATATAAATAGCTGCAATTAAATAAAAATTAAAATTAAAAAAAATAATAAGTTCCACATAAACGTGTAGTTCTAATAACAGGGTTGTTTATTTGTAATATAAAAGTAATTGTATAAGTCTTAGGTAAATCTGAGAACTGACATAGGATCCTCCCAATGTAGAGTTGCGGCGGCAGTTAACATTAGACAATAGTGATCGCCTCTTTACTGAACATACAAAAGACATAATAAAGCTATAGAGAGCCTAATGAAGGCATTGCTCCAGCATGTATGGAGCGCTCATTGTGACGAGACCTATGATTTGTAAACTCCATAAGAACACGATCACAGTCATCAAGCGAAAACATCCCCTGGTAAGTTGCCATTGTAGGAGACGTTAAGAGAACATTTGGTCAAGGAATGCATTACCATTAACCTGAATTGTAGTTTAATGCGTAAGGCAGGCTTTAGTACATTCCTTGAGCCGTCACGTTTATACATATTTTCTCACGTGAGAATGTTCGGGGTCAGAAGGCCATGCTCACTAACCGGAACGTTGGGGGGATCAGAGAAAAACACTCTTTACTGATATCCGAATTACTTCATCATTTCATTCAGACTAAACGTCGCTACTCTCCAATAAACATGCTTTCCAGATGTTCTTTCTTCAGCTTCGGGCAGTTATGTCTCTAACGTTATTATTTTTTGGATATTCTTTATATAGCACGTATCCATTCCTATTCCACAGTCTAATCCTTTTATCTGTAAACTCATCTAGTGTCTTATTAGCATTAAACACTAAATTTTGGTGTTAAAATACTAGTTTCTGGCTTTAAAACATTATTATTCCTAAAGTTTGTAATACACAAGGTACTTTGTTGCTACTACGAATTTCACACTATCCCTAAGTCCTTGGAATTGCTTCTACTAATCTGAAATTCTTAATGTCCAAGCATGCATGTAATACAACTATATAAAAGCTCTTGCAAACTTTCGAGGATATTCTAAATTACCCCTTTTTGAAGTGTATTGTACATTACCCCTGCTCATAAATGAGATAGACATATTTAAGAAAACATTTTTAAATGTTTTATGCATCAACACCTTCACGATTAATTCTGTTAAGTTAGAATTTTATCATTTAGCATTTAAGTATTCCTTTCATATCCCCCTATTAGCACTTGTTACATAGGCCCAAGTAAACTTAAAGCATTATGTATAGCGGGTGTTAATAATTGCATCGCGTTAATTTTAGAGATTGTAGTCTCTCTTAGACAATCACATTGAAATAGAGAATCTGTGGTCCACGAAGAAAAATAACGCAGTTATATGATGATAAAGAAATTGAAATCAGATGCTAATGACAATCATGTTAAAGCGAAAAGGAATAAAAATTTGCCTTACAAAGCCCTCAAACATGTTTTGCGAGCAACTTCCAATAGTTTATAACATTTTCAAGGTTTAGTCCTATAAACATCTCTAATACTGCGTAATAGATATATGACGGTACGGCACTAAACGCCGGCTAACTGATTTATAATGTTATGTAGGATAGTGTAGAGAGATCTATCCACTTGACTATATGGCTGGTGACTGTGGTTTCGAAGGCAATTTCGGTCGGTTAATTTATTTACTTTTTTTTAATCGTGATGAATAAGCTTTATGTGACTTCCTTCAGTAATAGAAGGACTATCTTGAATAAATTGCTTCATTTTACTATCCATGCAAGTAAAGAGTAAAAGTAAAAGAGACTAGAACTTGCTAACAACAGTATGATGCCAACTGCACCAAAGAGACACGATTCCCAACTTCTTGAAGTTATTGCGCGATATTATTTTGAATGGAATTTTTAAGGTCAACGGCGTACTGGTCTTTTAGAAACTTAATGCTATATCTCTGAATTATGAAGAGGCAAACCATACATTTCCTATCTCAAATCGTTTATCTGATTGCAAGATTCCTTTACAATCTGAAATTATTACCGTGCGGCTCATTAACACTCGGTATTAATTGTTTTGTAGTTTACCAAACAACTTAAGGCAGATATGGAGGTTTATTATAACTCCAGTATTTATGATTTGAAAACATAATTTTCTTAAGAAATTTGAATGCCACTTGTAAGGGATCACTATTAATATTATGGAAACTCTTAAACAATTTATGCGCCATTCGAAAGAGCACAATGAAGTACACAAGTGTGTAAACTGGAATATTTTATATTGCGATGCATGTGTGATCAAGTTATAGTGCATTAAGCAATGCGAAGTGCGGTCTGCTCCAGTGTTCAACCGAAACGCTTTAACACCACGTTTGAACTGGAGAAGGGTGTACCTTAGCTGTGTTATTCCTCTTTTGCTCTGAAGCAAATTTAGGCATAACAACAAATCCTCACAAAGTTAGAGCATTTGTTATTTCATTATTTTAAACAAAGGAGTTCACAGTTTTTCAGTTTAACTTTTATTTACCGTGTTATATATCATAATATTTTTAACATATTCCAAATTGTCCCTCTTGTCCTTTTATCTCTCCCTGCCACGATAGTCGGTCTTGGTGGTCTAGTGGTAACCATACTTGCCTCGTAGGTACAAGATCCGCCAGGGCCGATGGATTTTTTCGGGAGTAAACATCGTATGACTTCTTTCGGAAGGGAAGTAAAGCCATGAGATAGTCTGTCTTGGTGGTCTAGTGGTAACCATACTTGCCTCGTAGGTACAAGAACCGCCAGGGCCGATGGATTTTTTCGGGAGTAAACATCGTATGACTTCTTTCGGAAGGGAAGTAAAGCCATGAGTCCCGTGCCATAGATCGGAAAAGAACCTCAAACCTGAAAGAAGAAGCCTCTGAGCAAAATTTATCTACCATTTCGCCCTGAATTGAATGGGACGCTGATGATCTGAGATGTTAAAGAGCGTCCGTAAATAAAACAAATCAACAAAAAAAAAAAAAAAAAAAAAATCTCCCATGGGATTACAATATTTAAAATTAGCACTTAAGTGCGACTCAGAACGGTCTTTAAATGGTGTATAATTAATTATCTGTTTAGAATGTTTCTTAACGTTGCGTTATAATTTCTATGGTAATTCATCCGATATACATATTTCTTTACATTTTCCTGAGACAAATGCTATTGTGGAATTTAAAGTAAATGCTTAAAATACACGTGCCTTTCAGCCAATGTATGGTCTCAATGATACCTTATTCACCAATTAGAATGGGACTTAATCGATGGTTTTAAAGCATGGTATACTCAAGAAAAAAATTGAACTGCTAATTTCTTCTCCTACGTTCATTTTTTCTTTTCTTTTATTTGTTTTCGTTTGTTTTTAATAAACCAAATCACTTCAATGATTATACTGAGAGAGAGAGAGAGAGAGAGAGAGAGAGAGAGAGAGAGAGAGAGAGAGAGGTCGTTCTTGCAATTATCTTACCGAATCCCCATCTTCCTTATAATTTTTCTTGGGTAATTTAATTGAGTTTCAAACTCATACTTAATTATTTCGTGAAATAATTATCAGAAGCATGGATGCATCACTACACGCTAGAGACGAAGGAGCTGTCCAATGTGGGCAACATGTAAAAGTGCACACAAAAAAATAAATAAAAATAAAAAGCTCCATCTGCAGGAAAAGTCATAGCTACGTTTCTCTGGGATTCTCATGATATGGTGCTTGTAGACTATCTCCAGAAGGTAGAACCATCACCGGGTAGTATTACACTTCATTACTGGACCAATTAAAGGAGGCTATTCAGGCTAAACGTTCACATCTTGTGAAAAAACAAGTTCTCTTTCATCACGATAATACGCCTTCACACACGTCTGAGATTGTTGCTGCAAAACTGCATGACCATCACTTCCAAGTGCTTCCACATCCGCCATATTCTCCGGATTTGGCTCCCAACGATACTTTTTGTTCCCAAACTTGAAGAAATGGCTGGCTGGAGGAAGATTCACATCAAATGATGAGGTTGAAGCTGAGACAGACGCCTATTTTTCACAGTTGGACAAATCTTGTTTTCTTGAGGGCATTAAAAGGCCGGTAAGTCTATGGACTAAATATATTGATAAACAAGGTGACCATGTTAAAAAAATTCTCTTGTGTTTTCTTGGCCGGACGAGGACTTTTAAAAGACCCATATATTTAGTGATGCACATCGCATATTCATCAGCTTTTGGCAAAGATAAACACAACTTATTCTGAAATGTTTACCAAGCTTAGATGACAACCCAGAGATGTATAGTAGTTGGGGGGAAACATTTCAAGAAGGCTGAAGTCATGTGTAGAGAAGCTTCTTGCTGGGCAGCGATGCTTAAAGAGAATATTCTATTGCATTTTCTCACATCTACGCACAGTCTAATTAAACGCTTTTCATCACAAAACTTCAAGTTAATGAGGCATAGGATTCAGTTTCTTTTGAAGACAACACCAGCTCCCATTTTTCCGCAATAACTTTACAGCATTAATACAACTTAAATCAAGCCTTGTACATCACTCTTCATTAGTCCCGACTTGGTCCTAATATTGACACTTTGTTTGGACTATTAACAGATATTTTAGACGATCACAAATTCTAGACTTGTAATACCATGTATTTTCTTTGCAGCTAGTAAATGCGTTTAGACAAACTCCGGTTCTAATTTGAAAGCGCCTCGCATTACTGTTGCAGTAAATCTCTAATTCTGTCTGTTCAAGGTGACCTACATTAGCAGAAAATGAAGTGAAGTCTACAATTAACAATTAGTTTGAAAAAAATAGTCAATGCATAAGATTGACATATAACGTTTTTCTATTCATAAAATCCTCCAGAGCTTTAGAAACAGGGGTTTAAAATGTTATTTTTGTGGCTATTATTCTGTTTTGTAGTTGATTAAAGTCAAGTGTTTCACGTCTTTAAATATTATGGAAATCTGTGATAATTATCTTTCAGTATTCTAGCACTATTTGCATCTTTATCCCAAAGTGCTGCAGATTTTTCTTCTGGTTTGGAAGTGTCGCTGGCGCTGGAGGATTCATGTGCTGTCACTGGTTATCATGACTAAGTATCCACAGGACAAGGCATTACATTCATCAACGAGAGATTTGCTCCAAGTTCTTGCTCTTGCAGCTATTATGTTGAAGCCGACAACAACACTAATTTATTATACAAACATGATTAGCCTGTCGCTAAGGTAGTCACACGAGGAAGATTTATTTTTATCCATAAATGTTTATATCGACTAGCTGAAGATAAAAAAGGCACACCTTAATGTAGTCATTAGTTTACTATATGAGTATCTTTGTTTTGTATAGAAGCCGTTGCTATGCATAAAAAAGCACATGGAATCGGTAACCAGATCGGTAATTCGAAAAAGTCTAGGAGTGTATGTTCCCTAGGAGAATCCCCACTGTTGTTTTGAATTTTTAGATGTTACCTAATACGACCAGCAGATATTTAATTTCAAAGCCAGTCTTTCTTCTCTTTTTTTGCTAGAGAATGATAAATGTATTTTTCTTAATAATCATACGCAGCAGAAATTCCATGTAGTATTTTAGTTAACATTTAATATATTTTCATATATATAGTTGTAAATGGGTTAAAATGTAAGTAAACTAAATTAAACTGATAAACTAATTTATTTGTAATTAGATCAAAACTGAAAATGGCTTGGACCAGAAATGTTATAATTACTATTTAGCACATTACCTTTTTAATACAAATACATAAAAACAATTTACAAACATTAACAAAAGCAGCTATTAATTATAATTGTCAATAAATATAGACTATAAATATAGTTCTAATCTATTCCTACTTATATAAACATTATTAGCCTGTGAAAGATTACTCTAAATTTTATCACCTTCCTCTTTTTACAGTCTTTCCTAAAAATTCATTCCAAGCAATTCTTCTATACGTTTAAGTCATTTCTGATTTATAATCTTTTCCTTCAAATCTCAGTTTCCTTAAATTCAAACATTATATATTGTACATCCTCTCTACCATTACATAATAGATACCATCCTACATGAAACCGTTTCTTTGCCCTTAATTCTGTTATACTGCTGTTAATAAGTTCTTGTATTTCTATAATAAAGGTAAACTATAACTTGACAATGGCCTCTTTTCTGCATTATATATTAGCATTTAATATTCGCACCCACTAATTAGTTATGGTACGGTAAGTAATTTATAAACCCTTAGAACTGTTTCTCTTCTGGCACTGTAGTATATATTTATTTTAATAGTTCCCATTAACTGTTATAATCTCAGGAGTTTCATATATTGTCACGAGCCCCTTGTAGAGTCATCCTAATAATTATTTTATACATTCATCGTCATAAGGCCAGGCATGGGGCGTAGCTCATAATATTGGTCTATTAAAATTTTGCTTATCCCTAGTCAGAATGAAATAAAAACAATGACCGAGGTGTTCACTGAAAGCACATTACTATTAAATTCAATTAAGGCATTTTATTAATATCTATGAGTAATAGTTACATTCATGATGGACGTCGACCAAGATGACCCTATCTAAGCAGCTAGTGTAACTTCCTCTCTCAACTCCACTTTAAACCGTTGGGAAACACCACGCATTGCCCTTCTGCGCATGCACAGATTTACTTTTCCGCACTAACGATCCCAATCGTCACTTTTAAATATCTAACCTACTTAATACAGCAATGCACGTACTATTTCCCCACATTGTCACCTCCCCAAAAGTCACAATATATGTAAGTATTTCTGTAATAAGACATCTGATCTCTTTGTTTTATAACGTGTTAAAATGACATGTAAGTGAACTATCTTATTTTAAGTTTATAAACTTAACATTAATTTCAGTTTTATGTTAACACGCCACGTGACGCCATTGTAGGAAGCGTATTCTTTAAATTTCTGCAATTAAATCGCTTTTCATCAACCGGAGAGACATATATTCAATAAAGGTTTGTTTTAAAGATGCCAGAGAAAGCTTATGCATATATCCTTTAAGGCAAGATAAAGCTCAAATTACTCGTACAATTTCGAATTCAAATATTTGTATTTTAATAAAGTTGATTTTTAATATCTGCTTTCAGCATAACAAAATTGTTGATTGCCACTTTCCTCGGATACGCGTGAACATTTAAATCTCTTGCGCATTTGGACGTTGCCTTTAATCTTCATTTTCATAGTAAAAGCATCTGCAAAAATTTTCAGCACATGTACTTCATACGATGCACTCATTACCAAAATCACTGAAAGATTCACAAAATAAGTTAAAAAAAATACCTGTATTAATAGTTGTAAACTTTGCCTTTTTTATACACAGGAAATTTCAAGAAAAACTGCTTATGAAGCACTAAAATATTATTATTATTATTATTATTATTATTATTATTATTATTATTATTATATATTTTATTATTATAATAATAAATAATGCACTATAAGGTAAAGCATACATATTTTAAAATATTTGCAATAAGGTTAAGGGATTGATGTAGTGTATTCTAGCAAAGTGTTTGTTAGAACGTAACTAATATTAATTACAGATCAGTTTAGTTATTTCCAATATTTGTTATAAATTTATAAAACAAGTAAAAAAGGCAAATATATTAATAGTTGTAAATATTTCCTTATTTTACAAAGAAAATTTCAAGAAAAGCGGCTTATGAAACACTAAAAGACCATTATTACAATTAATAATGTACAATAACTCAGGTTACAATAAGACAGGGAATGGAAGTAACTTCAATTTTGTTATAAAGTAACTAATATTAATCACAGAGCATATCATTCATTTTCAACGTTTATTATAAATTAATAAAATAATATTTTCAAAACTAATAGAAAGTATTTAATCAAGATCTGTATGTAGCAGTTATGCATCCGGAATATCAGAATCCTCCATTCAGAATTGAACATTTTTGAAATTTCAGTAGACTTACCGTAAGATATCCAAGGTTTACTTATAAAGTAATCGCCATTTATTTGTACCTGAGCCACCAAGAATATGACAAATGACTAGTGCTGACGATGCCTGGTCATATTGTCTACTTAATTCACCTAGAATGGTTTATACTTCCTGCGTCGTGATTGCCAGAGGCAAGAACGTTTCTGACTATGTTGCAAGCGCCACTGGCAACGAAGTTGGCCTCTTCATGTAGGAGTGCAACCCCATACATTTTTTGCACGTTGAAAGAGTGAGGACAGTGAGTGATTGATGAAATTAATCATAATGATATAATTTTTCGCAGGTCGAGAAACGCCTCGAGCTTTGCGAATGTCTTTTTAATATGAAAGAAACACCTGGAAAGAATTGCATCTGGATGACCCATTGTTCTTTAGTCGTCCCAAAATTGTTTTCAACGCTCTGAATTAGTTGTATATATCTGGAAGAGAGCGTGTTGCTGTTACCTCTTTTGAGGGACAACTAGAAGGTTTTCATACTCCTCTGAGCTTTTTAGTAACATGTCCCATCTGTTTCAGCAACAGATTCAATGTGTCAAAGTCTTACTTGTCATACAATGCATTTAATTTTCCTGATACTCTTAAGGAGATAGTTACAGAGCGGAAGACTGACATACGGGAGTTCACGAGTTCGAGTCCATTGGGCATTTTAGTTGTTTCCCCTCGCTAATTTTGGCGAGTGCTAGCCTTGAACTTTCCTTACATGCATTTTACACTCTCGCATTTCACCTCATTTCTTTTTGTTCTCTCTCTTGAACGGCCGAAATTACAAGACGAGATGGGCTAGTGTTGCGCGATGTTCGGTGGGTTGCACTCGGCATCAGTCCTGGAACCTACGCAATTCCTTAGAGGGGGCACTACCCATTAGAGTGCTCTATCTAAAACAATTTAGGGACACTGTCTGTGTCAATCCCTCATCATCCCCTTCCGCATTATTTCCCTCATCTCATTCCTTCCTCCTAGAGGTCGTAGGCACAAACGGTCAGCCCTTGAGACCGACAATTCATCCTCTGTTCCTAACAATCCAATCCAATAAGGAAATATGTTGCCACAACGTTTATTAAACTCCGGAGAGCAAATGGAATACGCTCAGAAGACTAGCAGAGAGAGGGAGAGCGGTAGACTTTTAAATATTCTCTATTATGCATTGTTACGCTTTAACATACAACATTTTGATGAGGCGTTCGGCATACAATTCGGAAAGAAACATTCTATTTCTTGACAGTACATAAACTATTTGTGGTGCAGATTTATTTAAACAAATTGAAACCAATTTGGATACAGCCAGGTAGTAACCGAGTAACGGAAATCGTCACTAAAAAGGCATTCTTGCTTAGCCATAAGAGTTCTGACTCTAAAGTCTTCAATGAAATATTTCCTTCACGAACCATAATGAGATAGTGGAAAAGAAGAAAAAGCTCATTGGTCGCGACTGTAGTAGTAATATAGATAAGGGTATTAGCATTTGAAGTGCTCTATTACATGTTGGCGGGTAAATGCCGAGCTTTTTTTTTTTTTTGTTTGTTTGTTTCTTTTGTAACCCTCTCGGCTACATATGTAAATTAGAGGAGGTCCAGTGAATTAGACACATTCGCTTTCTGGTGCAGTGGATTCAGTTTAATTTCAAATTTGATTTTTGAACTTTTCTACCTAATGACACTGGGGCTTAGGTGGATGTGTCTTAACCAGCGATTTTTGGAGGACATAAGACGGAGTTTCATTGTGCCTAGTTGTGAGTATGTACTGGGAAAATACCGGATGACCCAGTATGCATAACTACAAGGAGACGACATTCAGTATATCAACACAAATTACAGTCATTCTGAACACTGTTTGTTGACATTTCATTACATTTATCTCTAAATTGTAGTAGAATAAATAGATTACAGATTACAGCCTAAATAGATTACAGATTACAGCCTAAACAGATTTCTGGGTATATTTCTTCTCAGAGGGAATTTGAAATAGGCAATAACTTGTAAGACCTTGCTTATTTCTCTTCTGTTCTTTTCCCATGCTGTGATGTACTTGCACAACAGCTTTGAAAATTACCGGAAAAATAAACAATACACAGTTGGACAAAATAATATGAACAACCTCTGTCATGCATGGAACGCGTCTTCTTCTGTTTTCTGCATGTATAACCCCAATGCTATCGATCTGAGTCACCAGTTAAGTCTGTGATCGTCTTGATTGTTGATTGGTGAATCTTACAGACTTCCAAAGAGGGCCAATTGTTGGTTCCCGATTGGTTAGTGCGGTAACAAAGGTTGCAAAGTTAGTAGGAGTATTGAAGTACTGTATCTACTTTTGGTGATGCTTCCGTAACAACGATTGCAAAGTTAGTAGGGGTACTGAGAACTACTGTCTACCGACATGACAACATGTAAGGCCATAGAGAAACTGCTGGTAAAGATAATAGTGGCAGAAATATGAAATTGGTGGACAGGGACAGAAGAGCATTAAGGGGAGCTGTTGTCTGTCAATAATCTCAATATGCTGCTAGGTAGCCAATTGTCAACCAAAATAGTGTATAGGAAACTACTTTAGCAAAAGATTCATGGCAGAGCTACTGTTGCCAAACGTTTTGTAACACAGCAGAATGCTAAAGGAAAACTTCAGTGATACAAGGAGCATAAAATCTGGACTAGTGGAAATATGTAATGTGGTACAATGAATCAATCTTTACTGTTCCCAGAGATGGGGCAGAAGCATACAGTTCAGCATGTCTTTTTCCAATGAACCATATGGAAGTTCTGTCATGGTTTTCAATGAATACTATTGTCACACTGAAAGGAAAATCTAAGAAACTATATTCATACAATGGCAGGCATAGTTCCTAGTAGGAGTATAATCTTCCAGTATTATAATGCCCCCATTCATATAGCTGAAATTGTCCAAAAATGTTTGAGGAGCTCTAGAATCAAACAACATACCTTCCCTGGCCTTCGTAATCGCCTGATTGGAATATTATGGAGTCATTATGGTCTGTAAAGGAAAACAAAGTAAGGACCCGTTACACTCATCCAGCAAATCTCAAGGGACTGGAATAGTTACTTTTTGGGAAGGGATTGGAGCAGTTTCTTTTGGGGGAATGGTATAGAATCCCACTGACCACCATTCGGGATTTGTATACATCAATTCACTGCAGGTTTGAGACTGTTATCAAAGCTTAAAGTTGGTTGATCCTGGTGGTGTAGTGGTAACCATACTTGTCTACTAAACCCAAGATCGTAGGTTCAAACCCGGTCAGGATCGATGGATTCTTTCGGGCGTAAAAATCCTAAGTATGGCTTCCTTCGGAAGGGAAGTAAAGCCGTAGGTCCCGTGTCGTACATTTACGGTACGAAAAAGAACCTCAAGCCTGAAAGAAGAGGCCTTTGAGCAAAATTTGTCGGCCGTTTCACGCCCTAAATTGAATGGGACGCTGATGACCTGAGATGTTGAAGAGCGTCCATAAATAAACTAAATCAACAACAACAAGCTTAAGGTAGTTCTACAGCATATTAGGTGTGTGTTCATACTATTTTGTTCAACCCCTATGGGGCTGTCAGGCATGTGCCTGAAATGATTGTGAAATCTTCAAGTAGATAGCGGAATAAATGAAGTGTACTACATTGCTGTATACGTTTCTAGGATTCATTGGCTCATGTTCTCTCATTTAAATGAGGTCTAACTTACAAACGCTTACAAAATAAGAACAGGATTTTTTTTATTAGTGTTTAACGTCCGTTTTTACTACTGAGGTATCACAGGCGGCGACTGGTGATACATGAGATGAAATGATAAATTAGGAAAGGTTTTTTTTTTATTTATTTTTAAGGAAGCAATACAGGCCTAAGTTTGCGGTTACCTCCCCGGTATTTGCCATTTATAAGGACTGAGGAAATCTGGAAAAAACCTCAGTCAGGGAGGACGATCCTGGTGGGAATCGAACCCCAGACCTCCCGCTCACTATTCCGCGCCTTAACGACCTCGGCCACCCGTGGTGGTAAGAACAGGATAACAAAAAGCAGTACAATAGAGGAGTTTACCATACTTCAAAACTGAAATCTACCTCAGTGTAATACGCAACACGGAGCGATAACTTTTAACTTCAATTTCGTAGGAAACCACAACATTCGAGCGGGATGGTCCGCTCTCCCTCGGTAAATATCAAATCCTGATCTGTGGTTTCCACTCCTTTGTTCTAGCGGCGTTTCTCAGAATCTGGATCTGTGAATAACGGAATACAAACAATGCTGATTAACGGTAGCGTGTTCTGATTACTGGAAGCTTCTCGAAATCTATAGTAATGTGACCTAGCACTGGTTTTCCTGAAACGCTATATGCTAGAAGTCAGAGAAATGCTTGAACAGTATCGAATCTCACAACAGAAATATATAGTGCGAGAGGAATGGGCAGACCACAGAAAGATGGTGGAACCTTCTGGTTTTAATCTCTAGCGCATGCACCCGCAAAATTTCTTCATCGTGTTCTTATTAATTTCGAGCCAGCAACACCAATAACACCATCATCACCACAACCATCATCTCTTCATGTGCAACACCAGCATTTCCAAAACCGCGACGTTTTCTCCTTCATCTCCATTTTATTTTCTATATATGCACACTCACCGTACAGACTCGGATTGCTGAGGTCGTTTGGGCATTCACTCGTGAACGGGAGGTCTGCGGTTCGATTCCTTCTTGACAGGCTTATTTTTTCAGATTTCCTTGGTGCTCATCAATGACAAATATCGGGAAGGTACTCTAAATCTAGGCCTTGAACGTTTCCTTCTCCCTAAAAGAAAATCCTTTCCAACATGTTTAATTTCGTTTATCAGATTCACGGCCGATGGAGCCTCATAATTAAAACTGGCGTTAAAGAATCTTGTCGCCACGTTTGTCAACACTGTACTTTTGTGTAACTTCTTTCCCCTTTCCTTTCCTTTCCTTTCCTTTCCTTTCCTTTCCTTTCCTTTCCTTTCCTTTCCTTTCCTTTCCTTTCTGTCTTTCTGTCTTTCTTTATTTCTTTATTTATTTATTTATTTATTTTTCGCGGGTTTTAACACGTATTTAAGCCTATTTTTTAAATATTGGTCACTATGTCGTAATTAATATCAACGGCAGTATATCCACAAGCACTGTACCTATTAGAAAATAAGAATATACGCAATTAAATTTCAAATTATGCGCAAACAATGCAATTAGCGATATAGAAGCTAATATAGAGAAATACTGAAGGGCCCAAAATGTATGCACGCTTTAATAATGCTTATCTATACTTAAGTGTTGAGTTGTGTCATAAATATGTAGTATTTATGACCCATTGGCAGTGAATTGATTTGTGCCGTAAGGATGTATTCACGTCGTGTCATGCGATATGCAACAAGAATTGCAATAGTAGAGCCGTACAAGCGTACCATTCCATTTAGAAAATGCGGAAGAAAATTACAACCGAATTTCTTGATATTGATGTTCCTGCAACTTGCAGTGTAGCAGATATGAATTTAACTTAAATGAATCTTGGAGGCTATTTCTGTTAGGTCTTTTGCAATCTACATTTGAAAAAAATATTTGCTAAATTGCTTCCTAATTGCCTAAACACTGATTTTAAACGACTAAACAGTGATATTTTTCAAGTTGCATTGCCGCCCTTTTAAAACAACAGATTCCTCTGATTTTGGATCATTGTTAACTATGGATTAACTATGAATCTATCATTACGACCCAGGGAAAAGGAGTAAAATCATAAACGTAGTTAAAACACGTTTATTGTTCCCGTTCTAAGAAATGTGTTAAATAGTCACGCATTTTATTATAAATAATATAATTAACACAGACAACTTAAATAAGACAACGAAAGCGAATTATTAACCAGTTTAAGGAAAAAAGTTATGATAAAGCGTCGAGGTAAAATTTTCAAATGAGTTCTTCTTGCAAGACATAGCATCCTCTCACAGGTTCCTGATTATGTTACAAAAATTTGATTAAGCTAAAGGGTCGATATTTACCGGATATACTTACATTATCATTATTCGCAATAGTAAATCAAATTAAAATGAAAGAAATGTTCATCAAATGACGTAGTGCGTGGAAGAGTGACTTGCAGGTCAGATCAAAGAACATTTTTAAAGGTTTAGATTTTTTTATGTCCGATATGATACGTGTATAGACTTTAAAGATATGTTGAATACTTTTTTTTTAATACGACAACTTTTTCCATGTTAGGCTAAGAAGTTGTTGATAACGCCTAAAAAAACGAAGGCCGATGATTTCACTACAAGTATTCAAGAGTTGTAAGGTCCTTCAGGCTGCAGACGAACTATAAACGTCTAATTCTCTTAAGTCGATTACGATGTGAGAACGTGTATTGCATACAAAATGGAGCCGTGTTTTCGAGCTGATAATCAGTAGTTATGAACTAAAGATAGGGTGCGAAAGAGACAGTTTCAAACCGTGCAGTGGAGAGAGAAAGAAAAAATAAGAGTGGAAGAGAAAAGGCTACAGCAATTTTCGTTCCGTGAAGCGATGGTAATAAAATGCAGTCTACGTCGGTTCTAGATAATGGAAGACTAGCGCAATTCCTGACAAAAGAATTGCCAAAGTCAAAACTGTCATAACGCAAGTAAGAGCTTTATTATTCCGTAATCATAGCGCTGGGGTTTCCAAAGGTTATACTGCATGCTTTAACTCCGGCTGTTTCAGCTAACAGAAAGCAAATCCATGACGGTAGTAATATCTAATCTAGGAACACCATATGATTATAGCTAACCTTAGTAGATCTCAACCTGTACGTTTGTTTAAGGAGCTCATGTACAGCTGTCATTAACACAAACTGTACCTTTAAGTGGCATATAATTGCAGTTTATAACATTATCTGGCACTAAAAAGAAATATACAAATGCGGTAAGCAGTGTCTTCTCTAATATACAGTAGCTGGAAAATTGTGAATTTTGTACGAGGGCTGATTTTTTTTTAACGATTGGAATACATTAAGCTCGGTCCAGATTAATGTGATCTTTTTCACAGTAGTCTCCGTTGTGTCAAATGCAGTTCCTGCCATGGGAAACGTGTAACATGTCTGCAAGTCTGTTAATTGTTATTCGTCGGTCTTCACGAAAATTACGCCAACTGTGTTAATCATGGTTTCGTTTCTGCTGTTGCTAGAGCACCTGCACCGCCTTGCCTTGTTGAAACGTGGCCCTCCTTAAATTCCTTGAACCATCGAAGTGCAGTGGATTGTGACAGGGGCACCATATGATGCCTGCTACAACAATATGTAAGCTTCCAGAAAAACTTCAATGCAGCATATTGCTCTTCTCGAATCAATTCCATTTTGTATATAGGCGACTGGTGAACTAACGTAGTTTTACACGTCCCCTATTTCCCTTACTCCCAGACGGCTCTAGTGCTTCCCTTCACGAACGGCAACGGAGATAACCGAGCCTGATCTCGGATATTTAGGTAAATAATTATTAATTTTCGCATGTCGATCAGATAGCTCAGTTAATTAGAGTGCAGTGCTATTATTGCGAAGGTAGTGGGTTAGATCCCATCAACAGCTAACCCTTTTTTAAATTTTCATAAGTTGAATACACTTTTCCAATAAAATAAATGTTACTTTTTACTTTTTTATTTTAAAGCTTATAGTGTTTAAACAACGCATAGGTTTCAAATTGAGGTTAGGTTTGCTTAAGTTTAAAAAAAAAAAAAAAAACAATATGCAAAACTTTTATACTAAAAGCGCGTACCTTCTCTCCTTTGGTTATTATTTACTTTACGTGTTATTAGATCCCCTAGGAGCTAACTTTTTGTTAATCTTCATAATTTGTCTACAATTTGTACCAATATAATAAATTTTACTTTGTTATATTAAAATAAATATAGTTTGCACATTTATGTTAGATTAGATTAAGCTAGGTTAAGTAAAAACAATATATATGCAAAACTTTAGTGTTAAAAGCGTGTGCCTTTTCCCCTATAATTATTTACTTTACGTGTTACATTACAGTTTCTTATGTCATTTCGTTTTATATTGAATACGATTAACTATTAACATGCACCCTAAAAAGTTAATTTTGTACGATTGCTTGTTTTTCGTGCGTTACACTCTTCCAATCAATAAATTTTAATAAATCAACCCCCTTTACTAAAATTTTTTTTCTCACTTCGCCTGCATTTAAGTCGTTTGTTGCAAACTCCACTCAGTTCTCCCCGCTGCCGTTCGTGAAAGGAGGCATCTGCACAAGTCATCTGTTTGTAACAGCAAGTTCGTCCCCTGTGTACATGCATGCGCGAACTAACTTCTGTTTTTGCTATGCGCGATAAAAAAACTTTCCTCTCAAGTGTTTGTTGACTTGCTCTCATACAAACTGTTTACTGCAAGGAGAATACGTTTATTTTCCGTTCTTGCGGCTAAAGAGAGCCTCTTTATCAACTCAAATCGAAATATTCCTTGAGCTCCATTTAAAAACGCATTTCGCAAAACAAATGTACAGACTGAGCTTCCATTTCAACTATAAATGGAATGAAAGTTTGGATTGAATAAAGATTTAAAAAATAAAATGAAATTATAATCATTTGAAATGGGCCGTGGACTCTGTCTTTATTTTCATTTCTTGAAAAATGCTTTACCACAGCGTTTATCAAACTATGGTTCGCGGAACACTAGTGGTTCTCGAGATGTGCTCTTGGTCCTCTAAAATCTAGATTGAACATATATTTAATAAAATCGAGTATTAGTCCGAGAAGGACAGCAAAAAATTGAATTCAAATGAATTTGTGTCGAACTGTATTGGTGAGTACCACAAAGAAAAGTGTTATACTGGTGAAAACGTGCTATTATTATTATTATTATTATTATTATTATTATTATTGTTGTTGTTGTTGTTGTTGTTGTTGTTGTTATTATTATTATTACTATGTTTATTTAAGGATGCTTTTTATAATCTCTTGTCAATAGCATCCAATTCAATTCAGGACATGAAATGGCCGATAGTTTTTTTCTCAAAGGCTTCTTCCTTCAGCCTTGAGGTTCTTTTACATGCCACAAATATAAGACAAGGGACCAACGGCAAAGTATGTTAAACATTGCTTACTGTGTTTGGTAATTTCTTGCAGCATGCATCTATCTTACGTATATTTTTTTAATTTTTAAACTTGTGAAATAGAAATTACATAAATTATATTTTGAAAAATAATTGACTTATTAAATTACACAATAAAATATTCCTGATTTTAATATATACATGATATTCAGAATCCCCTTACAAATGTTCTTAATATTATACTCCTATGTGCTTTCATAGCACACATGCCATATTGGTTGCATATTGCAAGAATTTTAGGAGTACAAAATTAGGCGTTATATAAGTATGTTCCTTTCCTTTAATTTTTCTATGTAATTCACACGTTTATCACCGAATAGCCTACAAAACTAATATTCAATGGATCACAGTTATGATGCATGTTCATTTCCTCCTGTGTTTGGTATCTATATTAAATGTCGTTTATTTTAGCTGTTAGTAATTCTGACCTGCTGTACTTATTGTTCATTTGGGTTGTTAAGTCTACTGCTACTTTGCCCATTCCTTATGGCGTAATATGGAAACTTTTAGTTATTGTGGAATACATATACACATAGAGTGCGAAATTGTACCTATACATACTTCAAGCAAAGAAAAAACGGTGTTTCATAACAAAACTGAATTCATACAAACAGAAAATGATGAGCCCTAATCATCTTAGACCTTTACGGTTACAACATTGCTCAAAATGTCCACCATTGGCGTCGATACATTTCTGAGTACGTTAAAATACATACTGAGTAACGTTTGGGAAAGTGTTCTCAGCGATTGCAGCACATGCCGTTTCAATTTCTTCCCGAAGTGCTGCCAGTGTAGCCAGTTTTCTACGGTATACAACCTCCTTAAGAATTCCCCATATGTAAAAGTCCAATGGAGTTAGATCCGGACAACGCGGTGGAAATTCAATCGGACCTCTTCGTCCTATTCAGTGTCTTGGAAGATCGTCATCTCGGTGGTAGTGTGGTGGTGCACCATCCTGTTGCATGCGGTACCACCGGTCTCAAATTTGTTTGGAATGCGTGCAATTGTTACTCACGTTGGCGGGTCTGTTCTGTACATACGTCTCCACTACCTTTGAACTTCAACAACACTCTCGGTTTTGCAATACCACTTAAAAATGCTTTCCGGTGTTCAAACGATAATCTTGACTCCATTTTGTTGTAGCAATGCATAATGTAATATGAGTCACGCCTGTTTACAGAACATCTTACGATAATCTTGGCTTCATTTGTTGATTGTTGGTTTACCTGTCACGTAGCAACGCTATGAAAATGTGAGTCACATCTGTTTACAGATAATCATACTACACATTACTGTTGTTTTTCGATCGAACTTTGAAATATATTAATTAGATATCTATTATGAAAGTGTGTATACATTTTTGGCACTCTTGGTATATACAGTGCTTTCGTTTTAAGTCTTCCCAGTTTGAATAACTCTCTGTTTAACATAAAATTAATTTGAACAAAAATCATATCAATTTAGTTATTGTGGGAGAGTTTATAACAAATTTTATTACATTTAGTTTTCATTTCCTTACCTCAGGGCACCCCGACTTTGAAATTTCAATGACACCCCTAATATTGATTCTTAAATTGCAAAAGGGATTAAGTTGTTATGGTTATTTGGACAGAATGAAAAGTAAATAGGCGTAGAATGAAAAAAGTTATATATTTTGGGTAAAATTATAATTATTAATATTTCATTAATGCTGACTATTTTGGGATTCCCGACTCATTCGCTTACATTCTGCTATTTCTTTCGAAACAATTTGCTACTAAAATACATTAAATGTTCAATCATTTTTATAGTGTTATTCTGTCCAAATTCATCACCAATAACAACATTTCAGGTTGCCAGGAACAAATGTGTGATAATAATTGCATCTTCTTTGAAATCTAATGAAAAAAGGAAGCGATGTCATTTGAAATGTCAAAAGTATAGGTGACTGAGGTGGAAGGTGAAACCTAAAATCTAATAAACATTGATTTTAAACCCCCTCCAATATCTAAATTCACACGTTTTTCTGTAAATTAAATTTATGTTAAATAGTAGGTTATTCAGATTGGGAGGCTTTAAAATGAAAGCCCTGTGTGTACTAATACAGTATTCAAGAATTGATCTATTCACCTGATAAGAAAGATATTTAACTGTCCAAAATATCTGTGAACGTTCGCGTAATTTTCTATTTTACTTGTACATTATGACTTTTAAAGGGTTATATGTATATTAGAGAGTGAATTTAGAGCTATATTTCTCATAATATGGGAAAACAACATGAAATTGCTTCCAAACCGGGCAAGAGTAGAATGGTTCTTAAAAAAAAGTGGTCCCCACTTATTGGGAAACCCTGTCAATATTTCAGGAGTTTTTAAGATATTTAAATTTGAAATTGGTAAATATTTAAATATTTTAACTATTTCAGACTTTCAAAGAAAGTTCTTGACATAGCTAATAGTTCCTTGGTCACTGTCACTGTCGCAATGTTGAGATAGGT
Organism: Metallyticus violacea; assembly: GCA_030762175.1. NCBI lineage: Eukaryota > Metazoa > Arthropoda > Insecta > Mantodea > Metallyticidae > Metallyticus > Metallyticus violacea. The sequence continues at coordinate 56,879,444 of CM060845.1, read as the reverse complement.
AGACCGCAAATATTCTACTTAGAAATTGGCATGGGCAAATGTTATCTTGTGTGTAGAATTTAATTCGTATCATAAATTAACTGCAGCGCTTCTAATAATCCCCACTCCGTCAAGCTGAGATGACCATTTCAGTGTGGATGCTTACAAAGTATATCTAAAGCTACGAAACCTTCAGCAAGTGGACATCACGCTTCCAACAAAAGAAGCTATTTGTTGATTGAGTAATCTGAGAGATGCACGCGTAGAGTTATTATAAAAAGGATTCCATGCCATAATTTACGTTGGATAATAAAATAGTTGATAAAAGTATACATAACCTTCTGGAAAGTGTACCGCCTCTCGTGCTCTTGCGATGCTATCATGGACTCGCCTTAACTGGGCCACACCTTAATCTGTTCTGCAGCTTTAGTAGTTTACATCAATGCTATAATTATTTACTGGGCAATGAAATGATATGATGCTGGATAATCATGTCATGCAACAAAAACAAAGGCATTTTCATTTTACCTTAAATTTATCAGAACTTAGTGTCATGTTTAACATCATTTGAGTTGTTATGCAAATGTCGCATACCTCAAGTATCATGCTCTATTACTTTTGCACTTTCTGAAGGGATAAGGGGAAGCATAATAAGTCTTGAGTGCGGTGCAGGATATGGTTAGGTTCAAACAAAACAAAGGAATGTGGGGAAAATAAAATATGTCAGTTGTAAGATGAAAAAAGAATTAATTTGTATAAAATGACAATTAATATTATTTCCAAATACAGTCTATTTCTCGTTTACACTGTGTTCTTTCTTATTGGTTATACACTACTTTGAAACAATTTATTACCAAAATACAATGATTATATTAAATTCCCAATAGCATAAATACTGTATTTTATTCTTTCGAAATTCAAACAAAACAACTATCTAGGCTGCCAGGCAACGGCAGGAAATAAAATATGGGATAACAATTGCATCCTCTTTAAAATGTAGGTGTCATAAAGTAAAGCTGCCACTTGAAATTTCAAAATTGGAGTGGCTGAGGATGAGTGGGCAAAATTTAAAATGTTATTCAGTTCTTTTTTTGTTTAAATTAAATTAATTTTTCAGACTGCCAAATTTTGAAAGCCCTGTGTGTATTACACATACGTTAAATGTACGTACATTGTGTCCCGTTAAATTTTCTGGAAAAGGCAAAGCACAACACGTCATAAGGACTGGGTAAAGCAGCAACAGCCAATTTCAACGGCCTATACCTGAGTACTGAGAACGTGCTACAGATATTCGAATTTTTCTTTGAAAACTGTTGTCTGTATTTCACCGACTATCGTTGCGATAACAATTTTATCAATGCGAACTGATAGTAAATTCAGCAGGTCAGAATCTCTAACAGCTAAAATAAATTATATGCCATGTAAGTACACAAGCACAGGAGGTAATGAGCGTACATTAATAATTACGCGCGAATTGAATAAATTTATGCAGTTTATTCGGCATACCTAAACCCCTGCAAGATGTAAACAGTATGGCATGTGTGCCATGAAAGTACATAAGGTATAACGTGAAAAAATGTACGGCGATTCTGGGACACCGTATTTATACAACATTTTTCTAAAGTAACGCATAATTTGTTTTACAGGTAGATAGAAGATTTAGAAAAAATACAAATACACGTCAAATATTCCTCAAAATGTGATATTGAGCAAATGCTAAATGTTTCATAGTCATTGTTGCATGAGCTATGACGCCATTGAAGAAATGCTAAATTTAAACATATGATAGAGCGCCTTCGTTTGTTTTAACAGCACCTTAATTTGTTTTATGCTACTATGACACGCAATATTATTGTCATGAAAGGTACATAAATTTATTAGTCTTTTAGTTTGGAAAGTACTTTTTTTTTCATTTATAATTGTTAGAGATCGTTTTTATATAATTAGTTCATTGTAAGTTGAGCATTTATTTGATATTATCATGTGATAATTTAATTACATGTTTTACTATATTTTCTTCTTCTTCCTCTATGACGCTACAACCCTAGTTCGGGCCATGGCTTGCCGTAGCGAATTCTGCTTCGTTCATCTACGTCTTACACCTTCATTGATATAGGGCAGTGTGCCGCCATTCCGCCGGTCGCCTATCACGCGACTTTCTAGATCGAAGAACGCCAACTCTCCATCAGGCATCTCCCCAGTTCCTCATGAGGCTACATGGACCCCGTTCCAGAACCTCCCTAACTTCTAGCAGTCAGCAACGCTACCAAGGAGGAGGCCTATATTATACTACATATTTACATTTCTCACTTTAGTATTGCATGAAATCCGGACTTAGTTATGAGTTATCCACGGGCTTAAATTTAAAATCTCTTTCAGTCGTGTCGCAAACTTCCTAGTTTTTAACATGAATAACAGACTCAAGTTTTCATTAACATAAGAACATGTCCTCTCCAGAGCTAATATCCATACGAAATGCAGATTTTTCAAAAATATGTTTAGATAAAGGGCTGCTTATTTTGCAAATCACCAAATAACGTTGGAGTATTACGAAATCTCTTGCAGACGTGTTAGTATAGATTCACAAGAACAGGACAGTTGGTAAGCACACGGTGTAGGAAGTCCAGTCCTTTCCCCTATTGTCGGAATTACTCAGAGCGCACGTATAAGGAAAGCATCTTATAAAGTGTGTGGGTGTGGTTTGTATGCATAAATCACAGTAACAGACAAGCCAAGCTCTCGGCGAACTGCTCGCTGAGCATGAACAAGTCACTCTTGCTAATGAATAGACCTTGTCGGCCGTGTTATTGTCGGCCGTGTTATTGTCTCGCCAATTAGTGCAACAGGCGCATTCAAAGCAGAGCAGATGACGTTTTGTGCGGGAAGTATCTATTTTTTGAGGATTTGTCTTTAACTGCAAGCTGTGACCGCAGGCTGTAAGAGCTTGATTGAGAAGAAATAGATTAAAGTAGCTATTAAGCTGTATGGAGTAGTAACTTAATAACTTCTAAAAGTTGGAACTGCTATAATTTTAACTTGACACTTTTAATTTTAACATTTTTACAGCTTAAAGGTAAATTCTGAAATGAAATTTTCCATACCGCAAACGTTTAAAATGTCAAAGAAAAAGAAAAAAACCACTAAAATTAATATAAATAGCTGTTACAGGAAAGATGATGTTATAGGATCTGAGTTCATGGGTACAGAACCTAGGTCAGGATTCTATCTTGGCATCCACTGGGTGTCAGTGTAGCAGCCCGACAGGGTCCTACACTGCCCTGGACCCACCGGGTTGCGAAGGGTGGTGGCGGTGCATTATGAACTAGTGGGGTATATAAGTAACGGGAGTTGCGGATGACCCTGTCAGCATATCAGTTGCTTCATCGCATCTCATTCTACAATAGATCGGCAGAGTAGATCGCTTTGTTTAGCGGTTATCCCTACCTCAGATATAGTAGAATTATTAAAATACCTGCAAAATTAAAAAGTATATGCTACATTTTTTTTTGATTGATCTATTTATGGACGCTCTTTAACATCTCAGGTCATCACCGTCCCATTCAACTCAAGGCGTGAAACGCCCGAAAAAATCCATCGGTCCTGGCCGAGTTCGAACCCCCAATCTTGGGCTTAGCAGGCAAATGTGGTAACCACTAAACCACCAGGACCGACGTATATGCTACAGAAAAGCTACTCTTTCCATCAAAGTAAGTTGAACATTGCTTCAGATTTCACATCATATAAATAAACGTGACAATAAATAACTTTGCAAAGTGCACAAATGCTACACTTTCTAAGATTTTTATTTGCTTATTACAGAGTTTAGCCCACGCGGTATCTTGAAAACGTTATTCTATTGTTTTCATTCACTCACACACACTTTTCTTTAGAGTCAAGGATTCAAAGCTGTAGGGGAAACACAATAGGGGTAGAAATGTTTCGCTGTTTTCTCTTTTAAAATCTCTTTCTTTGTGCCGCAGATTTACTCAATACATTCGCGGTTCTTAGCTTTTCTATACAAACAAAAGAGAAGGTGATTGAAGATGCCTAAACACACGTTAAAATTATTTATTAAAAGCCATTTTGCAATCTTATCATATACATGAGCTTTTCTTCGAGTCATGTTCCCGGTTTCTTTTGGTCCCGTAAGCGACGAGCCACCTGTTGTTGGACTATTAACAGCTGCCACCTGGCACAACTTTTATGTTTTCTCCCGCATTCATCAACACCTCAACCGCTTCTGAAATAAATCATTCAGAAAACAATTATATACATGCTATGACAATAACACAGAAGATATGCAAAGACTCCTGCTGTAGGGGCTTCAAAATAACGCAGTCCCAGCATTTGTTTGAAGAGCGTCGATAACAATTATTGCGTGTTCATGGTATTTGTTTAAACTATCATCATATGTTTTATATTAAGCATTCAGAGTTTGATATTACAATAAGGAGCAAAAGCAATAGAGGATACAATAGTTACAAAAGAGGCAAGAATTTAATTAAACTCTCCTTGTACGCTGATTACATTGTAGACCTTATAAATCTTTCTCCAGTGCCTGTAATAATTTTAGTTTGATATTGTCAGCGTAAAACATTGAAAACATGATTTAATCTTTGAAAATTTGTATAAAATAACTCATAAGAAAAGCTTTAACTTTATAAAAATGAACATGGAATTTTTCTAACATCAGGAATTCAAAATTTAACTACCCAGAATACCTTTGAAACATAATCTATGTGTTGTATTTATTGAGCTGGTATATTATTAAGAAAGTAGTGTGTAAGAGAGAGAGAGAGAGAGAGAGAGAGAGAGAGAGAATGAGAGAGAAAAAGCTCGTTGTGATAAATCTAGTCGGGACGGATATGCGTGGATACATACGGTTCTAAGAAAAAAATGATAATGTGAACACACACACGCGTGTATATATTCTATCGAGAAACTGTGTAAGAGAAATAATAACAATAATAATAACAACAACAACAACAACAATAATAATAATAATAATAATAATAATAATAATAATAATAATAATAATAATAATAAATGTGGAGTGATGAAATGTGCTGTAAAATTTGGATAATTTACATAAAGAAATGACATTAAGAATTATGTAGAATCAAAAGAGAAGATATAAATATTAAAAGACTAGAGGTATTTTATGGAAAAGTAAGAGAAAAATGATTAAGGAAAATAGGGATGGAAGTGGAATAATTTAGAAAATAGCTTTAAAGCATAAACTAAGACTGCTGTTGTATCTAGGTTCTAATACATCTGCAACCTTGATGTTAGGGTACTTGTAATAATATATGGATAAGAAAAAGCACATCTAAAAGGTACACAGGTAGAGAAGAAACGTTTATGGTTGGTAAGGGTAAACGAGTATAGAGAATATGTTAATAATAAATGATGTGTTTATTAATTATTTATATTACTAATGTGATTTCAATTGCATGAATTTTGATGCATTATATGTCACTCATTTTTCTTTTGTCATATTGCTTACGTATGCGTGCCAAAATGTTGTAAATGTAATTAAACAGTAATGTAATAATTCTTTGAAATAAAGCATCCATTCATACTAACCAAGCATGTATTTTACAGAATTTTCTACATAGCACTATTATTTATCAGGTTAACCGATTATCTGATGACCGATGCGACGGCGGGGAACTGCATCGGTCGATAAGCCATTACCATAGGCTAGCCGGACTATACGAGTCGGGGTGCAGACTGGATTTACCAAACTACTACATTCGCCTTGCGTCTCTTCACACTCACTCGATATCATTTGAACAGCGCAAGAAGCAATATATGTTCAACCCTAGAGTAATGTCTTCTAAGAATATTATACGTCAAATACTAGGCCTAATTATTCAATTTCCAACAAGTATTTATGAATCGCATGTCCGTACTGAATCCGTTCGTGCTGTCAGGAGATTATATGAAGACAATTTCCCAAATGATCGAGCTCCAAGTCATAGTGCTATTCATAAGTACTGTCCAATATTTTAGACAAACTAAAGGTTATCATTCGCGAAGAGAACAATTTAATATTTAAGAAGCGTAATGAATAATTTCATAGGCAGATATCAGAAATGTTTGGAGAGTGAAGGCAGGCTGCCAGTACCTTCTTGCGTGACATGGTTGAGTACATAACGTTTTAAGTGCATTAGAATTTATTTGACTGTCACTCCAGTGTTTTGTACCACCAACTACTTTGTTGTTCTGTCCGCTACCTTGCTTCTATTCAAGTGTAGCCAGCTGGTTTTGAACTATGACTTCCCTGCCGCCGCGTCAGTCATCAGAAGATCTTGAGATTTGGTATGGTGTAGGTATTTTTTATTTATTTTATTTTGAAAAGCACGATCTTTAAACAACAACCACCGTTATTGGCGTAGTGAGGAAAAAAAAAACCAATCTTCACAAGCATCTGAAAACCTGCAAGCTCATAAAAAATAAGGAAATCAGAAATTGGAGCTATTTCTGCTTACTATTTATCATGATGCAACAATAGCTATTTAATATTAGAGATTCTACTATAACTCACAGTTCTGCTTATTTTTTTTCGAAGTAGTCATTCCCATTTTCGGATATAAAGTTAAACTTTGACAGATAGAAACAAATCTGGACTGTATGAGGTTGGTTCACCATTGTCACTCCCAATTTTTGTAGAATTTTTATTGCTTTCAAAGCGATATGTGTAAGGGCATTGTCATGGTGGAACAGCATCTTTCTGTTAGCGTTCTAAAGACCTCTGGGGAGTCAACCCGTGGCTTACCAGCTGGCAGTGACTTTTATGGAATGGTTGCAGTTTGGTCACTTTTTGAGAAGAAAGTGGCAACTATCTTCCAACATACACTTCAACACAGTCCAAATCACTGGGGGTTCATCATTTGGGAAGACCCAGATGGCCAATTGCTTCTTTGATTACGGTTCGTATAGGTAAATCCAGCTTTTGTCACCCGTGAAAATATCGTGGACTCTTCGAGGGCTGCTATGACCGGTACGACGAACCATTGCCCCGTACCATTACACTCTTCCTGCCTTGAGGTTGTGGGGTACCCAACGATGACAAAATTTCCTCAAACGTAGATATCTGACATCTGCAACAAATGAATGTTTAGATACTCGTCTATCTCCCTGTAAATCACTCGCGGATTACTAATGTAACTATGACAATATGTTCACTGTTATATATGAAGTAAATAGCTGCAAATATTTCTTTTCTATTAGGTTTTCAAAAATGATTTTGTTGTAAGAGTATCAGCTAATTGCATGAGTAGCACTGGTTTCATAGAAGAAAACAATGTTTTAGTGTAGCATTTCTAGTATGAAAATGCCCAAAGAAGCCTTACTATTGAGCACGTTTTTCTCTTTTTACGGAAAGCATCTTAGAGAAAAATTGAAAGAAGGTAGGCTTAAAATTAGTTGTGATTTCATTGCCGGTGCCAACCTGTCCGGCGCGACAGTAAAACCTTTAAGTGCATTGTCCGTCCAGACTCAGGTAAAAAAGGAGGCTGTCCCGAAATGTTCTTGCCGACCTCGACGGTGTTATAATGATCATCGCTGGCTGACTATTAATCGACCCAAGAGGCATGCTGCACAGAAATATACCCTGGTCAGTATCACGACTACAGTTCTTGAGGCCTCTGATTGCTCAATGAAAGATCACGTCACCACTAAACACTAATATAATTCTTGGATTTTTTTTTTGTGTAAAACTATTGGAAGGGAGCAGATATGTGGGTAAGGAGGTTTCCAAGATGTTTGAGCCATTTGGGATTAGCTAATTGTTTATCCAGATACTGGAGAATTCACGACCTTCCAAGATCAGGAAGAACGCACGTTGTTTGTGCACCCAAGCAATGGAAGCAAGCAGGTCCAGAAACCTACTAAACTCTTATCGTAAACAAAAATGTCAGTCATCATCAGAGAAACTAAATAAAAGACACGCTCTATATTCGTATGGCATTTAGTAGTTTCACTCAAAGAATACAGTCTGTGAAAATTGTCAGAAAGAGTTCGAATTATGATAATTTAACTTACTTCTTAACGTTATGCTTACCCACATCCAGAATGCTATTCTCTTACATAAATTGTTTAGACCTTGCGGTTTAAATCTTAAGCATTAACATATGATTAGAACGACATACCTCCATCTCCGAGATTCATTTACCTTAACATTTATCGATCGTCTTGATTTGTCACATAAGTCAAGTGTTTTTCACCACATAGTAAATGGTTACTCAACTCACTTTTGAAGTGGGTTATGCTGTCATACGAAATAGCGTGTGTTTTGCGTATTGGCTTTTATTATGTATTTTAATTATATCCAAACTGTTAATAACTAGGTATTTTTAACTACAGAGAGTGCCAAGAATGTATACACAATTTCACAGAAGATATTTCAGTTCGGCCGAAAAACAACAGTAATGTGTAGTATGACGTTCTGTAAATAGATGTAACTCACGTACATTATGATAGCGTTGCTACGTGACAGGTATCAACAATGAACAAATGAAGCCAAGATTATCGTAAATCAACAATGAACAAATGAAGCCAAGATTATCAACAATGAGCAAATGAAACCAAGATTATCGTATATCAACAATAAACAAATGAAGCCAAGATTATCGTATGATGCTCTGCAAACAGATGTGACTCACATTACGTTATGCTAACGATGCTATAACAAAATAGAGTCAAGATTATCGTTTGAAAAACGGAAAGCAATTTTGCAGTGGTTTTGGAAAACCGAGAATGTTGTTGCAGTTCAAAGGCAATGGAGACGTGTGTACAGAACAGAGCCGCCAACGCGAGTAACAATTGCACGCATTCGAGACAAATTTGAGACTCATGGTACCATATGCGATGTTCACAAGGGCAGATCTGGTAGACTTAGCACGGCAACAAGCCCCGCATCCTCGGCTTTGGTTTTGGAGCGTTTGGAGCACTCACCTCAGAAATCTACAAAGCAACGTGCACGTGAGACGGATTGGCATAACCAGCGTATGTCGTATTATTAAAACAACAAAGTTGAACGTTTTCATCCCAAGACTTTTGCATGTATTAAATAAAGATTACCCTGTAACGGCATGTGTTGCAATCGCTGAGAACATTTTCTCAAACATAGCTGTCAATAGTTCAACGTACTCAGAATTGTATCGACGGCGATGGCGAGCATTTTGAACAACTGTTGCAATTGTAAAGTGTTCATCATTTTCTGTTTGTGTGAATTCAGTTTTGTTATGTTAACACAGCTTTTTCTTTACTTGAAGTGTATACATTTTTGGCACCCTCTGTATATGTAACTAATTTTATGTATAACAAATTGAGAAGAAGGGAATATGGAAATAATTAATAACTTAACCTGAATAACTGAACTTGTTTTCATTTTTATTTTAAATTTACATAGAGGACTGCTTTTAAACCTGCGAGGTTTTGGCAGAATAGTCGTAAGAAAGATCGTATGCCGTGTGTTACTATATTAAGTTGTTAATTTTTTTGTTGTATACTAGAATTATAAATCGTTTTTTTTTATAATAGTCAAAACCACTAATAAAATACTTCATTATGACACTAGTTACATAAAATTACCACACTACCAATCAGATCATTAATATGTTTTCATTGCATGGATAGAATTTGGTAATATTAATCTGTTCTGAAATATGCATTAAAGTTTTATGAAATATCCTTGATATTTTAATGAATCTGTTATGTTCCTTCTGATAAGTGCCTATTATAACATTTTCTCGATATTAGTGATGATGATGCAGCCTTTTCTGCTTGGCTAAATTTTCTGGGATAAATATATTTTTGCTAATAACACTAACAATAGACAAATGAACTAAATGCATTCCATCGATACAATGACGTCATGTGTGTAAAAAGGCATTGTCTTCAACGTAAATCATTAGAAAATGGACATTCATTTTAATTTTATTGTACTAACATCCTTTTATAATAATTTTATAGTGCATAAAAACTCGTTTATAACGTATTTATTGCATTCTAATTTACGAAACTCACTGCGCTTGTTTACACATGATTAAGCATAGGTAACATTATAAACGAATATCATTCAAATTTAAATGCATCTTTTGGCTCTTTATGACGTTATAATTATGTTTACCAAGCCTAACCTTCTGCAGGTGTGTTCTTTTGTTTCAAAGAATTAAGCAAAAATTTTGTGTTTAATTATTGACATGATGGCCTACTGAAAATAGCGAAATTAAACCATATAATTCGGTTTAAAGGAAAGAATAGTTTCACTTTATTTTTAGCTTAAAATCAGCTTATCTTATGAGAGTTTGTAGGAGATTGAGATAATTTTATTTTTAACTTAAAATCAACGTTACTAATGAGATTTGTAAGAGATAAAGATAATTTTAAAGGAGAAAAATGATTTTAAATCGTTGTAATTGTAGTCCATTGGCCAGGGTTTCATTTACACACTAAAGTGTGGACAATAACTCCTCTCAACGAAAATTGTTGTTCGGAAGTAACTTTCAATAATAAATTTATAATATTCTTTTGTAATGTTCATGACCCCCTTAAGGAATAGTCATCTCAAAGTGGATTATTACCTTGAATATCAATAAATGCATAATTGAGTTTTTAAATTATCTTTATATTTAGAAAAAATACAACACACGTTTAGCAGGAATGACAATAATTTGCTCTGTACATTAAAATCTTTAAGGAGTGGACATAATCTAACTCAAGGCAAACAGCTGTTCCTCCATTTTGCTCTTATATGACGTCACTTGTAACTTTTTACTGATACTTTATAAATGTTGCACTTCTTTCGTGGAACAGAAAGTTATAAGACCATATTTTACAAGGACGTGTACTATGCACTTGTAGGTATTAGACCATATTTTCGTGCAAAAGGGCCCTAGTCACTATGGCATTGCATAAATAAATAAATTAATTTGCATTCAGGGGTAGGTAAAGTACCTACTTATAACAGAATTTTGCCACGGTTTTGTTGTTCCAAACCCAAGTAAGGCACACATTTAGGTACTCGTAAATAATATATAGGTAAAACTAATCTTATTTAGGAAAAGAAAGAGAAAAGGACGGCGTTATTTTGAATAAGGAAATGATTTAAAGCTTATAGTAAAAAGGCAACTAATGCTATTTGATAATCTGAATTAACACTAACACAATTCATAAGCAAACTGCCAGTTTTGATACATGAATTTATGAAATAATAACTCATCCATTAAGCAACAATGCATACAATGTTGCTCTAAAGAAGTATGTTGTCCGATAATAAATTATATTAGTCTACCTCTTATAATAAAATGATTTAAGTGCATAAAATATATGCTTTGTTGTTCACATAGTTTGAAGAAAGTGTGAAATAATCACCTCCTCTTGGAAAAACATATATACTCATGTTGTGTCATCAGCATAAATGAGATTCGAACCTGCGATCGCTATTCGTTAATAGTTTCTCAGATGCGGTAACAATCGCATGGGACAAACGTGTCTCAAAAGAGAGACCTGAACTCACAACCTCTGTAGACGCCAAGTGCCGGAACTAATCAGAGCGCATGCGCTAGATACAGGATATGTGTGGGTGAATGAATGAGTCACATCATGAACGGTCTATAAACAGCGACTGTTGGCGGCGAGACGTGAATACGTCATCGCTTCATGGTTATCCTCTGTAGGGTGTTCCGCGCAGTGTCACCTCTTAACTAGGACTCGGGTTCATTTCCATGTTAGGTGGCACATACCGCGTCGATAGAGAAGCGCTGCTCTCAGCGAAATGAGAGTAATCCAGTTATTGGGAATTAGGGCAGTTGAACTTCTGTGAACTCGAAAGTGCGCCGACGGCTATTAGCGCCTAGGGGCAAATGCCGAGCATTGCCCTCAGTATGCTTAAAATAAGCTTTAATAGTGAGATTTCATTGAGACAGAATAGATACACTGTAGAAAAAATAAGTTGGAAAATAAAAAGCAAAATATTGCTGTTCAATGTGCTCTCGCGATGTATTTGTTTATATTTAAAATATATATTCATTGTTATAAATAGCGCCTATATGGGATGGTTGTTTGTAGCATAGAACCAAAGTTGACCACAACGTAGGGGAATCAGATTCGAAAACTTGAAATGACTTGTACCTAAGACAAATCTTTAAGCGCTTTTGTAGCTGAACTTAACATAAAGCAATTATTTTTATATTTAATAAGTCCTCTAGTAGGTATAGAACTCCGTGATAAATAAAGGTGTTACTAGCAAAGTTAAATATAGTACCAGTTTTTACTTCTTCTCTAATTGTTTACCCTCCTCCATTATCAGAATTTACATCCGCCAAGACTTACAACTGTGAATAGTTCTAATCATTTAATAATTGTTGTTTAAAAAATACAGCGTTTTTCTTACAAGCTCTCAAATGATTCAGACAGTAAACGCGCCTCAATCTTTTATGGAAAAAGTCACAGATCATAAACACGTGGAGGAGCACAATATGACAAAATAAAATAAATAAACAGGGTGATTCTTCTCTTTTACAGTGAATTAATGTTTACTGCATTTTTACATAGGTCATTACTTTAATCTTTTTAAATACTTTGCTTATGATTTGATCATATTTTATTGCTGATTTTTTGCGTTTCTTGCCCTCAAGATTGATTCTTTTATATTGTATTGCATGGTATTCAGCATCTTCTCTTAGGGGTTTACTAATGAGCCTGCATTTGGACGTGTTCTTAAAACCAGCCTTCCATTCGAGACGTTGTTGTACTTGTGTCGTTTACCTGAGCAGTATCTCTCGCAAGAATGTAATTCTCTAACCATTGATCGACGAATTACAATCAAAGAAATTTCGTGCATGCGCCAATTTCTTCGTTTTCAAAGTAGTCTGTCACTAAGTGAAGTTTCTGCACTTTTCTCCTCAAGCACTGATTAAAATAATTACAGTATTTTTTTTCTTTGCTGATGGAAATCAAATCTTAATCGACTCAATGATAACCATCTCGAAGTCAACAACTTTATTTATTTGGTTTATTTATGGACACTCTTTAACATCTCAGGTCATCTGCGTTCCATTCAATCCAGAGAATGAAACGGCCGATAAATTTTGCTTAGAAGTCTCTTCTTTCAAGCTTGAAGTTCTTTTACGCGCCGTAAATCTACGACGGGACCCACAGCTTACCTTCCGAAGGAAATCATACCTAGGATGTTTATACCGGGATTGAACTCGCGATCTTGGGTCTACAAGGCAACTATGGTTACCACTAGACCACCAGGACCGACGGATTCACAACAATTATGTTTGGATTTCGGCCTGGCAAGTAATTATTTCTAGCTGTGAACAATCTTTAGTATAATGGGATTAGTTATGCTTTCCCCGCGTCGCGGGGTTTTTCCTATGAACGAGCCACCACTCGTCTGCCACGCCTTGGAAGGAGTTGCAAGCTGCTTGCCTATTTGTTGACCTTGCTGACTGACGCAGCTGTTCCGGGGTGTATGATATGCACAGCGTGTCTATATGTACGATTCATTAGTGTTAACTCAGTGGTGAAAGAATCATAGAACAATTTTTTTGAGTATACAATTGATTCTGTTATGTGCATACCATACCTTTTATCAAAGCATTAATCAACAGGGAGCGTGATCGTGCATTGTTTCAACAGGACTCTGCCACTGCTCACACTGCGAGTAATTCTATGAGACAATTTACAGCGTGTCTCCACAAGACAGAGCTATTAGTAGGGATTTGTGGTATGTACCACGTACCAGACGAACCCGCACATATTACAAGAACTCCAAGATAATATTCGTCAGGAAATTGTTCGGATTTCTTAAATTGAAGCTGTAGCCAGTGATGAATTATTTCCTAAAGAGATGCCAGTATGTATGGAGAATATGGCAGGCAGTTTCAACTCCATTTGATAATTTGTTACATAATTAGTCTCTTAAATTTGATTTGTGTGTAGTTGTATGATTGGTTTATTTTATTGTTTTACGCTTCCGCTCATCATCGATACAGCTGGCCGGCTAACAAGCGGCGCGTTCGCTCACGGGCAAATCTCCCCGGGGGAAAACATAACTGATCGCACGGTAGGTTTCGCGCTTCATATTTTGCAGAAGTATGACATTCATTTCATACCAGATCAGCATGGATTGTGAAGGCCTGCTATAATTGCTTACCTATTGGAATTCTTTAATGTTCAATCAATAAAATAGGAGGAAGCAGTTCCAAAACATTCCTTCCTTTAGCACTGGTAAACACTAACATCCTATCTTGAAGTATTGTCATTGTCCACAAGAATCCTTTCTCCGTTGTTCATAATTAATAATTGTTCAGGCAAATGTGTTGGATCTTCTGTTGAACCTGTGTGTTATCTCCGAACGCGATGTAACGTCTGTTTACTGATTTTCTGCATTGCATCGCAGTCACAGACTCGTAACCGCAATTAAATAGCTCTCCACAACGTCTTCCGCAGTTTCATCTGCTTTCCTCGCTCGCTTTCTGGCATTAGCCAGAACAGCAACATCCCGTACATATATGCAACTGTTCTTCTGAAATGGCGTTGATTTTCTTAGAAATACGCTCTTTTACGTTTTCTTCTTGTAATTCGCACTACGCCAATAAGTGACTTTATTTTTTTGTTTGTTTGTGTAATCTGCTGTATATTGATATCCGTCACTGTTAGTTATTGGTGAACTCCATAAAATTCATAGTTAACACAATTTGAAGCAAAAAATTGATTTCAGGTAATCTATTGATTTATTAAGACTATTTCACTCATGTGATGCCATCTTAAAATCGAAATGAAACGAAACAAAATTATGAAAAAAGTATCAAATTATAAAATTCGTTTTATCACGCGACGTGCATTTGTCAAGTTGTCAATGTAGCCAACTCTATGCCTACATTATATAAGTCCTGAACACGCACCACTGACCACTTTTGCTAGAGAAATGGGGAGCTAATGATAGCAATAAAAGCATGGACAATAGACAATCATAACGCAAAATGGAAAGTTCTTCAAAGCGTTTTGGCGATGCGTCAAATGTGCAAATTGATCATATCATTAGGAATTCCAAAGAAATATAATACAAAGAAAAATAGACACACTGTGTGTTATCTCTCTCTCTCTCTCTCTCTCTCTCTCTCTCTCTCTCTCTCTCTGTTGGTAATAGAAAATAAAACGGTAGCGATTGTAATAGTGGACTTTTATCCATTTCAGTCTCACAGCTTCTGAAGGGAATAGATATTCATAAGTATAATAAATGTTAATATTCTGTGAATTTCAAATATACATAAAACTTTTATTCTTAGTCTATTCATGAAATAGCTCTAAACCCATATTTTGCTCTTCTATATTGGCATTATTGACAATCAGCATTCTACAGTCGCAAGATTGCTGGAAAAGATTAAGTAAAAATATACAATTATTACAATTTTGTAAGCCAAATTTATAGGAATTATATTTAAAGACTTATTTTATTCGTGAAATAGTCCTAATAAATATCGCTCGAGGGTCTGAGTTTTCCAGATAAATTCCAGATAAATTCACTCCACTCCACTTTTCCAGATAAATTCACTCCACTTCATTGCGTTCGTGAATTTATCGGTAATCTCAGACCCTCTCGTGATGTTACTTGTGATAAACTTAATAGGCCAGCTGCTGACAACATCAAGAGGAGGATTTTCCCCTTAACCCTCTCCTACTTAATGCTTAAATCACCTGAACTCAGACTCTCGCAGCAAATGTCACCAAGTGCAACCATATTCAAATGGTCACAAAATGCCTTATAAACTTATTGAGTCATTCCATTACCTGTTCAAACGAACAATGCTAATCTCGGCTTACCAGGCCGGATTCGTAACTTCTCGTAACTCCGTAGTTGTCCTCACGACCTCTGCGGATTGCATTACAGAACGATTGCTTTTAAAAGTATTTCTGGATTCCCGGTTATCAAGTCTCCCTGTCAACAGGAGTACAAGCTTAGCACGAGTTATTTATTAAGCAATTTATCACAAATGACTCCTTGGATCTTAGGTAGGCATTCAGGTAATGCAAACCTTGTCTGGTGCCACCCAGGGTAAAAATAATAATAATAAAAAATCCGCACCCCCCATTGTTTTCATCCCTTGTACAGGTGGGTAATATTTTCCAACCGCGTTGACAGGGACTCCCAAATACTTTACCTGGAAGGGCGTTCCTCTTACTTTCAGCCCCTTTGCCCCACAGCCTTTGCGTGTACAGTGTCGCACTGGCTACAATGCCAAAGCGGCAAAATAAAAAGAGTTTTTTAGGCCTATGTGATGTTGAAGGAGAATAGAAATACACGAGTGTCTGTGATGGTGGATTAAACGACTATAACTTTTAGCTTATAAATATCCGTGAAATATTTCAAAGGCCATAAATTATGTCACAAAGAAAATGTTAAAACCTCGTCACACTGCACAATAACTTTCAGGTATGTGGAACGGGTTATGTTACAAAAGGGTAACTGCTTAATACGAGTCTGCATACAAGACTCGGGAAGCATGTCTTTGATAAATTCACTTTCAAAGCATGTTATATTATTAAGTTTTAAATATAATTTTGTTCTAACTCATCACGAGCCTTATACATTTCAATTTATGCAAATACTTTCCCGTTCAACGTCGAAAGGTTTATTTTAGGATTACTCAATTTTCTTGCTGTTTCTTGTTAGCTTTTACTTCATTAGGTATTTTAGACTTCGCTTTCTAACCTTGCTTATCAAAGGTGTTCTTTTTCAATCAATGAGTACATACCTTCTATATTGTATATATTAAATTAACTAATTTTTGTGCATTTTTCTAAAGTGTCCGTTTTACTCAAGCTGCTGAAATCTTAACTGTAATCTCTATAATAGGACTTCATATTTACGAACATATTTTACTGTAAGCTCATATATTAACTAATATTCACTTAGACAAGGTTTTTTTTTCTTTCTTTTTTTTTTTTTCCTGTTTGCGAAACATGCTGTGGAAATAACAGCTCCTTGTCTTTATTAGAAGATGAGAAAAGTTAAGTGAGGAATAACGTCAAAAATGTATTAAAAGAGAAAGAGAAGTTGAAGTTTTTACATTGCTGTTTAATTAACATTTGTGCTTAATATCTGTAATAGTTGTTTACGAAACACGTGTTAAATGTGGATTTTTGTTTCGTAAGTAGCATGTTGTATTTTACTTACAAAATAACACGTGTAGCGTACACTATCTTTTAGGCGGCCCTTAATGTTTATATATAAATTAGCACTTACGTTTCTTGTTTTCAAGAAATAGTTGGCGTATTTCTCACTAGGAGGAGCATGGAATAATCATTTCCTATACTTCTGGAAAGTTTTGCGAATATTGCAGTGGTGGTAACTAGTGGTTTTTGGAGTTAAATTACAATTTTAAGCTTGTTTTATTCTTATTACAATTTATTTTTATATTAAGCCAATTATTGTTTAAAGGTGTATTTTATTGTACTGCAAGAAGCTATTGGCATGCTTAATAATGCGATCAGCTGTTATTTATTTACTTCTACTCTGACCTGGAGTAAAATTACAAATTTAAGCTTGCTTTCTTTGTTATTGTTATTATTGTTACAGTTTATTTTTATATTAAACTAATTTATTGTTTTAAAAGTTATTTTATTGCACTGGAAGAAGCTAATAGTATGCACTTAGGCCTACTCAATAATGGAATCAGCTGTTATTTTCTTCCACTCTGACCGGTTCCAGGCTTGCAACATGCATCTTATAAATAAATGTATGTGATAACACTCATTGCATTGTGGTCTAATACAAACCGCCGTGGGGAATGAATGTAAACAAAAAATGGAATAAATTATACAATATTAATTTGTATTCGCTTAAATAGATGAATAGTAATTTTGCTTGTTAAAACCAAAGTTGTAACATTGGAGTATTATAAAAGACTGTAACAACATTCTGGCGTATGAGAGTCAAGGTATGCCTGTGTGCCATCCAGTACATGAGAGGACTATGAATGCCCAATATTACAGGTCTTTTTTTGGGTTCACACACCAAACGAACAGAACTTTTAAATAACACCATGATGCTCTATGATAACGCGAGAACTCGCACAACTGACAGCGTCAATTGTCTTTTACACTGGTAGGAATGGGAAATATTTCCACACCCGCCATATCAGTCCCTGTGATTATGATCTCATCCCCAAAGTGAAGTGGCCATCTCATGCTAGCAAAGCGGACATTTTGACGGCATTTCGACGCGAGGTGGCTCACGTTAGCAGCAGATGGTATTCAGCGCTTTCCCCTGAACGAATCGTCAATATACTTGGAAGGCTGCTAACACTGTGCATTATCTGGAAGACCGGTCCTGTATCGGATTTGCAAGTAATTATACTTAACTTTTGCTCATTACATAATAAAAGAATGTTGTCCTGTTTCCTGTGTCTTGCTTCTTCCCTGCGAGGGTCGCCTACATCCAGCCTTAAAGATAACACCACTCGGAGGCTTCAATCGTATATCTTAGATTTTTCGTGTTGTTCAATGTACATGAGAGAAAAAAAAAAATAGTTGGCATGACTTATGACTTATCTTAAATAGGAATACAAGAGCTTAACTTTCTAAAGAGAAGTTTAACTCTGGGAAGTTTGTAACATATCTTGGAAAATGTGTCTAATTAATATAGCCGTAAGAAATACCGAGTATATTGTCTTTTGTTGTGCAACTCCTGCGCATAATCTACACTGCAAACTTGCCCCGCTGCCCACTTATCTTCCAAATAAGTGCCCGCATAGATGTTTCATTTAGATTAGGTGCAAACAACTTCAGTATCATCAGGAGGGCTTCTGTAGGCGTTTTCTAATCTAGCAACGCGCGACAATTGAGACGATGCACATATCACAGTGTCAAAATAGAGGCATTGTCTTTTCATTTAAGCTAATTAATAATTTTAGTGCTTAGTAGTGGAAATGAAGAAATATTAATTTGTTTTTTCATTGTTAAGAGTTTCTCAGGTAATATTTGCAGCAAATAAGAGCTCAGTTTCAGTTGTTATTGACAGTTTGGTATAATAATAATAATAATAATAATAATAATAATAATAATAATAATAATAATAATAATAATAATAATAAGAAAAGTTGATGGAAGGGATAGGAACTTCAACAATTCATATCAATCAATACGTCAATGAACTCAAGAAACATAAGACATCGATCGCTGTAAAGCATCAACAAACGCCACAAATTTATGATTTTGGAACGAATTTGCTCTCACCGAGAAGATTGGCAACAACATTTTGAATTAGAAGACAAGTGCTGGCGATGAATAATACTGATTACTGGAGCTAGCTGATAAAGCATATTTACTTACTGTATAAAAACTGTAAACATAATGTTATAGTGATCAGTGCTGAATGTTAAACGTGAGCACAAATTACTGCTGAAAAGAAATTTTGTTTTTTAATGCTATGACTCTGAAGTTTTAAGTTCGCATTGGTGAGCGTATTATCGTTAGTTTCGTTTTCACAAGCTTATTACTGTATTGTGCCGCAGGTTCTGCAGGCTATTAGTTTGTTCGCCCAAGCCGTGTTAATGCTCGCTTGCCGTGCTGCAATGAAAGTACACAGACTATTAGGCGAAAAGCATTCGCTGTCCCTAGTAACAAGCTTAGATTATGATTCTAACAGGATCAGACAATGAAACATTAAATAAATGATTGTTTTCTTGTCTAGCTTTTTAGATGATGTAAAATCGAATCCCGACGAAGATCTGTAGAATTCCCACAACACCTAACAACCAAGCTGTCAATGAATCTCTACATAGATATGACAATGATGTCTACAGAGCAACTATTTAAGTATTTCCTAATAAAATAACATAGGCATGTAGACTGTGCCCCTGATCGTGTCGAATAGGTTCTATGTGCCTTCTCTTTAGCATTGGATTATGGTTAGGAAGAAGTTTATTTAAATGTGAAATTAAATATAATTTTTTATTGATGTTTAGGACATACAGACTAATTGTTTTTTTTTTTTTTTGGTTCAATGTGATTTATACCACTGGTATTTTCTTGCTTAGACCCACGGCGTTCAAGCGTTTTCACCATTTTAAAACTGAGATATGGCATATTAACAGAATTTGGCATTCACTCTCCTGTTGGAAATGTTGCCCATTTTCCCTGACACACGATCCACGTCTTCTTACGAAATTATTACAGACACCCATCAGTTCTCCATAACTAATGAACCTAACTGCAATATTTCTTTTAAATTGCTTTAATGTGTGAGGGTTAGTTAAATATTTTTCGATGTTGCTCAAAGATAAAAATCACAAACAGTAAGATCTGGGGAACGAAGAGTGCTTTAACAACCTCTTATTTCATCAGAATTTTCGTCTGTGAGCACATGCCGTTTTCGATTTATTTCCGGTAAAGCACAGAACCTGTTCTATTAAACTGCTGTACCAGCTTGAACATTATTTTGTGTGTGTGTGTGTTGGAACTGGGCTGCTAGAAAAGTTGCACCCAAATGACGGTCTGGTTCTGCCACACGACTTTCAGTATGACTTGAAGATGTATATACAATGACGCAGTGAATGTCTCATCATTGCACCATTTAATGAAATCTCACATTCTATTGCACAACACAACTGCCCGACTCTCTAAATCCATCTCGCAATTGACTGGAAGAGAGAAAGGATCCGCGCTTGCCGCTTGGAAAATCCCAGAGATGGGGGGGGGGGGGGGGCAGGTCCGGTAACCGGTCAATCTAAGTTGGGTATTTTTAGTTTTGAAATAGTTTCTTCAAAAAATATGTTATTAAAGTTTTTGTCAAGTTGTTTAGTATAATGTAAAGAGATGTAACTTTCTAATGAAATATGGTGAGTGAGTGAGGTTTCTTAAATAAATTTATTCTTGAATCACAGGTCGTAAAATCAAATTCCTGTGGAAAGTACATCTCATCTCAGAGTAAATGCTGAGTTCTGGTATTGAGGATAAAATATAAACATTGCATTTATTAACTTAATTAGTCATTTCTTAAAAGTTTGGTTTATATTCCCTGTAATTGAACTATGAAATAAAAATGTTCTTGAGAGCCAAAAATCTATTAATAACATTTGTATAGAGCAAATAAAGACTGGACATTCTGATCGAAGTGGAGTAACGTTTGGCGTTTAGCATTCTGCATAACTTAGTTTATTTTTAACAACCGGGCCAGGATCGCTCCCTCCTTGCGTCCCAAGTACGGATCGTATTCCGAGTCTTTTCCCCCCACACTTTAATGATCATGGCCAAGGAGATCTAATGCCTAGTTAGAATTTCACATTAAACTAATATTTCATGTTTCTCCATTTAAACGCTAAACTCAGTCAGCAATCTGAGAAACAGTCGGAACTGTTGCAGAGAAACTTGTAACACGATGAAACTTCGGCGAGCAGAAACGAATTGAACAATTTTTGTTTTTTTTGTCAAGACTAATATATATGAGGATTCTTTCGGGTCTCGGAAAGACGTTTCGTTTCAGGAATATGAGATTAGATTGGTTGGAACAACATGTCAGGACTTATTTCATCCCAGAGACGAATATTAACGGATTAAAGACAATTTCGAGGTCACGGCCATGCTTCGAATCACAGATCTTCGGCTTACCGTTTACTGTGCTGTAACTCAACAGCAAATCCCTTCCCTTTGAGTCCACATTCGCGGTGTGGTCGTATAGGGCGCGAAAGAACAAATGGAAAAGCATTGACGAGATAAGTCAGAAATCCGTCTATGGTCTGTCCACTATATATTTAATGAAAGCATTTGACAGAAATAATTTTGATTGACTGACAAGCCTCTTTACTCCCAAATTAGTTCGCAAAATAGTGCCGTTTATTAAATGAATATACGCGATTACTTGTAAGCATATTTCTTTTGCTACTTATATCGTGAAGGAATCATTTTATTATATATAAGATATTTTGGTTTGCATTTCTGGGAAGAACTAACTCGGATACAACAGACAATCGTAAAAATAACAGCCGAGTTTACAGACGTTTCAATGTGCCAGTAAATTATAGAGTCAATGGCACAAACACAAGGATCAAAACCAAAAAACACGGGGTAAATTTTACTATATAGTTACGATGTATAGATTATACTCGAATTTTTCCTATATGACTGATTTCAAACCTCGTTCAATTAATGGAATAGCTCTGAGGCTTTGGCATTACATTTAGACTATTTCATATTTATATTTTAAAAGTATTAGGTAAATGAACATATTATATGTTAATTCAGACTGCACATAGATTCTTTGTAGTAACTACACATGGTGTTCTAAAAGTTCTAGGCTTGACTCAGAGATGTCGTGAAAATGGCCAAGTTGCTATAATAGCTGTTAAGTATCATCCTTTAGATGGCGCGCTGTAAAGTTTCAGACGCTTAAGTGTAGTCACTTGTTTGTGATGATCGTGTAAACAAACTAGTGTTAACATTTTCTACAAAATAGACAAACACTTAAATACGAGCTACGATAAAGTACTTCATTTGAAAGATTTTTAATTCCAACAGAAGTACAAAAGGAATTAGATTCCACATTAAAGGACTCTCTTTTCGTTCTCGGTGGTTAAAACGTGTATTGCTGAATTTAAACGTGGTCGTACATCCATTCAAGAGTATAATCGTTCAGGGTATGTTAAAACTGCTAGACTGACGAGATTATGACAAAAATTCACAATGTCATACTCAATGATTGCCGATTGAAGGAACGCGAGTTGGCTGACTTTTTTTTTTTTTTTTTTTATGGACGCTCTTTGACATCTGAGATTATCAGCGTCCCATCAATTCAGAGTGTGAAACGACCGATAAATTTTGCTCAGAGGCCTCTTCTGTTAGGCTTAAAGGTTTTTTAAAGGATTTTTACGCCCGAAAAAACCCATCGATCCTGACCGGGATTGGATCCGTGATTTTGGATTTAGGAGGTAAGTATGGTTACCACTGCACCATCAGGACCAACACGCTGACATTGCAAAGACCTCGATAGGCCGTGTCCACTACATTTTACACCAAGTTTTGAGTATGAGAAAGCTTTGCATTCGATGGATGCCGCATTTGTTAACCATGGAACAAAAACGCATTCGAATGAACATTTTGCAAGAGTGTTTACACTTATTTAAACGCAATTTCATTAAGTTTCTCCGATGTTTCATTACAATATATGAAACATGGATTCATTACTACACACCAGAGACAAAGGAGCAGACCAAACAGTGGGTGGCAACAGGTAAAAGTGGGGGAGGAAAAAAAAAAAAGGTTCCATCTGCAGGAAAATTCATGGCTACGGTTTTCTGCGATTATCATGGTGCAGTGCTCGTAGACTACGTCATAAAGGGCAGAACCATCACCGGGCAGCACTACGCTTCACTACTGGACCTTGCGAAAAAGGAAATTCTCTTTCATCACGAGAATGCGCCTTCATACGTGTCTGCGATTGTTCATTGGTGCTTCTACATTCGCCAAATTCGCCAGATTTGGCTCTCAAAGAGTATTTTTGGTTCCCAAACCATAGCTGGGTGGACGAAAATTCACATCAAATGAGACAGAGGTTTTTCACAGTTAGACAAATATTATTTTACTGATGATATTACAAAGTTGCATAGTTATTGTACTAGATGTATTGATTTACAAGGTTGAAAAATTAAAAAAATAATTTCCCCTAAATCTTGTATTTTCTTGGTCATGCCGAGAACTTTTAGAACGCCCCTTGTACTATGCAAGAAAGTGAACGGTTCCGTCCCCTTTTGGGTGCACCGTATATGGTAGCGGAAGTTTTTGTTCTTCCCTCAAGTGTAAACGCATCAAACGAGTAGCAGTTACATCCCTTTGTGGAGCTACACCCACTTTAATCGCGTAAACAAATAGTAGGGGCAGTAACAGCTGTGACGTGAGTGATACAGATTAACATGGCAGGCAGTCGGCGCGCGCGCACCTACTCTTTACCTGGCCAGGCAGCAGGCAGTGCCGTGCTTGTGTTCAGTCAGGCGACAGACTGCGACCGTGAAGGTGTCGTGTGGGGAGCGTTTTGTGCTATCAGCTGTTTCTCCATGCGCTCCTGGGCTGACATTTGGCCTCAAGGTATTGTGTTGTTTACTGGAAGTTGATGTGCTGTATCGCGGAAATACATCTCCAGAAACTTGCTGTTGTATTCTTCCAATTAAGAGGACTTGACAGATGGCACCCAGCTGATTTACGGCTAGTATTTACTCAGGCATCATGATGACACGTACAGTCATCTTCTTCTTCTCCCTGCTCTTCGCCTTCAGCCGTGCCAGCAAGTGGGATGGAGTGACACCATGGTTCTCTGGATCTTGTGAGTTTTCATTATATATCAGTGATATCAGACATTGTTAGTTAGTGGCACAAACAGTAGAAAATTATAATATACTCATATTTACGATAACGATTGAAGAAAGTCGATATTACATTGCCCAAATTAAAATAAACATACTAATAAAAATACCGCCAAAATACACCCATATTCTAATTATCTTTCACGTGTCAAATGGGTAAATAGTTCGTTCTTTCTTTATTTTCCCAACAAGTAAAGAGCATGCTGAATACATGTTATTAACATTCTCTACGCAAGAAGAGAAACACAAAGACCTCGCCTACATAAACTTGCTATGGTTCAGGCTGTGCTTGCTTTGCTTCTGCTGTTGCCTGAATTCGATTGTTCTTTGCATGTGAACACTAAGATACAAAGAGCAATGAAAGAAAGGGAGAAATACCTGCAAATATCCATCACTGCTTCTGACGCTATACTGTGACATCACAGCTATTAAAAAGAGTGCCTGGCATAAAGTAGTACAGTTTCTAAAATAAAGATCGTACATACTCATAATGACAACGCTTGCTCGCTTCATAAACCACTCATTCGTCATAGCAAAATGCTCGGAATTTCAAAAAGTCAATATCCAATAACGAAACGTTCTTTCAAATCCATTTCTATTTACTTGCATTTGCTGTAACGCTTCCAGAATCGAAATTCAAAACAATATCATGACCTTTAAAATAATTCCTTACAGAGCACAAAACGACACATTTCTTCTAGAATTCAACTGTGCTAAAGCCCAAGCTAACAAGAAACAAAAATCGTTGCTATGAGCCCTAGGGGGGGGGGGGGCGGAGAAAGAAAAGAAAAACAAATTCTAGAATCACTAATTTTCATGCCTCCGTGTGTGGATCTTGTAACTTTTAGCCTTATTTTATCATCACTAGGCGTACGCTGATAGTCGAGCGATTAAAAACAGCTCTCTTGCAGTGGAAACTACACAAGTTGGAATCCTACACATAACAATATAACTTCCAATTGCAAAGGCTTGTTTGAATTTTAAGGCATTTAAGCTCTTACACACACACACGCACGCACGCACAGAGAGAGAGAGAGAGAGAGAGTAAAGTGCTATTTGTTTTAAAAATATATCAGAAATTAATCGTAATTTTTAAATTAAAGGCCATATATATTTTATTGCTTTAGAATATTTATTAATGTGACATTTATTTTGAAAAAAATTATTAACTAACACTATTTTGTTTGAGCATAAAAGTTTTAAAATTCAAATAAATTATTGCATAAAATATGTATTATTGATGCATATTAAACATTAATTTTACTCGAAAAATCTGATAAATAAAAAATTCAAGCATAACGAGGATTCGAACCCACACAACTATTATTACATTATGCGTACTTTTGTCCGCAGTCATCAGAGCACACGGAACCGAGCAAACGCATTTCTGTATACGGCATAACTTGAATATACATGTACTGAAGGCATGTCAGGGAATACTTCCAATGTTTTCATATCGGACATTGTTTCTGTTTGTCTTAGGATGTACAAAAGTATGTAACGGCTTATAACCTCATTATTATGACAGTACTATGATGGAGGAAATATAAGGAATTTATTACCGGAATGCTTAAGGCTGCCTAACCACTTGCTTATTAAGTCCGTTATATTTAAATCTGACCTATGATTACATTTTAAACCATTTTTATGGAAAAAGGTACTAATGCAATTGCATAAATGATGTCATAACAGCATCCTATGAATCAGCGTGTCTGACTGCAAATGTAAGTTTCCGGGTTAGAATCCTCTAAAGTAATTTACTTGGGTAAGATTTTTATTTTTTTTGCGGAGTTTTTTCTTACCCTAAAAGGGTGAATGCTAGAAACTTAAGCGTTGCTGGCTCCGAGCTCATTTTCGCACTCATTTTAGCAAATATTTATACCTTCGTTGAGCCATTAAACTGGGAAGAAAAAGGGGGGGGGGAGCCTATGGCAAATTCATTATATCTTCCTTTCGGCTGGTTAACAGTAAAGCGTCCCGTTTATTTAATTTATTTTACACCCAAAGTACAAAGTACAATAACAAAGTCAATAAAGGTTATGAGCAACGAACATCACTATGCATGTTCGTTATTTGGGAGTTATGGACTTAACCCTTTGAACTGCATGCATCTCCTCAAATATTTCTGTAATTGTTCACCGCACATAGCCCTTCCCGTCTTATGCATTTTATCTGTGTACATTTTTCGTACATGTGAATAATGAAAAATTAAAAATTTACCTCTATATGTAATGTAAATAGTTAAAAAAATAAAAAGATTCCAGATGTATTTCCTGTGTCAGCTTTCAGTGTTACTTTTTTTATTGCAGCTTGAACATCTTGTTCACGTTAACTTATTATGGATCATGTGAATCTATCAAGTCTTCGATTTGTTTTTCCCTGCACGCAGAGAGCACACAGTCAAGCCGCCCACATCCAGCCCGCCGCACGATCGGCAAAGTACTGAAAATGTGTATGTTTTTCACAGAAGATGAAAATTCTCCTTCCCGAGTTGGTGGGCTGTAAGGCGTTCTCTTCAGTAGGGATGACAGTTTAGTAATTTCACAACCGAACGTGCTGCTGCACTGCTGACCTCAACTTGTGCTAACTGTGCAAAAGATTGTTCTGAACGAGCATCAATATAATCCAAATTTTTTCTCTGGTGTCCTCTACTTATTTTCTTGTCCAAGTGACCCTGGTGTTTTGAATTTAACCACCCTTTTACAAACTGTAGATCTATCATGTGAATGAACCCCTGGAAAACGTTCTTGAAATTCTGCATGGCACCGAGTAACTGATTTATTTCTTAAAGAGTTACAGGAAATGAAAAGGCTATGTTTTGAATACAAGGCAATGATACAGAACCTAAACACATGCTAACTAGGACAATATGCCTCCTTTTCTGTAGGGTGTGAGGCCGTGACCGGCCAGTTTCGAACCTGTCCATGCGTGGTGAAGATCCGATACATGCAGTTATCTTAAACTGTCACTATTGCACATGGTCTTTCTGTTAGGAAGCCAAAAAAGTGATCGCGTCTATAAATCACTTTATTCAAAATGGTTTATTTGATGCTGCAAAAATGTTTTTTTTTTAATCGACAATGCGTTTCATATCTACGATATTATGCATTAGTTTTAGCAAATTCCATTACTCTTGCATTCGGAAAATTACATGAATGCAAATGTGGTTTAAGATTTTACAAGTGGAGCAATTTTCGTTGTTTATGACAAAGGTATTGTAAGTATCGTCTACCTTTTTCATTTACGTTCTTGTATTCCGAAGCAATAAAAGCCAAACATCACATTTTTGCCATTTTGGAAACTTTGATAATTACAAAGCTGAGCGTAAAGCTGCCTCTTCAGAAAAAATGCCAGACAGCTTTTGGCGCCATAGGTCCAATTCATTTATCATCGGCTCTCCGGCATTGGGAATACCGCAAAAAGGAAAGAAAGAATTACAAGGACAGATGTAGACATAAAAAGTAAGTGGGGAATTTTATTTTAAATATTTTGTTTTGGAACCTTGGTACCCAAACTTTGACTTGCGATCCCTTCGTGAAGATCTGAATTACGCGAATCCCTTGCTAATATACACAGTGTTTAATAGCCTTAAATTGCTGCAATTTTAGGAATAGACCTATCTTAGGATTTCCTAAAAATGACGCAACAACACTTAAAATATTGAAACTGGACAAATTTCAAATAATTATACGTTTATTTTACATTTAAAACATTAAACCCGAAATTAAATAGGTAAGTTAATAATAACAAAAGTTATTTGTGTATTTTTTAAAGTCACATGTTTATATTTCACACATTTTAATCTAAATGAGACATGCCAAATTACTATTTGATATTTTTAAAATGTATATGTGAGAGAATTCCGCGTGAGCTTAAGTTATACAATTGCATAGCAATTTCAATGTTTCAAACTTCTCTGTTACCTATGAGTTTTCATGATAGATTTAATCATATCTTTATTTGAAATTCAGTGAGAGGGATGCTCTTGCTTTCGATAGCACAGAAGTTAAAAGTTGCAGGTTACTTTCAGTACAAAATCTCTTACTGGATTTATTTTTTAAACAGACATATGAAGAAAAACGCCTCTCACCAAATATGTGGATGAAAGAGTAACAAGATTTTTATATCTTTATTTGCTAAGCTCTTTCTATAAACTTAGTTTGAAACCAATATATAGATTTTCTGTATTTAAAAAAGAGTGTATATTCCCAGACACAGCCACTTTTAATTTACACTTAGCACATTTCAAAATCACTGTCTCCCCCAAGAAATTACGGATCCAATTCTTATTATTGGATAAAGCGTGGAAATAATTCTCTGAAGGGTTTCCCAAGTACATTCAAATATTTTAACCATCTTTTTTACATGTTCTAGATGATTTTGTACAGGAAGTCATGAAGGACATGATTAGATTGCTATTTAAACAAGTTTCCAAAAAGTTAATTTTTAATGAATAATTCGATACATAGCTCGGTCATAAATAAGTCTCCTCCTAATGACAGAATGAGCAACCTACTCCTTTCCACTAATTAATCGCCTAACGTCATAGATTAGCTGCTTAGCGGCGCGTGTCTTTGTACCT
This sequence comes from Metallyticus violacea, assembly GCA_030762175.1. Lineage (NCBI taxonomy): Eukaryota > Metazoa > Arthropoda > Insecta > Mantodea > Metallyticidae > Metallyticus > Metallyticus violacea. The sequence continues at coordinate 56,850,509 of CM060845.1, read as the reverse complement.
CCCTTCCGTCGCCGGCATCCATAAGCAAAATCTTCTTATAACAGACTTCCTGTTACTAAATATCTAAACACATGCCCCATTCTAAAGAATAGAAAACGATGTATAATCCACGTGGCCACAGTTCAATATTCCAGGCGTAAATAATAATAATAATAATAATAATAATAATAATAATAACAACAACATAATTACAATATAAAAATTAGAATGCGCTATTAGAGAAAAGTTTTGGCGAACCCCTAGCAAGATTTTGGGAACCACCATACACTCTGCTAACCACAGTGTGGGGAGCACCGTTCTAGAATTTGGAGCTTTAACCACTGTACCACATGCTTTCGTGCAATAGTGTTTCTTCAGTCACTCAAAGAACATTAAGAAAACATGTATATAGATATTAGTGGTAAAATGAAATTAATGCAAAGAAATGTATGTATGAATTGTCTACTTGTAATGCAAACCTGCAAGAGGTTTATTTCCGCAGTAAATGTAAGTACAGTTCTGTTGAAACTTTAAGCAATATTTTACAACTTTTCTGAGAGAGAGAAAACATATATACCCTTATTTCCCACTCCTTTCTTTCTACAAACCAAAACCTTTTTCTATTACAAGCATTAAATAGCCAGAAATCTATTAAATTATTGACATGAATGGCATATTAGAAGAGCATATTTTGAATTTGTGTTAAAATATTTATTGATTGATCTCATAATCATACAGATTTCTTCATAGCTTAAGAGTCGTCGATGCTAACCTAATATAGAACAGCAGAATGTTCGTACTGTAATTACTTTGGGGGCAGGAAAACTGCGTGGGCCCTGGGTCACCACAGCCCAAGAGTTGGCACCGCGGTCAGTACCCTGAATGAGTGTCTGGGACAATACACACTAACGAGTGAAAGAGACTTTACTTGACTTGCAGCAGTTGATTTTGTTCCATCTTGAAGTAACCTGTTCTTAAAACTAGGTTCTTTCATTTTTCTTATCTCCACGTCGACTTCATATCTTCTTTGTTCTTTATCTCTTTACTCTCCGTTTCTTATCTATTTTTTCTTCATTTCTGCATCCTATTATTTCTTTCATTTTTTTATTTTCCGTTTATACACTTCTATGAATTCTTTCTTTCCCTTGTTTCTTTCTTACATGTACATTATTTTAATCTTTTCAGTGGCATCCGTTAGCAGTCTCCATAATTGGAAATTCATACAATTGAATCTCAGATATTGATGAGAGCAATATTTCCTGCCGTCCTTAACTAACAATTTTGAAGCATTTGTAGTTACTTTTGGCCATCTTTGCTAGGTATACTAGTTTTAAGCATTTGAACTTTCGGCAAAAGTGCTCAAATGCTTTACAAGTTAATGGGTAAATCCTTATACCTTTGTCGGTCCTGGTGGTGTAGTGGTAACCATACTTGCCTTGTACACCCAAGATCGCGGTTCAAACCCGACCAGGATCGATGGGTTTTTTTCGGGGCGTAAAAATCCTAATTATGGCTTCCTTCGGAATGAAACTAAAGCCGTGGGTCCCGTATCGTACATTTACGGCACGAAAAAGAGCCTCAAGTCTGAAAAAAGAGGCCTCTGAGCAAAATTTGTCGGCCGTTTCACGCCCTGAATTGAATGGGACGCTGATGACCTGAGATGTTAAAGAGCGTCCGTAAATAAACCAAATCAACAACAACCTTATATCTTTTGTTAAGCATATCTCAGTGCCTGTAGTGGGCTTGTTAGTTCTTGTCTGCACAAAACATTTAAACATAAAGTCATTTAATTCAAGACACCAACTTTATTCATTGCTAGGAAAAGCCCTAGCAGCTCTTTGCGAACATTGAATGAAAAAATCTACTTTTTTTTATTCCTGTTTCTTCATCGCCGCTACGGGTGGCCGAGGTCGTTAAGGCGCGGACTCGTGAGCGGGAAGGTTCGAATTCCGCCAAGACCGTCCTCACTGACTGAGGTTTTTTCCAGGTTTTCCTCAGTCCTCATAAATGGCAAATGTCGGGCAGTTACCCTAAACTTAGGCCTGGAACGTTTCCTCCCTTAAAAAATCCTTTCTCAATATATCATTTCATATCGTGTATCATCAGTGTCCACCGCCTGTGGTGTCTCAGTAGTATAAAGGGCGTTAAACACTATTCATTTTTTTTTTTCATCATCAGTAAGGACGAGGAGATAGACGCTCCATCTCTTCAAAGTACTCCTAATCAATCCAAGAATTTACTAAATTGACGACATACATTGTATTACTATGTTAATTTGCTAATTAAAAATTTTAGAGGGTTTGTCAAAAGCAAACTTTTTTTTTTCTCCAAAAGCAGGGCTTAATCTTTAAACATGTTGATTGAGAATGTTTGCGAATGTAAATCATCGGTTATTTACAGCTCACTGTTTCTTCAATTTCTTCACTGTTGCGTACACATAAGCACTAGTAACGGGTATTAAATGAATTACCTTGAACTTAAAAACAACTTGTGTTCAAAAATACAAGTCTTGCTAAAACGAATGGTGTATTTTATGAGCAATGTTCTGAAATTTGAGGAGCAAATCATAGATTTATATCAATTGGCAATAGGGAATAATCAATTATGCAATGAGGTTATTTGAGTTACGGGCTTCAAACTGCAGTTTCGCACCGGGAGAAAGGTCATATAATGAATGTGCAGGTAGCAGATTGTATTTGGTTTGAAGGAGGCTTTGACTGTGAGTGGTTGTACGTTCATGTGATACTCGGTGTGTCCTAATTATTCTTATGACACTACATGTAGTCTTGAACGTGTTTTTAAATGCAATGATAGTGAAAATTGACTCGCCTGAAAATATCCTGACAACCGTGTTCCAGGCAGAGAAATTGTTCAACTTGTTAAAAAGATGCTGGAGACAGGATAATAAGAAACGTGTTCCGAACCGCCCTGCTCATACAAAAAAAAAAGTAGGTGAAATATAGTTGCCTGCAATGTATTGCCGCTGAGGCGCATCGTTTTTAGCATTTCTTATAGCACAGGTTAATGTTGATTATTATCAGTATTAAATACGGTATTAGTAAAATTATTAAATCTCATGTGCCGCACTTTAACCTAGGTCGCGAGCAGTTATGTACGCTTTCGTCGGATTTAGGGATTAAAGTTTATTTGAACAGAGATTTCGTTTGGGTTTATTTTTAGCTTTTGTTATGTTGAGTTATGTTCTGAAATGTATACTTAATTTTCTCAATGGACATAGGTACATAGGTGTTAAGAAATTGGTGGTTTAGAAATGCACATTATGATTGTTCATGATGAAAAAAATCCGTAATCGCCCAAAATAATGTGCTACCCATCTGTAGGATGATGTTAGTTAAACCTGATTTTGAATGCCGTACTTCACGGTTCTCTACGCCCAGATGATAGGCAACAATATTAGCATTACCACTTTGCTCTGGTTAGAGTTAAAGGCTTTAACTCTGTGCATGCCTGCGGTTGAAGCCTAGAGAAACCTGACATTTTCCTGGAAATACAAGAGAGGAGAAAAACCCAAACCTGACAAACCAGGAACAAGAGCCGCGTCAACAGGTTGATGGATAGCTTGACGGGAGATGTTGACATTACCGAGATAGCTGTTTTTCATTGGCGGTCGTAAGGACTTGCCTTCAGAACGTTGGAATGAAGTTGAACGTTCCTGTTTTCTTCTCGGATAACAAAGAAAACGAAAACCTCTCTCTCTTTAAAGAAATTGCCGTTAACGGTAACTTAATAAATTTTATAATAATAGTTTCCAGCTCTTGCGAGATATAAATAACATTTTGAAGAGAGGATAGACGCTGTTGAGCTATCCCGTTTACTCCAGAAGTTTATAGGAGGTTATAGTCATTAATATAGCAAATTGGGAGTTCATAAGTAAAGTGGATTTAATTTTTGCCGTTCGGATACGAGGTGAAACTTCAGGTGCTGCTAGTACACCAGCACATCCTCATGAGTGGAAAGTTTCAAAATGTTAGGAATGCAGAGTTAGTGCTAAAATTTCGCGTTTTTTTGTCAGCTGATGAAAGCTAGACTTTTACTTTTTTGTTTATGATACAGAATGGAACTATGTACAAAACATATTTTCATTGCGTAGATATATCTTACAAACGTTGATATCGTAGGTATATTTTAGGATGGAGATTAAGTTTTGTTATGTAAATAAAATATACTTCATTTTGCATCATGAAAATTGGCACGAGAGTTAATTCTATTGCAATGCGAATAACTTGTATCGCAAATCAAAAGTGCAACTTTTTACATTTATAGATATAAATGTGCAACTCACATTTTGTTTGATAGGATTTGGTTGCGAAAGTAAAGGTTTAAGCCTGTAGATTTAAGGCGGTAAAAGCACAGATACTTTGAAGCACCTAATTTAAAGTTTAATGCACATTTATCTCAATATATCACAGTTATTACCGATTTCAGCTAACTTCACAGTTGGGCTGGGTGCACTAGTGTAGTTGTTGCCAAGAAAACATGGATGATTGCGGGAAGTGAGCCGAGCGGCGAGGTCGAAAACATGGTTGCATTACAGTGTTACATGTACAATCCAAATATTATTACGGAAATAAGATGTACATTGAGATTATTTGAGTTGATGGCTGGCAGAGCGCGGCTGCATACAGGGAAACGCCAGTCTTTCATTTTGGGTCAATTGTTTTAATTGTTCATGTACATTCTTGAAGACAGAGTATTTATATACGATGCATACGAGAAAACAGATTCTTGAAAAGAAGTGGTTACACGATTCGCAAGAAAAATATGTTCCAGGCAGAGAAACTGTTCGCCCATTTGTTGTGAAGTTACGAGAGAGAGGATCTCTCAATTACAAGAATCATGTTCCGAACCATTGTGTTCTTACGGAAGAAAAGTTAGATGAAGTACAGGACTTTTCTATGCAGGTGCTGGCAATGTATTGCCACTAAGAGGCATCTCTTATTACATAGGTTAGTGTTTATTATTACCAGTATTAAATACAGTTTCGTGTTTTGCTTTCAGTAAAACTATAAAAACTAAAATAAAAATAAGCACGCAATTCCAGCTTCATTTTTCCGATGGCGGTTCCTGCACTTCAGTAAGCAACTGTGCTCAGGTGACCCATCACCTCACCATGTACACGAACTAAGTTTGACACTCTTAAGTCAGTTTGCTCAATGGCGACAGCGTGAATCGCTTGCCCACAATACAAAATAAGCGAAAACATTCAAAAGATTATTTGTACCCTTCCTTACTTTTAGAACACAACCTTAAAACTATATTTCCCCACAACCTATCTACATCCAAACTACTCCTTCCGGTCGCAGGCTCATATCCTTGCCAATGCTAAAAATGAAAAATCTGTGCACTAATTAGACCATGCCACTCGTTCTATACTCCCAATTTATTCAGAGAATTGCTTCATTTACTTCTAAGAATGTCGTATTAGGTTATCTTATGCAAAACATTTTATTTGTTTAACATCTACTGTCATTTCAGTTTTGTAGGAACAATCATAGGCGTTTTGTTAAGTTTCCATTGCCGATTGTCTATCATGCCAGTCATTTTGATGATGCGTTTAATTTAACACTTACGGATGCGTTACTGATTATGTTCCTGAAAGTTACCTCGTAGGAAGATGACAACCATATTTGTGCATAAAGCGTGTACATCACGGGGTTTACATCTTACTGTTATTTTCCCTTTTTACTTAGTTATCATAATTATTTGTACTTTTTAAAATTATTAGCATATCTTCTAATTTTTCTTCTCCGCCCTTTCCCCCTTGTTGCTTGTTTAATCTGTTTCCATGCAATATATTATCTTCGAGATTCAATATTTATTTTTACGATTTTCACTCGTCTTCTGTCTTTGAAGACCACCAGTAGCCCGAAATAGTGCGATATTTGTGTTACTATTTAAGTATTTTATCATTTTCTGCTTATAGTAAAATCTCTGTATATGAATACCTCCGCATATTAAGACATCGCATTATATGCAACATTTTTCTTGGAACGGGACTAATTTCTATGGTTTAACATGTCCAGTATATCCTCTATATTGGATATCCCTAAATCCTGGAAGCTCAACACCCCTTATGATCATAAGTGGAACAATTTCTCTTTCTGCTTTGTACTTTTGATAACTTTTTAAAGCTTTAAATAGGTCATTAGTAAAGCGCGCAGTACTGTACCATCAAAAGGATGGCTCTTTCCCTAACTGGCTTTCTGCTACCTGTTTGAGCTTTATTGTCATTTATCCATAAGCTTTGCATTGGGTCATTAAGCACAGAAGTATGGAAAGGGTGGAGCTTTCTTTAACTATTTTTCTCTATTGTGCTTCCTCAATTCCATGGAAAATGTAAAATTCTTGCATTTCCCAGAAAGTATGCTATACACAACTGTGAGCACTGCGTGCCTAAAAAGCAGAGTGATCTCCAGTTACTGTTGAAGTGTGAAGAGCAAAATTTTATTTTTATGTATGTAGTTTCAATTTGAGTGCGGATAATTGAGCATTAATGTGTAATGATGTCATTTGCTTTTAAATTAATTACATATGTATGTACATACTATGAAAACCTGTGCTCCTATATAATTGATATCTCGTTGAAATGGACAATATTTTATTGAACCATACCTGTTCGGTTAGAGCATTTTCACTATATACCCTTGTCTTCTACCTTTGAAGAAGAACATAAGTGGTTTGAAACATGTATTGCGAAATTTGTATGATTATTTAAGTGTTATATCTATTTCACTTCTCTCTCTCTCTCTCCCTCTCTCTCTCTCCCTCTCTCTCTCTCCCTCTCTCTCTCTCTCTCTATATATATATATATATATATATATGTCTGTATATAAATGTATAATAACGTGCCAGTAATGTAGAACCGCTAGTGATGTCTGTTCCAACAAGGGTATATATTAGTAGCTGTTGTAGGTTTTTCTTCTCCCCCCTTTTTGTTCTTTCATTCAAACAATAGCGGGGGAAGTTGAACAGGTTTCACACAATCGTCTGTATCTATAGTGAATGCAGTAACACAATAACAATACTCAAAGGATTAAAAACATTCCTTTGTTATTGTTCTCCTGTAGGTACCTGAGCTTCAAGATAGTTTAAACTTCCAAAATTTCCAACCGTTGAGTCTTCTGTTTGAATTCCGTGTATCCTTAACGCAGTAATCAGTAGTTACCCTAAAATCTGATTGCACAGAAGTTTTGCTGTAAAGCCAAAAATAATGTTATAGTATATATAATTTGGTTTTGAGATATTTCACTCCTAGATATCTACCTTAAAGTGGTTCCGTCAAAGGCAAATTTTTCTGCATAAATAAGGTGATTAAATTCGGCCGCGGAAGCCTACCCGCAGGAAAAGCATTCGTAAACAACACGCGAACTCAGAGAAAATGTGGCTCTAATTAAAGCCTTTCCTGGAAGAAGCAACTGACGCTTTAGAAAAAGCGCAATCTTTCCGCTTGCCAATTATAACCGTTGCATTACAGGTAGGTAAAATAAACTGCAAGACTCGGCATTCTCAAACACACCTGGTCTCTTTTGTCTTGAAGAAGCATTTCTCTTTCTTTGTCTGTGTTCAGGGTAAAGGGGCAATAATCACATCACTATTGCAGCAGTTACAACATTGTATGGAAATGGAAAGGTAAAGTATATCTCTGCTGCCAATCTAAAGAAGCCAGATAACCTATTTACTTTACTCTTCATAGTATATGCTTTTAAAACATAAGCTGTGCGGTAGACGTAATTCGCTACAGATGTAAATAATGACGGTGATATGTGTGTGACGCTTTTTAACCGGAAAAAATCTAAGAACAAGAGCAGTGCGCAAGATATAAGCAACTACCAAGTGTATCAATTGCCTTTCTCTTAATGTTTTTTGCTGAACTTGCTTTGGCGAATTTTTATTTTTGAGTCGGTGCAGAAAGACTTAGAGTTATTTTGAAAAACAGCATAATTGTTTCCTTTTTGTCATTAATTTAATTTGAAAGTACGCTATGATTAAATATATTAGATCTTTCCGAAAATAACGTTATATTTTGTAGTAATTAAAATTTAGAAACTAGTTTAGGAAGAGTGTATACATTCGTTGCTACAGTTATCCCCTCTCCCATTTCAGATTAGACATGTCTTCAACCCCCTCCCCCCGTCTCCGGCCATCGGCCCTTGTAGTATGTATGTTTCAAAATATAATGTGATTTTCCTCTAAATTAGAACTATTGGTACTGGTGCTATTTTAATCGTTGATTCATGAAAAATTTAAGGTCACTTCAACAACAGTATTTCACCGTTTAAGCCCGTGAGGCTTCTTCCGGTCTCATATACAGGGTGTCCAGCTTGAAGTTTAATATTATAAGAGAGCATATATTTAAAAGTGGACTAAATTTAATGAAAATACTGATTACGTGATGCATAAATTCTTGCATTTTATGACACGTTTAAACAATTTCAATATGTGTAACCCGATTGACCCTGCACATGTTCAACATTTACGATGTGACATTGGCGAAAACTTGATAAATATTACTTCGCAAATGATTCCAAGTTCTCCACAGGTGTATTGTACACTTAGTCCTTCATAAAACCTTACACAAAAAGGTCTATCAGGGTAAGATGTAGGAAGCGTAGAGGCCAAGCGATTGTTTCTCGTCAATGTTTGTCGCATTTTACAATGCTCACAAAGGAAGGAATATCATCGTGATGTCCAAGGTTAAATTCACGCGGAAATGTTCGCTGCACACGCTTCCTACATCTCTTTAGCCAGCGCAAGAACACAGAATTCTTTCTGTTGAGGCGTCCACGACATCTTTCCACATTGTGATCATGCTGGTCACACCAGCGCCACGGTGTTGTATTTTTCATAAATAGCCACAGAATTAATCGCCATTTATGCAAGAATTTTCATCGGAATCTAATATAAAGAAATAAGTATATAAATGTTAGACCTACAAGCAGGACACATTGTATAGTTGTTAAAATTGTTGTAACTAATGATTTCTTAGTCTGCCTAAGTTCCCTCTGCTTCTTTCTTTGTATTCTAAAAGCATTCTGCATTCTTTCAACATATTCCTTCCAGTTGTTTCTATTTAATTCTATTTTGTCTATTAATTTAGATTTATTTATTTATTCCTAGTTTATTTAGTTTTATTATCTAACAGAATGCATTTTGCTATACCCCTTAAGAATTTAATTTCAGCTACTTCAAATAGTTTTTTTAACCCGCTAGCAGTCGCACCTGAGCATATTGCTCACGGTACAGTTTGTTTATGTTTCTGGGTACTGTTTTAATTTTCACATTAGACGCACATATAAAGGTTTTATCATTTCCTATGAGCATTATATAACAATAGGAGTTGGTGAAAAATTAGGAAAGTATAAAGCTCTCCTTGATTTCGATGCAGTTCTAAACTTTCGTCGTCTTCTTCTACTGTGCTCAATTTAACACAAGAAAATCATATGATAAATGGTTAATTCTTGGGCATCACGAAAAAAATACACACGCACACACAAAGGAATCACTCAAATTTCTCACTAAATGGAAAATTTTGACAGGTAACAATGTTTTTGCTAACGGTACATATGGACTATTCAAAAGAATGTATAATTTTGAAGACAAAATAAGGCCTTGGAGGACAGTTACACTTTTAAATAAAGAACACTTTTCAGTGTATGGACGTCCATTATGGTTGCGCAACCCTCTGGCATCTCTAGAGAAACCCCTATGCGGTTGGTCGCGCGATGAGATATGCCCGCCAAAGAGCGCGGGATCTTAAGAAGTCTCTAATAATGGGCAGATATGGTGAGGCATAAACTTCAGACTATACTAAGAAATTATTCAAGAACAATAAAAAGTTAGCTAGAAAAAGTATGCAAATTCTCATAATAAGGAAGCAGAATGTTTTTAGGCGTTAATATTTATATGTGTAGTACAAATTCTGGAGCTCCTGTGCCGAGCGACAACGGTGTGTGTATCCAGTTCTCTGCATACATTCAGATGCCAGTGAGGAGGGGCTCCATCTTGTTGGAAGAAACTATTTGGATGGCAGCGTTCGACTTGAGTGAACGCAAACCCCGCGAGCATACCCCCCCCCCCCCCTTCTTTTCCTTCTTCAGCCACGGATTCCGTCTCTAAAATGCGCCTCTCCGTACCTTAATTCTCTTTGCATTAGATGGGTCCTTATTGTATACCAAAAGGAAAGCGCCGTTGCACGGCCATGATCGAACCAAGTTACACAAATTTAGTTTTTGCCGCATTGTTCGCCATTTCATAATGTCTACTGCTAACACCGCGTTTCTTGTGAAGTAAACAATATCGCTTTAACTTAGATGCCTTAGCATTTGTCACACAGAAAAGACTAAAATGTTGTCACGTTAGATGTTACCAGAACCTGAAATTAGGGAATTTCAAATGGGGCATTCTGTATGGAGGTAGAACTCGTATGTAAGGAGTTATAATCAAATAATCCCTGTGAAGTGTCCTTCAATAAAACCGGCCTGGAATAGCCGAAAATTAGATAAGACTACACAGCTTCTTGAACAGTTCCGTCTCAATCCATTTAAAAAAGGTGTGGAGTAAGAAGGAAATAAAAATCCCTCTTAAAATTTGGATTTCAAAGCTTAAATTATTTTTATGTACTGAACAGTATTATTGCATCCATAATATTAATAAGGTACTCCTACTCATGTTGGACGCACATTTTATCCCTCAACGGCAAACCGAGAACCTTATAATTAGAGGTGCATTCCGATTTTATCAGCTATCACGCAAGATATGTTCAACATCTAGCCTGGCAATGAAACAAGAGACAAAATGTGTTGTAATTGGGAAGGAGAAACACGAGGAAAATCCTGGAGTGCAAACCCCTGGCATTTCACCCAACAAATTCAAACAATAAAGGCCGTTCATGTGTACAGTGTAAATAAAAACCTGTAATGAGCGGAAGGAGAGGTGCTATTTTTATTAGCTCTGTCATCTTCACATAGCTGAAGTGTTCTGCGTACTTGCATGCTTCTTGTAAGCCTACTTTCATATTTTCCACACTAAAAGCAACATCTCTCCCTTCCAAAAAAAAAAAAAAAAAAAAAAAAAACCTCTAGAACGTCTTAAAACGTTGAACTCTGTTTTTCAAACCAAAGGTTAAAGAACTGATGTAATAGATAAATGAATCAATAACGTATTCCCAAAAAATGCAGTACGACCCAATGAATTATGAACCAGCTTGGGGTGTTTTGCCAACAGGCGAGAGCGTCACTCGCCGTCTGCGAATATGTTAAGAGTGGCGCTGATAAATCCATACAGCAGTTTCCTTAAAGGTTTCTTACCTGCTTTATGAAAGGATATACTGAAACTGGCTGCCATCTTTATCCATGCATTTTGACACTTCTTTAAAAACCTGTTCATCATGGCTATAGTGGCCTCCTCGGTCCCCCGATCTAACGCCTTGCGACTTTTTCCTCCATGTCAAATCAAAAAATACCGTATATAATATACCAGTAAAATTTGAAACTCGCAAAGGAATAGCCACCATTATCCAACGGCAACTACCGCGAGTGATGAATATTTTTTTTAAAAAAGAGTACCAAAAGTATATGATCTAATTTCACAAAATCAGCAAATAATTATTTTTTAAAACACGAAAAGTTAAGAACAGTTATATGGCTGTGTCAGCGTCACTATTTAATATTTGCAGATGGCAACCAGCGCCGCTTTCGCCTTTAGGCAAAATACCGCCAGTTGATTCATGGTTAAAATATTTATTAGACTTTAACGGTTGGTGTTGTGCATAAGCAGAAAAATATCAGGTAGTACATCTTCAGCAAAAAGCATTGCGGTACCAAACCCAGATTCAGACTATCATATTTCGCCTTTCTTTGCAAGATTCAGGAAATAACCATTTGTAAGAAATGGAGTTGTGTAAAGAATGTGGTACAAAAGTATCTCCTCGTATGAAAACCGCCAGATCTAAAGATTAAAACTTTCACACGCAGAAACGCAGGAACAATGACATTATATGTCATAATGGGAGAAACCGATCGATTGTCAATTGTTAAGCATTGTTTCAAATAGATGTATGTATCAGGCAGCAGGTAAGACCACGGCATGTCATAGTTCCTTAAAAGTTTTGCTTCTATCGATGTGCAAGATTCAAATAAGACACTTATAGTTCTGATGTTAATAAGAAACAAAATTCATATAAGACGATTAGGTTTTCTATTAATAAGAAACGCTGGTTGGTCATCCAAAAGAAGCATTTAGGCTTTCTTTTTGTGATATATTTGTTTACAGCTGGCATCTCTATTGCACATCAGTTATGTCTGCAGAAAAGAAAACGAGAAAGAGACAAAGACTATATGCTAGCACTGCCACATTTGCGTTTGAATCAGATCTCTCTGTTGTTTTGTGTAAACTCAAAAAATGTTAGACGCTCTCTGGTTCGTTTTTTTTATGACACAACGTAATCATAGGGTTCTACCTGGAACTACGTATATAATGAAACAGCAAGTCATTGGCAGAGCTGTCGCGTGTTTATAATGGACAGTAACAGTGCTGACAACATAATAATCATCTGCTCGATGCTAAGACATATGTGCTTCAGTGGTATCGAAAAGACATTTTCTCAAAAGTTGAAATGTTCGTTCGTCTGGTATAAACATTTGATAGTTAAATATTTTTAATTTCAAAATGTACTGATGACAATTGAGCCTTTAAATACCAAAAATATTATTCTAATGAGTTAAATTGCAAATGCTATTTTTGCAGAATTAAAAAAAAAAAAAAAAAAAAAGACGCTTAATATATATGTTCCTGTTACTGTGTGTATTACACACTTTAAATTTTGAGCATATTTAAACCTATGGGATATTCATCTTGTGGACTGATAAAGAAATCCTGAATAGCATGCAGATCCAAATGGTATTTTAACCTAAAACCTCCGGTTTTAAACTGAACCACGGACGTCCTAAGAAACCCTGCAAAAGAAGTGAAGGAAGAATGGGAGCATAAAAACGAAAAGATGTAGAGAAGAGAGGAAGAGGTAAAGGAAAAGAATGATAGGAAAATTATAGGAAATTCAGCAAGAAATCAAGAATGGGATCATGAAAATAGAAGATGTAGGAAAGAGAGGAATAGATAAGGGAGAAGAAGAAGAATAGGAAAATTAGAGGAAAATTGGCAGAAGACAAGAAACAGGGTAACAGGAAGCTTTGGGATAAAGGATGGCCTGTTGAAGGAGAGACCTGACAAAAAGAAAGAAAAAAAAAACAGAAAATAAGAGGAAGAAATGGAGGGAGAAAGATGAACAATATCAAATCATTCAATTTTCTAAAGACCGACGCGGTCGCGGGGAACTGCATTAATTGATAAGTTATCACTCAAAGCCAGTCAAACTACATGAGTTAGGAGGGGAAGTTGTAGGAGAGAAAAGGTGAAAGGGATATAGAAAGCAAGGAGAAAAAAAATGAAGGGAAAAGATTAAAAATAAGAGGGGAAAATGGACTGCATCCGTCATAAATCCATTGCTCAAGGCCAGCAGGGCTAAAGAGCTTAGGTGGGCGGGGTTTACCGAACTGCTACGTTGGTCTTGGTTCTCACGCCGCTCAGTCAGTATCGTTTAAAAAGAAACAAAAACAACACGCGTCCCGGAATAACATCTGCTAAGTGACAAATATACCTAAATGGAGTGTGTTAGAATTTATTTTTAAGTTTAATAAACTTTTTTTTCTTTTAGTTTAATGTTTAGTAAGGTTGAAAATTTAATTGTTTATTCTTTCTCTTTCATTTTACAACGAGTGTTTATTTACGATTTATATTTTCGTACCGAGTCTGCTTGTGCTGTCGGAGATTATTTGAAGAGAATGATCGACTTCCTAATCGTAATGCAATTCATAAATTAATAACAACTTGCTTCAATTTATACTTTTATTTTTTCTTAAAATGAATTAAGAGGAATATTGGATAATTCCCCAAGTAGATACTAGAAGTGTGTAAAATGAAAGGAAGTAATTCTAACTTCTCATTGCGTAACGTGAGAGGGTAAATATGTTTTTAAGCGAATTAAAAATAATTAGATTGTTACTCTAGTGTTTCTACCACCGATCCTTGTATTGACTGTCCCCCCCCCCCAACTCTAATGTGACAACGAGCGGTCAATTATTGCCAATGCGGGGATTATCACATAATTGGATGAACGGATACATAAAAAAGTGGAAGATAAGGAAGAAACCGAAATAGAAACAAAATAGTAATAAGAAATTGATAGGTATGAGAGAGAAATGGAGATGCAAAATGACAAATAAAGGAAGTAATTTTATAGGACGGAATAGATAGTTCATGAAGAAGCAGAGTCAATCCTGGCGGGAATGGTAACCATACTTGACTCCTAAACCCAAGATAACGGGTTCGATCCGGCCAGGGTCGATAGATTTTTTCGGCGTAAAAATCCTAAGTATGGCTTCCTCCGGAAGGGAAGTAAAGCCGTGCATCCCGTGTCGTACATTTACGGCACGAAAAAGAACCTCAAGGCTGAAAGAAGAGGCCTCTGAGCAAAATTTATCGGCTGTTTCACGCTCTGAATTGAATGAGACGCTGATGACCTGAGATGTTAAAGAGCGTTCGTAAATAAACCAAGCCAACAACAATGAACGAAGAAGCATCTTGGAGGAAGGGGGGAGAAGGAAAAGAGATTGTTATTTTTTTCATAGTTTTTAAACCTGCATACCTCCACATGAATGCGCTCTCGGTAGCTGATTGAACTCTTCAGAATGAGGAACAAATCTTCAGTTGAAAACGATGTTAAAGTTGTCCCAATGCCCCGGTGAACTGAGCCAGAGACGACGAGGAAGAAGCTATTAGTGACTGACAGTGTACTTGAGATTGGGCAGTGTTGTGGAAGCGTGCGTGGGAGTAAGAGAAGGCGCCAGGTTGCCCATATTTAGAGCTCGCTCCACTCAAAACGTTTCAGGGGATACATGTCGCTCTGAAAAGATACGTGTCTGACTGGAGGATATGTCTCATACAAAATTCAACGACCGTGCCTGCATAGGCTGCTTCTCACACATTAAATGTCCCAACGCTGCTCATTACGCTCGTACTCTGGTGTGCAAACACCCGAGGCATTTGTAAAGAATTCAATTCGTTTACAGTTATCCTATCGATTAATATTATAGCTAAGTCTAACTTGGCCGTTTATATTTTGTTATCTTGTAGGTACTAGTCTTTTGCTGTCTTGGTATCAATAATGTAAAGTATATTCATTTATATTTTTGTTACTCTATTTCTTGTAAACAAAAATGCACCACGCTGTTCCACTTCGTTCTGTAATCAGCAAATCCTCGTCCTCTGCCTTTCGCTCTTTCTCAACTGTTCTTTCCCATTTCATCAATTTTGGCAATAAATTTTAAACAATGAGAGTTGTGCTATGTGCCGTTATCATTGTAATATTCAAGTTTCTTATATAGTATCTCTTTACTACACAGGGTGTACTATAACTCATATTTTCTTCATTTTCTACAAAATACTGACATGGCTAATTACACAGCAAAAGGGAGCTTTTGAAACATCATCTATTGCCACATCTTCGTCCTATATGTATGTGTTCATCATATTGTTTTTATACAAGTAACAGCCTGTTTTAGTAGCTCTGAGTTTGTGTTCTTGAATATTTGTCACAGTGTGTGCATGAACTCCATCAGCTCATCAAATAGAACAGGTTCTACAAAAAGAAACCAAACCGCAATCATTTCGGTCATTAATAAACTTCGAGGTTTTTTTATTTATAGTGTCACCTAAAATCTAGTGATCTGTTACACTAAATGTTTAGTTTAACTTTAACAGCAGTTTTCTGTGGTTAGCATTATTGGCGGCTTCTTTCTGCAAAATGTGGTACAATTGTGTATTTTTGCCCAGGAACAC
This sequence comes from Metallyticus violacea, assembly GCA_030762175.1. Lineage (NCBI taxonomy): Eukaryota > Metazoa > Arthropoda > Insecta > Mantodea > Metallyticidae > Metallyticus > Metallyticus violacea. Next base: position 56,834,615 of record CM060845.1, on the reverse strand, counting down.
TATCCTTCAGGTAGTTCCACAACCAACAATCTGCTGGAGTTGATCTGGCGATCTTGCAGGCCTCTGAAAAGAATTCAAATTGCATGCAAACTATTTTGGATACGAAACCGCCGAATGGCTGCTGAAAATTTCTTTTACATTCACAATAAATTCCAGTAAACTTTTAAACTCACCAGGATAAACTGCAACATTTTTTGATAATATCCGTAAATTGTAGACATGTATTGTTTTTGCCTAATAATCGGAGGAATATATTTTTTTTCTCCTAAGAATTATAAGAATCTCCAAAAAGGGTCTAAAAAGGGATACGAGGTTGCAGAGATAATATAATTTATTTTTGCATATAGAATTTAATAAAATACACTTTTATTTACCGTGAAAATCTGCAATTTTACATAAACCAAAAGCAAACAAACTCGTTGCCATTGTAATGCAAGACAATTCCATTTTTTATGTAATAAGCTAATGCAATACTTTTTAACATTGTAGAAAAATAAGGAAAATATAACTAAATAAAATTATTCTTCCTAATATCGAAAAACCCACACTTTTCTTTATTCTGTAACAATTTTCTTTGCTTATTTATACCCTTTCTTATAGTTTTAGTTTGATTAAAATATTGAGTATTTCTCATAAAAAGCTTGTAAAAATCGTATGAATGCAAATATTTCATGGGTTAATAAAAGCTAACAAATTCATTTCGCTATAGTGAGCATTTACATTATAAAAAGTAAAAGCAAAGGCTCCAAAGCGGCCATGTTTGATGATATAATGGAAAGATTTTTCCATCATCCGCACCCCACCATTCATTTAATAATATCCCGCGTCTTTAAGTTTAACAGACTAAAAACCAGCCTAGCACGCAATGTTTAAAATCTTTCAAATTTCTGTAGCATTCTCATCGTTATATAATATCTTAAATACTTTCTTTGTTATTAAATACGACTGCTAAATGAGTTTTGTAGCACGTATCTTGATCGCCGACTTTGAACGAAGGGAAACCGTGTCTGTTGCGACACAAAGAATCTCTAAACATTGCGTGTGCTCTAGATTCCCCCAGGACAAATAAAAAACGTTAAGTGGTAACATTGGAAGGTTTCGTGGTTTATGCGGTAAGGAATACTGCAGAATGGCTGTCGTACGCTGCACGTAACTCAACTTCACAGTCTTGGTGTATGGAAATGAGAGGAATCAAATATTAGGCTTCATAATATAAATGACAACAGTATTAAATGTATTGGTATCTTTTTCCTGGGTTTACACATTCATTGGTGTAGATTGTTTAAGAATTCGACGTTCATTTGTTTGAACTGGAAGAATGAAATTTAAAACAAATGTCGTCTGGGAATTCTGAGGCATTGTGCACACCTCTATGCGTTTTTGTTTTAATGTAATCTGAGTCAGTTTGAATGGATAACGTAACAGCACATTACGTTGAAGGATAGTGCAATATTATGCAACTTAAAGAACTAACACACTATTTTGTAAACAAACTGACTTTTAACTATAATGTGGAAGTAGTCTTTCTATTTCTCTCATTTTCCCTCTCCGAGGCTCACTCCCACTCTATACAGCAAATTTACAGAACTAGATAAACTGATTATATTGATAGAAACGTGCTCCTCGCTAGTGACGTCATTCATTTCAAATGACTCGCCATAAAGTCCGAATACATTTGATCTCACAGTATATATGTTCTTCCTAATTTGGTAAATTATGGGATGGGGAAAGATAGAAATCAGTAATCTATAAGTTTCAATAAAGTGTTTTAACAGGTGTGAATTAGTTGCATAGACAGCTTCTACTAAAGAAAGATTGAACAAAATACACATTAAACCATATTCAATTTTCACTGAAGCGTGTTAGTAAATGTTAAAAACAGTATAAAAATTCAACACTCGTTGCTCGTTTCAGTGTGAGTCGACCTTCACTGGTTGATTGATTGATTTGTTTTATTTACGGACGCTCTTTAACATCTCAGGTCATCAACGTCCCATTCTATCCAGGGCGTGAAACGGTCGACAAATTTTGCTCAGAGGCCTCTTCTTTCAGGCTTGAGGTTCTTTTTCGTGCCGTAAATGTACGACACGGAACCCACGACTTTACTTCCCTTCCGAAGGAAGCCATACTTAGGATTTTTACGCCCGAAAAATTCCATTAGATGGCAAGTATGGTTACCACTACACCACCAGGACCGACGACCTTCACTAGGAATTGACTTTCAACATTTATATATATATAGGTTACATAGTCTGATGTTATTTTATTTTTATGCAACAGAAATATGACTAACTTTCAGTTACTTTTTAAATTACAATAAAATAATATATATGCACTAATAGTTTAGAGTTGTTTACCTATACTTATCTGACTTACTATATCATTTTAATCTTCTTAGGGCCAGTTGAACAGCCCTCTCTCTCTCCGATTTTTCTTTGCCTTTTTAAGCTAACGTTATACCATATTCTCTGCCTTTTTATATATATTATCAAATGTTGATAGTTTAAAATATAATTATTATATGTTAATTATATTTTCAATTTGTTCCTGAATGGTTTAGAATCACTGATTGAGCTTATTGATAGTAATCAGCAATGGCATGTGTGAGGGACACAGATCCGAATATTGTCTGGGTCATGTTTCCTCGCTGAGAATCTTCGTTCAGTACAAAAGATGCACGCCTAGCCCCTTCTAGCCTCTGGGCGAATGTGTTGCAAAAAGTCTTTCTTCTTATTAATCGCCAGTCCACTGCAAGATCTGAGCGAGATGATAAATCAGTTCATACATGCGTGGAGGAGGGACTCAACCTCGGAACTAGGGTGGAAACCCGTAAAAAAACTGCGCTTGAGGCAGTGTGTCAGATAATACTGGGAGAACGAGTGAGCCTAATGCCAAGCAGTACCTCCGAAACTGCAGTGAATGTATGCAGTTTCATTGGGAAAAATAGTTTAAAATAACACCATCATTGTCTATATGTGCATATGAGAAGAAATATATGGAATAAAATATTAATATCAATTATGTGATGACGTACCTGGTGGCGGAGACTGTAGCGGCCAATCAGCTATCGTTCTGGACCAGTAGGATTACACTAGTCAGGACAAGAGGGGCAAAACAGCAGTCGGTGATGAAACACTAGAGTGAGAGTCTAATAAATTGTAATGCACTTACAAAAGTATGTACTCATCCATGTCATGCAAGGAAACGTTGGAACTGTTTGCTTGCGTTTTCCATAAAGTATCTGTTTATGAATTACCCATTACTCTTTTTGATTTTCTTTCAGAAATTAAATAAATCATTTGACGGATGTACGCAATTAGGCCTAGTATTTGCAGTTTAGTATTAGCAGACTTCAGTGAGATTCAAGGCAATATAAAGTTCGGTAAACCCCGCCCGTCCGCCCCGACTGATATAGCCCGTCAATGGCTTATCGGCAGACACCACTGCGTCATTCATAAGATAATTATGTACTTTTTAAATAAAGATTTAACACATTACTACAATTATAACAATGATGTGGAAGCATTATCAAATGTTGGTTTTCAAAAATTAGTGAGTAGTTGTCACTTATTAAAATTAACATGAATAGGGCATACACTTATATTGTCCATTATTGTGAGTCATATTTCTTCATAAAACTCTTTTTTAAGAAAAGTAAGCTAGTTAAAAACGTGAGTATAAGTCTTACATTTCTATTCTAGAGGGTGAAAAAAAAAAAAAAAAAAACAGAAGAAGGAAATAGCAGATATGTGGAAATTAAGCAGTTGAAAAAAATATTTAAATTCAATTGCTTAGGTTTCAGCTTATGTTATGTCTAAAGACAGAATTTTTATGCATTATAAATCTTAAAATGTGCATGCATTCCTGCACTATGAAAAGAGCAAACATACACAATAGAGTAGATAAACAGTAAATATATGCACTATAGCATTTTAATTTAATTTTATTTTTTAATGGCACAATATACAACTAACGAGTTTTTATCAGTTAAGCTCAAATGCTCATTTTGTCAAAATTGTACTGTAGAAAAAAAATGACTTTTCCACATCTTAAGAAGTGACAGGTGCAAATTGAAATGAAGTTATCTGAGATAAAGTGGAAACAATTTCGTTAACTTTTTCACCGCAAAACACGTTTTACCTGAAAATGTAAACATAAAATCAGGATTTCCATTGATAACTTTATGCAGTTTAGCTTTAGCTGCCAATCCAGCATTTCCAGAGTATTTTGGTTTTCAATGATTTGCCTTGATATAAATGAAGTCGTATTAGTCATTCTGAAACCGTTCCTCTGATCCACTCCCAATAAAAAATATTTATTACATATATTTATGCAACCCTAACAGTTTATCTTGGCATTGGAATTAATAATATAAATATTTTACATGTTTGTGTTATAAGCTGTAAACACAATATACCTAGGAATTGTAAATAGGAACTTCCTTTGGTGTCTTTCCGTATGTAGTACCTGGACTCGTCATCACCGCCATAAAATATTTTTATAACTTTCATGACAGTCATGCGCGTGGCCTCATTCTCGAGTTTTAAAGGGAAAAGACAGGGAAATAGCCTTACTGAAAGACTTTAAACCGCCTGGGTAGGGGGCGCTGACTCTTACCGGCTGGTGGTTCGTTAGTGCTTTAAATTTTATATTGATAATATACATCTTAAATATTTTCAAATATAGTAAATGAATTATGAGGTAGGTAAAATTGAACCAGCCAATGAAAAAAAATTATATTTGAACTTTTAAAGAAAAGCGCGAACTTTGAGCATTGTTTTCGGCTTCTCTTAGCCAAAAATTTTCAATATGAATTTGACACTTAAGGAGATGGTCACCCCGCTGGGGCACTCAGTTTATTCAGTTCACTCAGCAGTCTCAGTTGATTCGGTCCTAGGCAAACAGTTCTACGCAAGCAGTACTCAAAGTCAGGCACTTAGCATTCAGTCAACTTTCTTACTTCAATTTATTTCAGAGCGACTCAGTTAAACAGTTCGCTGTATTCATCAGAAAGTTTTATACCGGCAACTAAGTTTATACTCAAAACAACCCAGCCTATCAAACGCAAACACCAAAGGACGCTATAGAATTTGGACATAATAAATTACACAAACATATTATGTCGCATCGACAGCTCATTTACACCATTAAATTTCCCTCCCAGTCCTGTTGAGCCCCATTCAATGAAAGAGTGGAATCACCCTAAGATATTGTTGCCGCTGAAGCGTCGGCAACAACACCGAGGCTGCCCACAATCAATACAGAAGCCATTTCATAAATTGATTCACCAACGTGGGCATCTACAATAACTTACCCACAACAAATCGCTCCAATTCTCATTCACAAATGCAGCCTGAGCTTCTTTAATGCAAACTGCACCGTGAGCTGAAACTTCAATATCTAAATCCTCAAAATTATATGAATTAATGTCTTGAAAAAATATTTAATTGCATTTAATAATTCGTCTAAAGTTGTGACATTTCTTAGCGACTTAATTGCATCAAATTTGTCACAGTCTTTATTTTATCGCAACGCTGAGCCAGATAACCCAGTTCATTCAAACAGCTTCTGGTGGCCAAGGCACATGTGGTAGGTAATCTCTACAGACGGGCTGGTGCTTTCAGGAAAACCTTTAGTATTAAAAATGTTATTGGTTTATGTATAAAATAATCTATGAATATATTAACTTGAAAACAGGATAAAGGAAATGCATGCATTTATTTTCCTTCTTTGTAGACCTTATCAATATATTTACACTGTCATATTTAAAGCGAACTATTTCCGCAACACAATGCAGTGTTGGCAAGTTACGTGTTTTAAATTGGGATAAAATGACTTGATTACTTTCCCATATAACAGTCAGCTTCGGTTAGCAGCAAGAATACACCTACCTTCAGCTACAAAATTGAATAATATGGATAGAAAAATACCAGTATGAATTTATACTCAACTGGAAACATTTTTTGTGAATGTATAACACAACTGCTTACGTAGTTTGCAAGTATACAGCGGCAGTTTTGTCCAAAACTTGGCGAAGCACAAGATGAGGATGACAGGATGTATCAGAAGTCCACATGTTTGTTTCTTAAATTTCTCTGGAATTTCGTTTAAAGCCTGTAGCAATTACACATTTATTTGACTATTTTCTAAAATCGTTTTAGTTCCATAAGTTGCTGTTAATTAGTAATTCCTAGCTTTAAATAGCAATCGAAATTAAAAATAAAATAAATATATATTGTGTAAATGTTTGGTGTAGGATTTCCTTGCTTTTCTACAAAATCATTATACAAATCCACAAAAAAAAAAAAAAAAAAAAGCCGCATTTGATACTGGTTTATGTGATGCTGTGACAAAATATTGATGTACCTGGTTTATGTTAATTATCTTTGTTTCACCTTTTAACATGTGAAGCTGAAGCAACACATGCTAGACTTGATTTTTTAAATACTTTATCTAAAAAAAATAAGATTTGACAGCTTAGAAATTTTTCTTATATTTCACCAATTTTTAATTTTTATGAATAATTTTTCTCATCCAAAATTAGTGATTTTCTGAAAAAGTGACTGACCTAATCACTATGCATTTAGTACGCAATATTCATATGCAATATGTTCAAACTGAAGGTAATAATATTTTTTGAGAGATTGTTGCTAGTATTCCAAATATAGTGCGCTCAGTGATACCCCCGAGGCGCGGGATTTTTCCTATGAGCGTTTGTCACGCCGTGGAGGGGGTAGCAAGCCTCCTTGCTTACTTGTTCACCTTGCTGACTGTTGTAGTCGTAAAGCAGCTATTCCCGGGTGTGTGTTCTGTTGTTAGTTTCTTAATTTGACAATATACATAAAGTATATTATGTCATGTGTTTACAACTGCACAGGCGTGTCTTCATATATGATTCATGCGTGTTAACTCAGTGGTGAAAGAATCATAGGACCAATTTTTTTAGCATACATTTGAATCCGTTAATTATGTGGATACCATACTAACCTTTTTTCCGAGAATTAACCGACAGGGAGCGTGACAATGCATTTTTAAAACAGGACTCTGCCAGTCAGTGTCGGATATTAAAGCAGTTTAAACGTACATATTAAATTGTGATCTGCTCAACTCTAGGAATCAGAACATTTAGTCTCTCGCTTGTCGCCTCCTCCTCCTCCTCCTCCTCCTCCTTCTTCTTCTTCTTCTTTTTCTTCTTCTCCTTCTCCTCCTCCTGCTGCTCCTTCCTCTCCCCCTTATGCTCGAGAAAAATTATTGAAGAACAAATGGAATTCTAATACTCTTTTATGAACTTTCTAACTATATTAAAATATGTAATATTTACATATAAGATACATATTTAACTCTTCTCTTTTTCTGTATTTTATATGACAATGTATATTGTACTCTTTATTTTCGTTGGTTTTATTTTCGTGGTAGAATGGAAGAGAAGGTCTCATGCCTTTAACGCTTACTAGGGTAAATGAATGAATAAATAAATATATAAATAATGTGCTGTAATAGTCCAATAATTTTGAAGCATGCATTATGCATAAATTTATGCCAAAAATGGCAAAACGTTCACATTTTCAAGGAAAAAGTACGCTTCTTTGGAATAGCTTAGCTATAGAATGAAAATTTACAAAGTCTGAGAAGTGCATCAAGCTTATTTAAAAACATGCATTAATATGGAAATCCTGTCTCTAATGACATGGCCAGGCATATTTAAACTAAACTAAATTTAGTCTACATTTGTAAAATGAGTACAATACTACTAAAAAGAAGAACAAAGAAATAAGAAATGAAGTATTGTAAGACGATGGCTATGATTGGTGTTGATATATGGAAGGGAATTGTGGATAACCGGAAAAAAAAAAAAAATACAGTAATTCCACAGAGATTAGCTTTCTTTCTAGAGTCACGGGTTGTATCAGACAAAAGAAAGCAGAAAGTGCAAATACACAACATCTTAGTTTAGGTATGCAGTATAAATGAAAAATATAGTAGAATATAAATAAAAGCGAAGAAATGCTAAAAAGTATAAACAGCTAAAATATCAGTATTAATAACTATTTAGAGCCTTCATTTCAAATCTGCTAGTATGATTAACTACGTATTTAACATAACCTTACTTGAAACAATAAACACGTACATTTATTTATTGAGGGGAAAGTTTAATATCAATGTTCATTATATTTTAACTTTCATCTCCTCATCCCTAATCATCCTTACTTTGAAATTTTAAATGACACCCTACTTTCGATTCTTAATATTTAAAGAAGATTCAATTGTCATAGCATTTTTTGTTTTTTTCTGGAATTGTCTGCCAAACTGGATTGTTGGATTGTTATTGTTTTTTGAATTGAACAGAATAAAATATAATTCAATAAATTAAAAAATTATAATTATTAATATTAAAATAATACAGCCTATTTTACAATTCCTGATTAATCCACTTACTTCCTCTTCTCTCTTGCAAGTTATACACCATTTTGAACAACAGTTACATTAAGTGCTCAGTACTTTTTATAGTATTTTTGTCCAAATTTGAACAACATTAACAAGCGTGGAAGTTGCCAGGCAACGATAAAAAAAATTTAATAACAGTTGCATCGTCTTTAAAATTGAAGCATCAAAAGGCAAGAGTGCAATTTAATACTTCGAAAATGGGGTAGGGTTGCGAATGAAACCTAAAATTAATCAAAAATGGTTTTAAACTACCTCTTCAATATCTAAATGTCCATGTTTTTTTAAAATTAAATTAATGTTAAATTGGTAGTTATTCAAACTGGCAGGTTTTGAAATTAAGGCCTTATTATCATCTAAAAGCTAAGAGAATCGCTGGGCGTCCTGAAAAGATGGCAGTGAAGTATTTTGTGGAGACGGAACAGACATAATTGCCTAATATCTATACTTAAGAGGATGAATTCATCTTATGTTCATATTTAAAACGGTATTTGGTAAATTACCTTGCAGAAAATAGTTGTAATTAAGACATTTTTTTGACCTATGTAAAGTGGCCTTAGTTACAGTAAATATAATTAACTTGGACGAACCAGGAAAACATTGTTGCAGTGTCAGAAAATATTTAGGAGTCATGTGGCTGTCTTTTTGTTTTTAACAGATTTTTGAAACGAAAAATATATATTCATTTAGTAGAGGAGGTTAATAAAATAAATGCGCCTTTTTACATAACAATTACATCAATCAAGCGTATAAGAAAGGGGTATAAATGCATCTAAGTATCACCTCTGCATCAGGATCTGATCTAAGATGGTAGTATGCTCGTAATTTTTATTGGTTCCTTCAGATATTGCTGGCTGCTTATTACACCCTAAAAACCACCAAAGTCATCTGTTATATAAACAGCAAAACAGTTTAAACTTTTGGCACGAGAAATGAGTATTTTGGATGGATAATAGTCATTTGTTTGTCAAGACCCAGAGGTAACGGATGGTGATTGAGTTTTGTGAATAAGAGGCATATAATAAAAACTACCTACATAGATAGCTTTGAAAGGGTTCAGAAGACTAATTTCTTGATAATCTCACGGTAGAATCATGCGTGAACGTCTCTTTGGAGCATTTGTATGCAAAGTCACGGCTCGGTTGTATTTGAATGGTGTCATGTTTAATGTAAGCTTTTGTAATTCAAATGCATATGTAGTAACTTTACCCAGAGGATTAATTTCCCTGCTTTACCCCAGGCAGCAGTCTGCTTCCGGGCATTACAGAATTATAAAGCATATTAAAAGAGATAATGCGTTGTAAATAACTGAAATATGTTTAGGGCGTTTAACTTTTTTCTGCATTTCTGAAGTTTTGCTATACCTGTTTAGAAACGGTACAGATGAACTTCTGCAATTAATTTTGTTTAAGAAACTGGGTACTAGTGGGACATTTTATTAATATGTTCAGTTATTCATTTTTATATTTCCGCAAGTTTTCTATTTATTTGCATTTTTGTTCCGCTTTACCATTAAGCATAATTACGGAGCAGCAAGGAAATTAGAGAAAGTCAGACGGTTATGTGCACTTTAAGGAAATCAGTTATTCCAAACGAAACGGTGAGATTTTTCAACAATTAAACGTTTTTATTTAACTACTCCTTTAGTTACTACCTTAAAAAGTACGATACGCATTAATAGCGTTTTAATTATTGCACTAAATATATTTTAACTAGGAATCTGCAAGTGCGTTTAAAACAAGAATAGTTACCAATCAGGTATGTAAACACACACACACACACGCACACACGCACCATTATTTATATATATAATTAAAAATTAAGTTCTCTTGGAACAATATAAATAATAACAAGAACTATAGAAGCAGAAATAGATGAAATACTTAATAATCAGTTGTTCTATATACACATATATGTTAATAATCAGTTGTTCTATATACATATATATGTAGGAATACTAGAAATAACTAGTTTTTACTAGTATACGTTACAAATCAATGTTAATTTTCTCTCTATATTTTTATTTATTTCTTCGTTGGTATAACAGTAGAAGCAAATGAATTATTTTTATAATTTACCAATTCCGCTACATTCTACATGACCCCATTTTTTATGATTGCCTGTATATCCAATCACTGCTTGTGGGGGAAGAAAAAAATCTCTACATTTTCAACTTTTTACTACTTATAGCAGATTGAAGCAGTATTTATGGCTTCGCCCCTATTACTATTATTATAACCAATATATCGCCCATATTATTATTATTATTATTATTATTATTATTATTATTATTTATATTTGTATTTTATTTCCCTGATCGATATATGTAATACCTATGAATAATATATATATATATATATATATATATAATTTAATGTTCCTGTTCATATGTAATATAGCTGAAAATTCATGTAAGAAGGAAACCCTGTGCTTTGCCTGCTGTAGAGAGAAAATCCTCCGAACAACAGCAGTCTTGTGGAAGTTAGGTCCTTATAAAATCGAGGTTACAGCTCTTTTATGTTCGGCCCTTTAAAGACATGTTTTCTCAGCAGGAAACTGCCGTTCCTTTAACTTTCGTAAGATTTTATCCCGCTAGGAGGTTAATACCCGAAGTGACAGTTCTGCTTCTAACTTATGGATCACGGAAAGGTTTTTAACTCCCCAAGCAAAAAAAAAAAAAAAAAAAACAAAACAAAAACAAAACAAAACAAAACAAAAAACAAACAAACAAATCAGAAGAGGCCAAGCAAAATTGAGTCTAGTCAATAACAGGGTTTAGTTTAAAATTATGAAGTTAGACGCGATGCTGTGGCAGATTTCGCAGGACTTGAGCGTCCCAAAGATGTATGTTTGAATTCTGTATAAAAAGTCAAGTTTTGGGCCCCGAGCTTCATTCGGCTGCAGGTACTCGGCTTAAGATTTTAGGCCTCACACCATTCGTCTTTAGATTCTTCGCTGCATTCACTACGCATTGCGTTCTCCGACTCTCAAGTCGCTCGTCTTTTCAATTCTAGTCAAATTTTCAGATTCTTTATTCGTCGTTCAGCTGACTTCTGTGTTCTGTTCAGTGTAGTCAGATACTCAGAATGTGGAGATTAAATCTGCATAACAAATCAGTATCAAGTCTGCGGTTTAAGTAAATTAATCTCATCGGGACGAACAACCCGCCGAGTAGGCATCGCGGAGTAATCATACACAGCGCTCATTCTACACACGGCCCATCGGAAAGTGTTTAATAAATCATTCGTGAAAGTTGCTTCTACACACATATTTATTTGTAACAGCAATATGTCTTCCTAACCAAGTGATTCAATATTAATAAAACAGCGAAATTTATCTGAAACCGTGCTACTTCTACTTGGAACAGAAGTAACAAAGCAACATTATCTGTGAACAGTATCAGCAGCCGAGGCAAGATTCCCCTACTTCGAAACCTCAACGTGAGGCCGCCTATAGCTGAACCTACTGTCGTCGCCCCCGCAGTATTACTGTCTCACATTTTGGCGCTCCAACGATCCGCCATTTTGAGACCAAGCCCACACCAAAGTCACTGTCTCATATTTTTGGCGCTCCAACTTGGAACAATTTTTTTAAACAAATGTTACCGTCCCAAGATGGTCATTTTGACGACTTTTTTGCCATTTTTTTTTCATTCGCACTACACGTGTTACAGTTAGCATATTTGACACTATTTTTAATTAGGAATGTTGGTGAATAATATACATTAGAATATCTTTTGACAATTTGACGTTGTTCCAGCCTGGTTTGGGTACGAATGTATGATTTTTTTGTTTAACTCAAAGTTTTCAATGAGGATAGTAATAGAACATTTTCAGTGAAGTGAGGGATTGAGTTGTTGATTAGCAGCGTTAAGAGCTGTCCCGTATTTAGGCTCTGAAGTAGCTGGTCCCAAGTGATTTAAGAGCGACGTCCTCCCGTTAATGCCGGCAAGTTTTTACGTTAGGAACGTGCTGAAGGAAATCCCAATTATATGGCCATGAAAGATTGACTCAAGAGAACGGGAGAAGAGTAGTGATAAATCACAAAATTCAAAAATAAATATTTCATTGTAATTTTCTGAACGAATCGATTATGTAAAACACATTTGAAATTTGAATGTTAAAGAACTGCGGAAAAGAGTAAAATAATGTAACATACAATTGAGAAAATGTAAAACAATAGCGAACGGGAACCTTACAACATTATTAAAGCAACTTAAAATAGTTCAGCCTCATAAATCTTGAAATATTTGGCACATTTAACAGCCAACGATGTATTAATTCTTGACCCAGAAAACTATAAATATAAAAATACAATACAATGTTCTATTTTAAGAAAAGTAAAAGTTTTAAAGCCTTTCCTAAATTATCATGGGTTATTGTTGACAAAAAAAACTGTAAAATATACTTTGAACCAGACTAATAATTAAGTATACACTTTAAGAATAAATCTTTTCCAATACACTATACCTGGGTCACTGGGAACACAATGAAGAAGGTCGCTTCTGAACATTTTTAATTAAAAAATCGAAACCCTCCCTACTCCTAAGCTGGTGTCTCCTTGCTGCGTCTTGTCTGGAGAGAAGTCAAGAAGTGGCGGCTAACTACTCTACACAACCAGCCATCCTTAATTCCGTTAACATCCGAGCGTTGAAACGATACATAACAGCTAAAGAAAAGGAAAGAAGAGAGTAAGGAAAGTGAGTTTTATTAACCGGTGAATTTTATTTATCTCATTTTCAAAAATGTTTTTATTACCATGGTCTAATACTCTTGTGCAAACAATAAACGATGTGAGGATCTGTATATTCAAAACGACTTTTTTAAGGTTAGATAGGTCCCCAATCGTCAGTCATTGCATAACTAGACATAGTGGGGACTGCACCCACTTGCCTCCTATACCCAAGAACGCGGGTTTGAACCCGGCCAGGACCGATGGATATTTTAGGGCGTAAAATCCTAAGTATGGCTTCCTTCGGAAGGGGAGTAAAGCCGTGGGTCCCGTGTCGTGCATTTACGGCACGAAAAAGAACTTAGGGCTTGAAAGAAGAGGCCTCTTAGCGAAATTTCAATCTTGAATTGAATGGGACACTGATGACTTGGCACGTTAAACAGCATCCGTAAATAAACCAAATTAACAAAAATCTACAATCTCTGAAAACATTTATTAACTCTCTGTGTATTATAACTTCTCCAAAGCATAAAACAATATTAAACTTTTCTATCAACTTAAAAATAAAGCATAAAAATAATTAACAGAATTACAAAGGAAAGTATATAACACTCTTTTTAACCCATGTAATGTTGTAAAATTTTGATATATGGATATAAAATAGTTTAAATATTTAACATTTATAACACTGCAATTTGAAAATTCAGTGTATCTCTACTGGATTTTAAGTAACAAAACAGCATATACGTACTTTGATAGAAGACTTTAGGTAATATAAGAACGTTTCATAATGCGGTTAAAGTAGTGTATGGATTTAGAGTTTAGCAATCTCTAATTGGGTCTAAATTTCAAAGAGGAGATAATGTTTTAAAATATGATAACTACTCGTAAATAAGTTAATTTCTTGTAAGTTTTATGTTCATTAAGACTCATGTACATAATTCATTCAAGACAAAAGAAAAACGTGACATGTCCCTGTTTTTTTTTTCTCGTAAATTTCACTATGTGTGGCCTTTTAATAACACTAATCTACCATAGCGGTTCTGTGAACACTGCAACTCTTTATTAGGTCTCTGCAAGTCATCCTTAGCCTCAATGCATTCGCTAAACTTAACGGACACCTGCAGCTTCATTGTCTTCCTACAGCAAATAAAACACAAGAGCCTTAAGAGAAAACATGAATACGTACGGTGTAGATAGAATTAAAGAGTGCGACCCAAGCGTTAAATTATATGCAATTGAAATGTTATTAACGATGCAATGTATGCAGAATACTACCTTCCTTGAACTTAAAGGAACATTTTATGGTTGTCCGGGTAGTTCTAGAAGAACAGCGTATAAAAACAGAAATAGCGTTGGAAGGTTATGTAATCATCATACGTGAAAACTTTTAAAATGAAAATACCGATAACCAAGAAATTAAATAATGAGCGGGTTTAACAAAAGGGGTACAATATACCTAATGCATTAAAGGTCAAATTTAATAAACAGAATGCTAGTTTTGTTTGAATATAAACATAGGTATTAATGTTTGTTATATAGGATTCTTAAAACACGAATAAACGATGTATAGAACTGGAAATGTGTGCTGCAAAAAGAAATAAATGTACAAAGGTTATGTATTGCAGATCTTGCAGAAAGTTCTTCTTCACTTCTAACGCCAGATACACAATGTTCTAAATGACAAATTTGGCAGAAGATTTGAAAACATCGCTTGGCCACTGAATTCATCCATTTGACACTCTTTCGTACTAAAATGATGGTCATATTGAAATCTATTGAAAAGTAAAATCGCAGTTCCAGTTGTAATTGAATAAATTTCTCATTAGAGCTTTTTCTTCCCCCTCCCAGTTTTTGTTACGACTCCGTGACATAAATTGTAAGATGTGCGCTATTAAATCTAGATACACATTTCTCTTTGGCATATCTCTTTCCACTCCCATACATTTCTTATATTTGTGCTTTAATTTCGACATTCAGTATTTACTGATGATAGAAAGTTAAGTTCCGCCAGAGCACGGCAGCTGACCTCAAAATGGGGCTCCGGAGGGAATCCCCCCTCTCCAATTTACTTAGGGCCAGTTGTATAAAAGTTGCTAACTGAGATTACTTTTAATTGTAATTTAAAAAGTAACTAAAAGTTAGTAATCATTTCTGTTGCATAAAAATAACCCCAATCTACTTAATCTCCAATTTGTAATAACCGTCAAACTTATGACATCATTGCGAAATAATACGAAAATTTATGTTAACAGCGAGTTGATGTTCAATTGTTCAATCTAAGAAAATCAATAATTATTCAGTTTTCCCTGCGTCCTAGATATGTTTTTTTCCCCTTCTTCTTAAAATATCTTCAAACATGGATAAGGTAAAGTCAAAGCGAATGCGAGCGGCAAATTTTATCAAAAGTGAGACAGATATCATTATTGATCTGCTGCTAAATATCAGGGAATTGAAAAAAAAATAGATTCGATCTCAAATAACGATAAAGAACGTACAAGGGCGAAATTGCCAAAGAGCATAATAATTCTATGTTGAAGACGTCTGCATTATAACTCCTAGGTGATTTAACTTTTATTCAGTTAAGTTTAAAAATTTTGCATTTCTTTTTCATACCTGTTTACCGAATAACATTTTAAAAAAGAAATTACTTATTCCGCAGGGTCCGAACTTAATGATCTTCAAAACCACAGCCCGTCGCCTACCCATTAGGACACACATTCAGCTCTCTCTTGCTCAGCAGTAAAAATGGGCGTTAAACACTGTTCAAAAATAAAAATAAAAAAAACTCTCTCTATACTGCGCTTCATAAAACCCAGTTATCCGTCGATTAGTACCGTACTGTTATATAATTAGTCCGAATTTATTGTAGCCTTAATTTGGAAAATACGAATAAAGAGCTATTGAAAATCCGAATTTTCTCGCTCGCAAATCAAGTTTAATGAAAAATTTACCCCATTTTGTTTTAACACTGACTTATCAGCATCTAATTTCAATTTCTTTATCACTATTAACTCTCTTATTTCTCTTAGTGGAACTTAGATGATCTCAAATTGTTTGTCTAACATCCCTTTGCAATCTCTAAAATTATGCTGAGTAGTTTACAATCAAGTTGGTACATTCGTGTTTGTTTTTCTTAATTGCAGAGATATGTATTGGAATGTGTTCGCTTATGCGTTTCCAAAGTAATTTTCCATTATTAGCAATGAAAACTAAATAAATTATACCGAAGGCGACTACGCAACTAAAATAATTTGTCTGAAAGAACTAATATTTTACGATTCATGTGGTAGGATTCAGCAGATGTCGAGATAAATTACCTACTTAGTCGAAGATACAATAACCAGTGAACAAAGAAAAAACCAGCCCCTGTAACATTTTCTATAAATTAGGAGAAATCTAGCATAACTGTAATATTGTTATGTATCTAGTATGTCCTGGAATATTTTGGATAGCTTTTTATAACTCTTATTATGATCCCTGCTAAAAAAAAGAGATATTTAATATCCAAACATGTAATCCTTTCCATATAGTATGTCTTGTTACAGTTGCTTTAATGAAAGAGTTAAATAAACACTGGAAATATCACAACAAAGGAAAAGGGCATTTGAAAAAAGAATGAACTTATAAAACTTATTTCGCGGCTGATGTATAAAAGCGGCATGTTAAGAAGAAGCCTTATAATTAAACGAAAGTAAATTTAAAGTTTTTTTTTTCGGGGAAGGGACTGTGGACACCATTAAATAAAGCGACACTTTTCGGTTTTTTCAAATAGTATTTAACGCCCGTTTTTACTACTGAGACACCACAGACGGTGGACATTGGTAATACGTGAGATGAAATGATAAATTGGGAAAGGATTTTTGTAAGGAAGGAAACGTTCTAAGCCTAAGTTTAAGAGTACCTCCCGGCATTTACCATTTATGAGAACTGAGGAAAACCTGGAAAAAAACCTGTCAAGGAGGACGGTACTGGTAGATTTGAACTCAGATCTCCCGCTCATGTCCGCGCTTTAACGACCTCGGCCACTAGTGGCGGTACACTTTTCGATGACAGGTGTATGTATAGAGTAGAGCGTATTTGTTTTATCTCCTAGGTGGAACCGCTTATATTTAATATAAGATCAACAGGTTGAATATTTCTAATATAAATTACTTAAATTCAATGTTTGAATGTACTATATTTCATTGAGTGAGAGAAGTATGCGCGTGACAAGTGAAAGTGAATGTGTCTGTATGTCATCTTTAATTTATGTAATTAGCTATTTTTAAGACTAATGTGCGTCCAAATAGTCCACTAGAATGGAATATGCGTTTAGATATTCTGGCAATTGTCCAGTCAATTTAGTTATAATAGGTAGTATAGGAGCCGCCTCCGGCTATGTGAGGAAGATAGGGCGCAGAGTTATCGTGCGTTAGATCTATAATAGAAAACGAACATTGCCGATCCTTATATTCTACTCTTAAGCAGTTTGCATTTTTATTTATGTGAGGGAATGTGGGCTAGCTTCAGATAAATGACAGCTGAAGGACTTATGGTATCATATGTTTGAGATTTTGTAGTATTTAGATATATTGTATTAGGAATGTTTAAGTCTTTTGAGAGGAATTCTCAGGTGTGTAATAATTGTTCACTCTTTATGGGTTTACTTCTGTAAAAGGTAAAATAAAGCTTGCATTAGGACGTAGTTTTTTCAAATTTATGATAACTATAACTGTAATATTGATAATTCCTACAATATTATAACTTTTATTTTTATACTATTCTAATTACTAATACTTCAAAATTAACAAAGAGTATTAACTATAAATACTAGTGTTTTTAACGTTCTAAACCAGTCTTCTTTATCCTTGTGTTTGTTTTTTAAGCATTCGTTTTATCAAAGTTTTAGCATTTTACATCTTTGGATTTAAAGTAAAATTATGATTTTCTTAAAAAATTCACTTTCTTTGTTATTTTAAATTCAAACAAGTTTACCAGAGATAAATCGAAAAGATAAAAAAAAAAATTCTTCGCCATATTTTTCTTTTTGTATTTCTAATGGATTATTAGACATTTATGATAAAATTGGAATGATATATAAATTGTCTTGCAAAGGATAATCAAGTGGAATTGAATTGATCAAATTGGGTAGAACTGGAAGAAAAGGAACAATGGTTGAAAGAAAGTTCTGAAATATTCGTAGTGAATTATAAGATTAAAAGATTATGATATAATTAAATGTCTGGATTTTCAAAGATCGGGGTTATGTGCTGATATAATCAGTTTATAGGGTTAAAAGTAGTAGTGGAAGGGAATGGTATGGGAGATATGCACAGATGAGAAAAGGTAACGTAATCGGGTTTTGGAAGAGAATTATAAGGAAAAAAGAAGAGGCAAGAAACATGGGCAAGTTTTCAGAATAAAGATTCCTTAATGTTATACAAAATAATGCTTTTAAAAATGGGATAGAGAGGAATAAGTTGATTGTTGTGATAATAAGAAAGGAAAGAATGTGACAGGTATCTTGTTTTAAAAAGAGTGTAGGAATGGCAATCTGGAAATATGGGGAAGCAGAAGGAACTGGGTTTAAGTTTATTTGATTTAAGGGAGCCCTATAACTTCTGTGATCATCAGCGTCCCACTCAATTTAGGGCGTGAAACAACCAATAAATTTTGCCCAAAGACCTCTTCTTTCAAGCATGAGGTTCTTTTATGTGTCATGGATGTACGATATGGGACCAATGGATACACCTCCCTTCCGAAGGAGGCTGCACTTAGAATTTTTTACTCCGGAAAAAATTCACCGACCCTGAACGAGTATGAACGCGGGACCTTGGGTCTATGAGATAAGTATTTTTACCACTAAAACGGACTGCTGAAGGTACGTTTCACTGTTTGAGCAGGGGAAAAAAAAAACGAAAGAAGATATTTGAGGTTTAAAATTGTGTGTAATGAAAATTAATATTCTAGAAGTTAAAATGTTGGCAGTTAAAGGTATTAGAAAAGCAAAATTATGAGTTAATTTTTAGAAAAAATTAAGGAGACAGGGATAGGTAAAGTGGAGAGAGAGAACAAGAAGAGCTGCAGAAACAGATCAGAGATTGGGATTCTCAACCATGTCTACGAACAGGGAGTTATGAGATGGGGTAATCCATGAGAAGAAATGCAACGGACGGTATTTAAATTTTACAAATTTTGAAATTAATAGATTTCTTAAAGTAATACATTTGCAACACTTCTATTTGTTTTTGTGGATAACGTTAATCAGGGTGGACATTTTGGACAAATAAACATAAAGCTTAAGGATGAATGGGAAGGTTTCTCTTTTTTGGAAATCCGAAAGGGGGAGGTAAATCATTTGTGGTAATGTATAGCGAGAAAGGAGCTAGGACTTTAGAAATTGGCCGTAGACTGACACCATCTCGTTAATATAGTAAAGTTTTAAGTTTTCATTTGAAATTACCTTTAAAAGTTATAATTATTAATTTAATGCATTAATTGAATTAAAGCAGTTATCAATAAATTAAATTAAACAATGCTATTTTTTTTTCTTTAAAATTTAAAATTAATTATTAAAAAGCTGGGACGTTGACAAGCTTGATAGATTAACTTAAGCTGAAAATTAGCAATTATTCTTTCTTAGAAAAATGAAGAACGAACGAAATTAAAAGTTCATTGCTTGGCACTTAAAGGGACATTTTCTGAGCTCTTTTTCACAATCAGCAGTTTTTTTCTACAATATACCTACATAATGCTTTTAAGTAGCTGTAAGGATACGGGATAAGTAACAGAAATTAGTACATCTTAGGAGTATTTTGCTAAACCAACGTTTACTTTTCCGTGATAAGTTGTTGCCCCCGCTTGTACTACTTCGAAATTTAACCTACCTGAAAGGCTGTGTCAATGTAAAATAGTATGATTCCTGCACTGCAAAGAAGACAGCATTTTATTTTATGAATGGTAGAAGGATTACAAGCTTCACGCAAAATCGTAAAGTGATGTGAAAACAATTGCCCGAACGTGTGCTGAGTAAATAATTCCGTTTTGGAACGATAGTTTTGACTTTGTAAAGTTCTGTTTTAAAACTTACTCTGTGATTGTGTGTATGGGATATAAAATGTTTAGGTGAAGTGTTACATTTGATATCATGTAAAGAAGTCGAGCTATGTTGACACTTCGCCCCTTCCTACCTACGTTCAGTAGAGTACAAAAGGCTTTCGTTGCAATTTCATGTTTGAAATCCTGCTCCCAATCGAATCCAACATAAGAGAAACTTGATTATCTTGTAGTAACAATATACATAGACCAGTGTTTAAACATAAATAATTTTTACAGTACAGTTTCATTAATAACGTACTTTTAAACTGTGGGTGTGTGAAATTTGTAGGGAGAGTGAAAGACGATGCTGTTGAAGTGTTTAAAGCTCAACATGCGAGTAGACTGCAGTTTATTTTGAAGTTTCGTTTTAATATTCAGCCCTATATTAACGTGACAAATAACACCGCTGACATTTGTAGCTGAACTCCTAAAGAGAGAATAGGCTGGGATCTCTGTTAGGTCGAGTTCTTGATGCATTAGCGTATTCTCTCTGCTCGTAAAGAACGGTGTTTAGATGGTTGATAGCCTGTAGGTAAGAGCTACACGTGTGTGCCAACAATGGAAGGATATTATGTCCGCAGAATAGATGATGAGCCGCCTGCTCAGCGGTTCGGAAAGCTGTTAGGTAGTGAAATATCTCCCCTGATTTTGATCGTACCTTTAACGGCTCTGTCCTCTCGGAATGCAGCCTCCCGTCCTTCCCCCTATAAGCTCAGCAAATTGTTTCTGAAGTTAATGGATTTGCTTTGAATACCTCTTCGGAAATGAAGATTTATGAGGATAAAATAAATATGGTGAATGAATCAATGGATGAAATAACGATAAATGTTACCTACTGATTCGTTCTAGATATTCATTAATTCTAAGCTAAAATTGTTTTGTTTTCTACATTAGAAAGCTTAATTAGAAAATATTTTGCATAGGATAGTACGTTCTCAACATTTCTGTTAGAAGATGTAGTGGTATTTCCTATATTGTATTAAACATCTGAGCTGTGCCTAGAAACATTCAAGAAATTTCATTTTATTTTTATTTTTAATATTCAGCGAAATATTTCAGAAAGGCATGCGTTATTGGATATACCTACTTAGTGCTCAAGTATTTTTTATTCTCCTAAACTATTTTTGAAATGTTTGAGTCAGTAAAGAGAGGGATAGATTATCTTAAAATACAACAACTTTATTTGAAACAGAATTTGCTTATTCTTTAATGGCTGGAGTTATAAGCCAACATGGAAGTTTTACTGGAGCTATACTATTTTCCAGTAAAGCTTATACTGCAGAAATCAGCGCCAATTAGTCTTAAGATTCATCGGCAGCCTGAGCATTTTATTATTGTCTCCAAGATCTACGACAACCGGCATAGTCTGTCTGAGCGGAGGTCTGAGCTGCAGGTTGTCCCACTGGAAGCTAAAAGAGTGTTTGAAACATAATAGTCAGCATGTTCAAAAGTATTCCCGAAGGAAGAATTTTCAAGCCATCTTTACATGGGGAACCCCAGTTATACTTATTATTGAGCATTGCGTTACGAGATTCTGATGCTATTCATCCTGTTAACATGTTCTCATTCGCTCATTTAGCCGATCACAGGTCGAAGTAGGATAAGATTAGCATCACGTTGTAATGCCAAGGTATGACGTGATAATTGGTAAGAAAGTGAATTACTTCTCATAAGTTAGCCCGACGTAAGAAGTCATGTTCCAACTTCGGGTACAGCTTCGGTACATTCTGGTGTTGTTTTGTTAGCTCGACATTATCAAGTTTATTATTTGTAGTGAAAGGGTTGAAGAATGAAACCAATTAAAATCACATCGGTTGCTGAATAATATGTGAGGTTCATTGTTGTCCTCGATAAATACAATTCTTGGAATGAGAAATTGCGAGAGACGTGAGTGTATATGTATCTCTCCTCAAGCAAAACTGATAATTACGACGATGTTTCTAAGTCTGTTGAAAAGTATAACAATATTTAGTTTAAGTTTAACTTTACGACTCTCGCGTATTTATTCCCTAATACTTTCACGCAGTGTCAAGCCGTGTTATATTTTCATTTAATTATATTCGCATACTAATTCAAATGAGGTAATTATGTATGCGAACTGGACTCGAACTCGCGTCTTTCAGTAATACAAAATAGATTTCTTACTAATGATTACCCGAACTGTTTTCCATGGAGAGGTGTTAACTGAATGTGTAAAATTCGTTAAATCTCGCATTGATGTTTGGTGCGTCTGTCGGTCTCGCGTTTGATGTTATTAGGCGCTTGTCAATTTTCTTAACTTTATGTTGCTTCTATCTCTGATTGGTCCATTTATAATTCTTATGGTTGTGTATGTGTCCTGAAAGAAATCTTACGTTTGAATTTGTGTGTATATACATACAAGTTTTAAGTACACAATGTAGGAATGCGTATGACTTAGAAACATATATGAAAATAAGCCTATGAATTCAATGTAATTGAAATGAATATGAATTATGTGCTCCTGGGGTTTGAATCTTGGAATTTCCGTTTCAAGGTCTAGCGAAATTTTTATATGAGTGAATGCGGGTAGTTTTTTTTTTTTTTTTTTTTTGACTGATGATGATTTTAAAATTCGTTAATGATACTTAGCATGTATTCGATATTATACTTCTATGTAATAAACCTAAAGCTTCAAAATTGTATAGTTTAAATCATAACTATTGAAATCCATTTACTGTTTCAATGTTTCTATTATTCATCGTTTCGGACTATTAATGATAAACAATAAATTGGGTTGTAAGTAGCGAACAGACTGGAGTTGTGGAATATACTTTGTTGGCAACTGGGCCACCATAACGTGTACCAAAAGCATGTTTCCCAAACTTGCCGCAGAGACCGATCGGAGCGCACTGACGCGCACACAACATATAACGTACTAACATTTTAGAGGAAATGTGTAGGTATGTCTGTCCAAATAACTTCATTATGGATTGAGTTTAAATTGAGTTACATTATTTTTATCTGCTATTCAATTTATTTATTGAGCAAACCTTCTGAATGTCTGTGTAGACTCAATTGCGCCTCTGTACTAGGGTTAAACATCAATATGTACCTTATGTAAGCTTATAAGTCTTATTTGAGGAAACTGGTGCAGTTACCGACAGTAGACCGAAATTATTAGAAAAATGAAACAATATAATATATAGGATGTTACTGGAAACATTCCTAGAGGGTACTTACTAATGCCGCTTATACCATAGAAAATCGGCTATTTCTTACTCAACAACAAGGTGGTGGTCATATTTAACATTTTATTGTAATATTCTTTTTATAATAAAATCCCATTTTCTGCGAAAATATATTTTATTTTTTATTTATGCAGAATCTAAAAAAATTCCCAAATGATGGTCGTTAAACACTGGGAACTGACTTAAAATTGCTATATATAATTGTAATAGCATGCAATTTTTTAGCCTTTGTCATATAAGAAGAAGTACATGCCCTTTCGCTGTTACCATGTGCAAAAAGCCTTCTTTGAAACGTCTGCTAGTCAGATCACTATAGGACACAAGACCTTGTTAATCTTATAAACTGAAGAAAAAAATTACAAAGCACACTTTAAGTATGCTCATTTTGTTGAGAAGCTAACACACCCAGCTATTTGATGTCGTTTTAAGCCTACAAAGGCCTTTCAAGCAAATGATAGGTTGCAACTCCTTTGCTTTTCTGCGAATGTACACACTCGTAGGTTTTCATCATACTTTGTCAGAGAGAGGCAGGAGGGAGTGTGCAACAGGACGACTTGCATTTTGAAAAGGAAGGGAAAGAAATGGAGCTTTCATGTTTATGTGATTCAGATTTTAGGCCAATTAACATTCTGAAGATTATAAGAATAAATCGCTGTATATAATGATATTCAGGGGAAAATGCACATAAAGCTAGCATTGCACCTGACTAATTTTTAATTTATGTAACCGAAAAGTACCGAAACCCAACCATGTGTGATAATAGTATGGAACACATGGCGCTTCTTCCATTTTGTACTGTCATATGTGTGAAGGTTCAACATTAACTTCAGCAAGCTCCGTAAGCTCATCTTTCGCATTTTCCTTATTTTTTATCTATTGGTTATTTTGTACACAAAATTGCACTTAAAATATAATGTAACAGTAAGTACATGATAATATTAAACTAAAACAATGATATTAATAAAATATTTGTAGGATTATTTTGTCTTCTTTTTGAGAAAAACGAAAATTGAGATGCGAGATGTACATAAAACAGCTATACCTTGCAATACTTTTTACATTTTGCGATCTGAATTGAATTGCATGCAGGTTTTAAATAATGCGTTACATATTAAATAATAGCGTATTTGAACTAAAGGTTATATATGTGTGTGTGTGTATATATATATATATATATATATATGATCGATTATTATTTTAAAAATGTTAAAAA